>OX155962.1:23102607-23530459 GCA_944548615.1 Micropterix aruncella
ATATATATATATATATATATATATATATATATATATATATATATATATATATATATATATATATATATATATATATATATATATATATATATATATATATATATATATATATATATATATATATATATATATATATATATATATATATATATATATATATATATATATATATATATATATATATGTATATATATATATATATATATATATATATATATATATATATATATATATATATATAGAAATATTTGATAGTTTTGTGTATATATTCTTTTTAGAATTGATCAATAAGATGATTATAAAGTAAATAATTATAAAAGCCACTTACATCGTGACGAAGGATTCCCTTGATCGGATTCGGGAATGCTTTAGGTGTTAACGAGAATGATGAATGCCTCTCACTTGCGGAAAGAGGAGTAGGTTTAAGTTGGGCCCATTTTTCAACTAGTAAACGCTCACCCTTCATCCAATTATCTCAAAAATTAAGCTACAATCCTTCTTTATACGTAAACTCACTCAATTTCCTATTATTTCAGGGGAAATAACAAGACAAGACGAGCTACTTGACAGATGGAAGAATTTAAAATTTCGAATTTCGTTTTTTTATTTTCTAAAGGTGCGATATAAAGAAGCTGCGATCAATATTCAGCTGAAAACTTAAAACTAAAAGCGTGACATGCCCTCATATCAATGAAAGGAAGCAGTCAGCTCTTTCCTATTAGTTGGAAAGATTACCTTTAACCTAAATGGATTATTTACAATGAACGAAACATAAAATATGTAAAAATTCAATATTTTGAAATATTTGATAGTTTTGTGTATATATTCTTTTTAGAATTGATCAATAAGATGATTATAAAGTAAATAATTATAAAAGCCACTTACATCGTGACGAAGGATTCCCTTGATCGGATTCGGGAATGCTTTAGGTGTTAACGAGAATGATGAATGCCTCTCACTTGCGGAAAGAGGAGTAGGTTTAAGTTGGGCCCATTTTTCAACTAGTAAACGCTCACCCTTCATCCAATTATCTCAAAAATTAAGCTACAATCCTTCTTTATACGTAAACTCACTCAATTTCCTATTATTTCAGGGGAAATAACAAGACAAGACGAGCTACTTGACAGATGGAAGAATTTAAAATTTCGAATTTCGTTTTTTTATTTTCTAAAGGTGCGATATAAAGAAGCTGCGATCAATATTCAGCTGAAAACTTAAAACTAAAAGCGTGACATGCCCTCATATCAATGAAAGGAAGCAGTCAGCTCTTTCCTATTAGTTGGAAAGATTACCTTTAACCTAAATGGATTATTTACAATGAACGAAACATAAAATATGTAAAAATTCAATATTTTGAAATATTTGATAGTTTTGTGTATATATTCTTTTTAGAATTGATCAATAAGATGATTATAAAGTAAATAATTATAAAAGCCACTTACATCGTGACGAAGGATTCCCTTGATCGGATTCGGGAATGCTTTAGGTGTTAACGAGAATGATGAATGCCTCTCACTTGCGGAAAGAGGAGTAGGTTTAAGTTGGGCCCATTTTTCAACTAGTAAACGCTCACCCTTCATCCAATTATCTCAAAAATTAAGCTACAATCCTTCTTTATACGTAAACTCACTCAATTTCCTATTATTTCAGGGGAAATAACAAGACAAGACGAGCTACTTGACAGATGGAAGAATTTAAAATTTCGAATTTCGTTTTTTTATTTTCTAAAGGTGCGATATAAAGAAGCTGCGATCAATATTCAGCTGAAAACTTAAAACTAAAAGCGTGACATGCTGTTTTTAAGTTTTCAGCTGAATATTGATCGCAGCTTCTTTATATCGCACCTTTAGAAAATAAAAAAACGAAATTCGAAATTTTAAATTCTTCCATCTGTCAAGTAGCTCGTCTTGTCTTGTTATTTCCCCTGAAATAATAGGAAATTGAGTGAGTTTACGTATAAAGAAGGATTGTAGCTTAATTTTTGAGATAATTGGATGAAGGGTGAGCGTTTACTAGTTGAAAAATGGGCCCAACTTAAACCTACTCCTCTTTCCGCAAGTGAGAGGCATTCATCATTCACGTTAACACCTAAAGCATTCCCGAATCCGATCAAGGGAATCCTTCGTCACGATGTAAGTGGCTTTTATAATTATTTACTTTATAATCATCTTATTGATCAATTCTAAAAAGTATATATATATATATATATATATATATATATATATATATATATATATATATATATATATATATATATATATATATATATATATATATATATATATATATATATATATATATATATATATATATATATATATATATATATATATATATATATATATATATATAAATTGATCACTTCGGCAAAGCGGTGACATAAATGAAGGTGACAATATCGAAATAATTCAAATTTCGAATGCTACCAACATTTAAAATATGATACAATTGGCTGAGTTTTTTATCAACGAGCCATTAAATCGAAATAAAAATAAAAAAACTCCATATGCTCAATGAAATGAAAGAAGAAACTTCAATCTTAATTTCTGGCAGAGGAGTTTGTAATAAAGGCTGTATTTATCAAAATACGGTAAACCAGTATAAAATTGTATAATATTAAAAAATATGTAAAGAAAGATTGTAGAAAACAGTATAATATTTTTATATTTGATAAGTTTTGTAAATAAATCCGTTTATAGGATGATATTTTTCTTTTTAAAAAAATTAGTAAAAGCTACTTAAAAAGCAGCGAAGGAAATCCCAGCTTGGATCGGGAAATGCTGATATTTGAATGAGATATACTTACGGATGTGCACGACTTTCGACGGTGCAATGTAAGTTTAAAGGTCCTTTTGCAGTCGACTAACGATCACTATTCATCCATATATCTCAAAAATCAAGCTAATCCTTTTGCAACACAAAATGCCTCCAATTGAGACGAATTAAAGCGAAAAAATCAAAAATTAAACAAATTGATCACTTCGGCAAAGCCGTGACATAAATGAAGGTGACATATCGAAATAATTCAAATTCGAATGCTACCAACATATAAAATATGATACAATTGGCTGAGTTTTTTATCAACGAGCCATTAAATCGAAATAAAAATAAAAAAAACTCCATATGCTTAATGAAATGAAAGAAGAAACTTCAATCTTAATTTCTGGCAGAGGAGTTTGTAATAAAGTCTGTATAATGTTATCAAAATACGGTAAACCAGTATAAAATTGTATAATATTAAAAAATATGTAAAGAAAGATTGTAGAAAACAGTATAATATTTTTATATTTGATAATGGGATATTTGATATATTTGATATATTGGATATTTTATATTTGATATATTCAAGCTGGGATTTCCTTCGCTGCTTTTTAAGTAGCTTTTACTAATTTTTTTTTAAATAAAAATATCATCCTATAAACGGATTTCTTTACAAAACTTATCAAGTATAAAAATATTATACTGTTTTCTACAATCTTTCTTTACATATTTTTTAATATTACACAATTTTATACTGGTTTACCGTATTTTGATAACATTATACAGCCTTTATTACAAACTCTTTATATATATTAGCATTATACAGCCTATTACAAATTTGAATTATTTTGTAATGTCACTTTCATTTGGAAAACGGCTTTGCCGAAGTGATCAATAGTTTAATTTTTTATTTTTTCCTTTAATTCGTCTCAATTGAAGGCATTTTGTATGGCATAAGGATAAGCCCTATTTATGAGATATATGGATGAATAGTGATCGTTAGTCGACTGCAAAAGGACCTTTAAACTTACATTGCACCGTCGAAAGTCGTTCACATCCGTAAGTATATCTCATTCAAACATAAGCATTTCCCAATACAAGCTGGGATTTCCTTCGCTACTTTTTAAGTAGCTTTTACTAATTTTATTTTAAATAAAAACATCATCCTATAAACGGATTTCTTTACAAACCTTATCAAATATATATATATATATATATATATATATATATATATATATATATATATATATATATATATATATATATATATATATATATATATATATATATATATATATATATATATATATATATATATATATATATATATATATATATATATATATATATATATATATATATATATATATATATATATATATATATATATATATATATATATATATATATATATATATATATATATATATATATATATATATATATATATATATATATATATATATATATATATATATATATATATATATATATATATATATATTTAAACTAGAAATAGGCCCATTCATAACAGGCTGATAGTTATGAATAAAGCACTCTTGCTCGGTAGTAAAATCGCTGGTGACAGTACAATCAATCGCCAATGTCCGTTTCTATAATACCGCTTCATGTACCCAGGTATATGAATTAGCGGGACTTGTTGGCCCTGACAGAGCCAGGCTACAGCAATTTCCTGACAGAACAGGATTTTTTAAATGGCGCTGTCTAAGGCTTCATACGTTTTAATCGCCAACGGTAAGTCGGCAACGTTAACGCAGCCTTCAACGAAGTGGCGTAGCGACATATTTTCGTGTTTATGTATGCACACATTTCTTCGATTTTCTCCATATATCAGCAGTCTTCTAGCAATCTCTATATAATAGATTTAGGTCTATTCCATTTGTTTCACTTATTAATCGGAATTTAATGCTCAATTGTATAATAGAATTGCGATTTTTTTTTGAGAACCACATTTTAAGGCAATTTAATTTTGAGCGAGCATTTTATTAAATATTTCAAATAATTTCTTGCATTAATCGAGCCCTGTCCTAGTCCCAGCTGAGTGACAAAATCGAATAAGCATGAGGTTAACATTTTGCTATTCGGTTCCTGTTATTTTTGTAAGCAAAATCAATATTTTATAGAAATTAATTCTATAACAAATAAATAAATTAATAAACATATTTTAAGGTAATTGAAAAATTATAATAATGGCTTTTATTCTGTCAATGTACGTTGGTTTTATTTTTTCCTAATTATCGAGCATTTTGTAAATGAAATTCGGAAAACCTTAAAATGCAAATATCTTAGAACTCTCAAACTGTTATTTTGTGACTTTTGGCTCAACAAAGCCGTTGTAGGTTAAAAGTATTTATTCCTTAATAGTATTTATTCCTTAATATTTTATGATATATTCCTCCTAAAATAGTATTTATTCCTTAATATTTTATGAGATATTCCTGTTTAAGGAACCGTCAATTCCCTATCTTTACACGACTTCCCAACAAAAAAGAAAGTGTAATATGTTCGCGGTTCGTCTACGTTTCTTTATTCACCATAACTTCTAAACCGATTTAGAAGTGTGTAGTATTGTTAGAATCGTTATGTAGTCTCAAGTGTCTATTCGATACCTAAACTGTCCAAATGTTATTAACTTAATATAAATATATCGCGTTTAGTGTGAAATGATTAGTCTGATAAAGTACATTCCGAAAATATACATGTAAATATGGATAAACAGATGTATATCCTACTAATATTATAAACGCGAAAGTTTGTATGTATGTATGGATGTTTGTTACTCTTTCACGCAAAAACTACTGAATGGATTTTGATGAAACTTTACAATGATATAGCTTACACATCAGAATAACACATAGGCTATAATTTATAAAGATATAGTGTGAATTATCTAAAATATAACGATAACTGTCAAGTAAGTAAGAAAAAATCTAAGAAATTGACATTCGAAATTTAAATTCTATCCTACTATCCTACTATTATAAACGCGAAAGTTTGTATGTATGTATGGATGTTTGATACTCTTTCACGCAAAAACCACTGAATGGATTTTGATGAAACTTTACAATAATATAGCTTACACGTCAGAATAATGCATAGGCTATAATTTATAAAGATATATGGTTTTCTATCATCATTATCACAATTTTCCATCACCACGCGGGTGAAACCGCTGGCCGCAGCTAGTATGGATATATATGGATAAACCAAAAATATTTCATTAAAAAACCGTAATAAAAGTAATTTTAAATATAATATTTCGCTTTCTGTAACGGCTGTCGTGTTTTTAATTCTTTTTATATATTTACATGTACAGTATCATCTATTTCTATATGTGAGACCTAGTACGCGCCAAAAAAATTGAATTTGCGTTTTTTATAATTATTCGTGTAAAATCACACTACGGATCGTCCATGTCCCGAGGACTCGAATTGCTTAGTTTTCTTGTAAATATTATTGCAGTGGCATCTTGTATGTATGAGTTAATAATTCATCAGGTGATACCACTTACGTGCTTAGTAGTAATTCCTCGCAAACAACTTAGCTCTTTGACAGTTTTAATCGTTAGTACAGTAAATTATTATTTTTTATTTTGTCTCAATTACACAACAAAAAAAAAAGAAGTTTTCATGCCCTCAAAAGTTTGCTTGTTGGCGTATATCAGGTCTCACACGTAGAGCTACGATATATAATCTCATCTAATTGGGATACTAAATATCTAAAAGACTGAAGTTGAAAAAAAAACATGCAAAATATCAGGTAATAGGCACCTTACGTAATCTTAACGCATGTCGCACATTCTGTTCAATAATAATTAGAGAGCGGAGAGAGGCGAGCAGATGCAATCTGCAGCGGGAAAGTCAACCGATACTGATATTATGTGCGTATGTATGTTGGCGGGATGTCATCTTTACAACTGGGTTTACAACTTATGTTCAAGATGCAAAAGTTGTGTAATGTGTAGGGTTCCCATATTTCGACGCCGTGGGAAGAGGAGTTGCTACCTAACAAAAAGTTTCATTTGAGATAATGAGGGTTTTCATTCGAAAAAGCTTTATCAAGTCAAGGAAATTAAACTAAGTGTAATTGTTTTTTGGTGTTTTGGGGATTAAATACATTAGGACGATGTTAAAATAACTGGTTAAAATTAGGTATTTATGGCAAAAAGACAAAAAATATAGCATTGCACAAATTATGCAAAATACTAAACTCTAATATTTACATGAACTTTGCATAAATCAAAATAGATGGAGCAACCTTAGGATCTTACAAATATTACAAATTTTATTTATAATTTAAATTATGACTATATAGTTTATTATTAACTGAAGGATATGTGTATTTAATTATCTATTTACTTCAATGTTTTATTTTATTATACTTATATATTTACATATTTTATTTTTATGCATATTTATATTTAAGTCAATGTTTTTTTTCCATTTTCGCTTTTTTTCTTTTTGTTTAAACTACTTTTTTTTTTCTTTTGATTATGTTTTCTTTTAAAACTAGTATTTGTTTAATATGTCTGCCCTAGAACAAGTGTTCATACTTAGTTGGGCGACATGGGACCGATCTTCACTATAAGCGTGACACAACTTGCTGTGGGTTTTAGTGCAGTGTAGATCTTAAATATAATTTGTTACGCTTGTCGCTTATTATGTGCATTGCTTTAAATAAATAAATAAATAAACCAATTCAAAAGAAAACCAAGGCCCTACTTGACACGAGCAAGGAGAACCTTAGAACCACTATCGGTCTCCTCACCTGACACACGATCCTTAGAGCACATCTATTCAACCTCGGCTTGACCGAGAGCAAGGACTGCCGAATATGTGGCGAAGAACCTGAAGACAGCATACACATCGTTGGTCGCTGCCCAGGCCTCGCCGCAAAAAGACACAGTTTACTGGGAGGAGCCTTTCTCGAACCCAGCGATCTGCCCAACTTGAAGGTCAGTGATCTGCTTGGACTGGTAAGCAGTACCGGGCTACTAGCTGACCACTGACCCAACCACAAAGTGGGTAGTTACAAAAGATCTTATGGGCAGGTGACATCAAGGGCTGGAAACAAGCCTCCCACTCCGTTTACTACTACTACTACTAATAGGAAATGAGATTCTGTAAAACTTCTGGGCATACTTATCGGCGAGAGCCTATCTTGTCATCCTCCGGTAAAGGAAGCTGGTCACAAAACCTTCGTAAGTCTTATTTCAATTCCTAAATATTTGTACTAACGTTCACATGGCAAAATCTTTCCTTATACCCATTATAAGCTACGCTGATATAGCGTATTTCGATGGGAATGAAGAACTACTGGAAGTTTCTTCGACTTCTAGAAGGAATTTATATGCCGTGAGAAAACAGCTGTGAAAGGAAGTCATAAAGTTAGTGGGTGTTGATTTCCGTAGACAGCAGAGTAAGAATAAGAAGATTTCTAGGGCCTCTCATGGAAATCCATTCCATTTGTTTGTGTAAGGTAAAGATGCGATCAAACTTAATCACCAAGAAAATGAAATTTGTCTAGTGCATGGGCGACAACCGGCCCGCGGGCCGGATCCGGCCCGCTGTAAGATATGATCCGGCCCGCGAGACATTTTGAAAACCCAATAAAAAAAATATTACAATAGGTACTTATACTTATACTATTATCACTACTTTAAAATTCACTAAGTACTTTTAAACGCGGCCCGCGAACGTATTTGCACGCTAAACTTTGACCCTCAACATGTCAAAGGTTTCCCATACTAGGACTCTAGACAAACGAATGGCTTTCCATCAGAGGGTCTAGAAATCTTCATATTCTTGTTCTGCTGTTTGGCGTCCCTCACGGAAATCAACACCCACCACCTTTATGATCTTATTTCATGACAGTTCTCTCACGGCCTACTACTACGCTCATGGGAAAACCTTTTGTTGGCAATACCTCAACATTATTTGGCCCTTTTCATAATGTTACTTGCACTACAGAGAGCTCGGTTGTAAAACTATCTGCCTCTTTCCGCACGCGAATCAGCCACGCTCGGTATGTTTAAAAACATCTGAAGTACCCTCTAATGGGTAAATAAGTGTACACAAATGACCTTCTCATCACCAAATTTAACCTCCAATAATCCCTAGTCCCCAATACCGTTTATTTACTGTCTTAAGTACTATGAATATAATTATAATATGATATGTAATAGATGCTAATATTTAAACATTGGTGTCAAACCTAGACATTTATGATATAAAAAAGGATTTGTCCGGTAAAAAGAAGATGTATGGCAACCCTAGTAAGGTGACAGAGCAACGCGGCAGCACCAGCCTCAAGTGGACATTTCGCATGCGATAATGGCCGCAAAATCCCGTAATCACCTACGATATATAATGTTACTATTGATTGTCGCTAGTCGTCGGAAAATCACTTTCGCTAAGAAGCTAAGAAGTAGACTTAATATTAATCATAATTTATTTCATCAATAATGAATGCATGCTACAGAGATACCCGCCATAACAACTATTTCGTCATTTCTCTGTTTCTGCCATACGGCAAAATGATGCTATATTATCAGAAATATCTTTGTAACAGCAAACAACGCATAAAGATTACACAAGATTCCCAAATTCCCAAACAACAAAAAAAAAAACACAAGGTTCCCAAACTGAATAGCACCATGTACACAGATATATATTTTACTTAGCGCGGTTACTATTTAATAAAATTAAAGATAGGAATACCCGGCATCGATGCGCGAAGCAAAACAATAAACAAAAAATAAGAGCCCATTGGTTGGTCGTACAGGGAACAAAAGAGACAGGCTTATTCCTTTTATTCTAACATAACATACTGTTATTAACATTATTACTATTATTCTTACTATTTACCTATCATACATTGATTTGTGTAAATGGAAAAATTGACGAATATACCAAAAATGTTGAAAACCTTGGAATTTTAATAGATCAACATCTTTCTTGGCAGAGCTGGAGCGTCTGCAAAATATCTTCCTCAGGTATGTTTTTAATTTGCGAAAGTTCGACCACGTTAGCTGCTTTCGTGAGCTGAGCTCATTGGCTTCCTATTCGCGATCGAAGAAATTTGCATACGTTGTCGCTACTCTACACCATACTCAATAACCCCACTTCACCCTCCTATCTCAAGGAGAATTTCCAGCCTTTGGGATGCCACGGTCTTTCACTTCGATCAAGCCGGGATAACACATTCGCCATTCCGATACATCATTCTTCTGTTTACACGCACTCTTTTACAGTCCATTCTGCTCGTTTATGGAATCAGCTCCCTCACTCTATCAGGCGTGCACCTTCGTTGCATACTTTCAAAAAGTTGTTGAAGAAACATTTTTTTACACAGCCACTAACCAAATACCTCACCTTGTCCTCCCCTTTATCCTTTCCTGGGCAACCTTAGCATAAATTACTGACATAGACTTGTATACGTTTATTTTAAATTTAACTTTACTACTTCTTTGTGTATTGTACTGTGAAAATTAGGAATTATTTTATCAATTGGTTGACTGTAAGATATCGCTATAGCGATAGGTGCGCCATTTGTGCATACATTTTCTTTTTTATAAAACCAGTGTAATATTTGTTAAATTATGTTTTTATAGCATAATAAAATTATTCTATTCTATTCTATTCTATTATTGTTCGTTTGTTAACGTGCCCGGGCCAGGTTAGGGCACGTCTCTCCAAAAATATGCGGGCTGCATGGCCTTATCGTTTGCCTTTTGAAGGTACGGACCCGCAAGGAAATAGCAGTCATTTGCAGATCTATAGGATACACGCCTCCCGTCCCCCCAATGCAATTGCGGTCATGCAGTCTGCACTGCTGACCACCTCTTTTTTAACTGCCCATTTAACAACAACTATCCTAATTTCGTCTCGGACCTTATAGCCCTTAAAATTCAACTCCCACTGTGTGTGGACCATCTCCTCAGTCCTCAAAACCCTCTGTAAATTTATGTCCCTCAACCACATTTCCCTTTAGTAACAATATTCCATTCCATAATATACTAGTTTCTACTGTTTCCTTTATTGTATATTTTGTGTCTGTTTGTTTCAGCGCTGTCCTACTAACAATAAAGTTCCCAAATTAAAAAAATAATAACGACCTGGCAGAAATCACCCTCATTGGGTGGATTGCCAAAAGGAAAAAAAGAAGAAGAAGAAGAAGGTACGGACAGTTGCGGACAGGATCGGGGGTGGTCTTCATCGTGCAGCGTTCCACTGTTGCATATTGGGTTCTGTGTGCTCTGTAAATTAGTCTTACTTTTAATAATATATTATTTATGCAAAAAAATATTAAAATCGGTCAAGCCGTTCCCGAGAAATCGTACCTCATTTTCAATGGAAAACGAAGTTTCAATGGAAAAGTCAGTAACCTTTTTCTAAGCTTAGATACTTTAACCAAAAGAGCCTTCCACAGACAGCTAAACGGTTGTTACGTTTCGAGAAAATAAGAAATCATAAATAAAAACTTGCGTAATAAACACAAAATAAGTCAGACAGAGTTTTACTTGCAGATGATACTTCCCTCATTTTTAAAATTGCTCGGTAAATGAATAACTTAAACGAAAAGCAGCGCTGTCTTGTCTTACTAGTACATAAATTGGCCCACTCTTGAAAATTTACGTACCTACTTATTTTAAGAAAATGAAATATAAATATATTAAATATACTCCTCTCAATATGAGACAGGTGGAAACGAAAGTAACATTAGAAAATAATACATTAAATTAGGACATACATAGATATATAGATTTTTTATTGCACATTTTAATACAAAAAATACAAAGGCGGACTTATTGCTTAAATTACAGTAATATACAACCAACCTTTGTAGAAGTGAAAGTATTTAGGTGCTAGTAGAGTAAACAAAAAAACAAATATAGAAACTTTATACTTAGCAAAAATTAATCAAACAACAAAAATGCCAGTTTTTCTAAATATAATTTAGGATTAAGAGAATAATTGTAAGGAGCAGAGGACAGGAGAGTATGAGATGGTACGTAGGATAACTAGGAATTTAGAGACAAAAAATACTCTTTCAGAGACACTAGAAATTTAGAAACCTTTGGTGCGTTTCTGATATTGGACGGGAGCTGGTTCCATAGTCTAGCTAGTAGCTGCATGAACGGTCCTTCATGTAGCCGACAATTCACATCGCATCTTTCTTCGTATTTTAGGTTTCCAAATTACTATCACAGTCAGCAGTAAACATGTTTTAAGAATACATTATGTATCCTATCTACTATCTATCTACTGACAAAGCACTCTTGACTACCAGAGTCGATAGGCCGATGCTTCTGGGTATCGCTGTCTATTGCACAAGCACTAACACGGTAAGCAGACATTCATTAATGACCACCCAGCCTACGCACATTCAATGTACGGTGGAATAGAAAATTATTCCTGCCTTTTAATTTCTCTACCGCCATTTGTTAAGGCGACTCCCGACGGTATGAGAAATATATGTTTTATCGGACAAATCAGCCACTGCTAAAGATCTTAACCGCATCAATTATTTATCTATCTGTAGAAAGCGCGAGCAGGAAAAGCGAAGATGGTGCTTTAGCAATTATTAATGACAAACATGCAAGGAATAATACTCGTTTATATAAAGGGAGCCTGAATGTATAAGATCCAATAAAGCGCCATCTACCCACAAATCGATAAAGCTATTCCAAAACGCCCGCTCCGAATCCAAGATTCAAACCCGGAGCAGGAGCGATCGAAAATAAAACAGACAGATGTCGCCACCAGAAAATCTATTTAATAAATATCCTCTTATCATATTAAAATAATAAATTTTATGCTTCGTTATGTATTGTATAAGAAAAATAGTTTTAAATATTATTTACTGCTTGCAACCCGAAAAAAGATAATAGCGACTGGCAATCGCGAAATCTATTTCATTCTTGCGTCAGAATTCCCGCCGACCAATCAAAACAAAGGGCATTTTACCGCTTTCTTTTAGAGGTGGGTCATGTAGATACTATCTTATGAGTGGATACTTATTATTCGACTATCGTACTCGTGAAAACTCCGCAAAAACGATACATTGGTGCGTGTCAAAATTGCAGAAAAGGAACGATTGCCTTTTTTATTATTTAACAGAAGACAAACAGTGTACTGTAAAATATTCATATGTATCCGTATTTATAAAAAATCCTATTATTGAATATTATTAAAAAATATATATACTTTATTCATATATTTTTTGTACATTTGGCCACATTGTTATCTAAAAATTTTACACCGAAATGTAGCAAATGCTCAGTGCCCACCTAACTAGGACTAAACTAACCCGTATCTAGGCGGGTCAGAAGATTACTATTTTAATTAACCTAAATTAAAATTGTCATATAATAAGCGTAGGACCTAGTAATCTATTTTTATTTTGACAAAGTTAAATTTTTATAATAAACACAGAAATGTTACTTTTTACTGTAGAAGTGAACTAAATATGACCTTTCTGCAGTAAGTATTGAAGTTAGAGCTTCGTAGATTATGAAATAAACATGTTGTTTTACTTACTGAGACTTATTATTAATCATTAACTCGTCGAACGCCAACAGTGCCAACAGGCACTTTGCGTCGTTTGAAGGATCCGCGCGAAACCACGCCGGCCCCCATATATCTATACCAATATTATAAAGAAGTAGGTAATGTTTGACAGTTTGTATGTTTGTAAGTTTGTAAGTGTGTAAGTTTGTATGTAGAGGGTAATCTCTGAAACTACTCATCCGATTTCCTCACTAATGGACAACTTCATTACCCATGAGGGCTATAGGCTATATTTTATTGTTATAAATATTCGCTTTCAATACGAAATTACGATATTTGTAAATCAAGTCGGAGAAAAATAAATTGGTGAGTTGCTTTATCGGTGTGCGCTGACGAAACGGTTAGATATACGTCAAAACAATATGACAAAAACATCACCCTCGAAAACATCTATAAAAATAGTCGACGACAGGATATATCTAACTTTTATATTTAAGCTACAATAACTGTTTAAAAAACAATAAACATAAGTAGGCAGAGTTTGTTGAGGACATTACCAATAAAATAGGAATGCTTATAAAAATAAATAAATTAATCATCACTGGTGGTAAATAGAGATACAATAAGCCATTTACTGTAAGTTTTTAGGTGGTTTAGTTTTAGAGATGTCACGAAATTGGTAACTCTTGCAAGGACCTCGAAATAGAGAGGACGACGGCGACTGCTGTCTCAGCAAGGTCAGTGTTCAGTGAAAGGCGGCGCGGATGGCGAGGAACAAGACGCTTACGTCTATGAGATAGCTAGCGTGCATCTGAGGGAGGATTTCTTGCACTATATATCTAAAGGTACATAGCATCTAAAAAAGGCAAATAAACGGCACCCTACTTAAATTACCAAATCGATTCGAAACTTTACGCCAAGCGAAGCCGCGGGCAATAGATATTATTATATAGATATTTAATATACACGACTTACGAGATTAATTACTAGGTAACAAGAGGGAATAAATGAAAAATTCAGTATTTATTTACAAAATCGACCAAAGAGTTGCGGCGCAGTTTTTGGCCCGCAAAGGTTTGCTTTCGAGCGGTAAGTATCCATTTTAATAGTAGATGAGCCGGTCGCCGAATAAAATAAGAGGATGTTATTTTATGATCAAAAACGTCAAGATTTTAAGAAAGTGTTACCTTTGAGAAATAGTATTTCAAAAAGTGTAGGATAATGACATCGGTTTTGCAATAATCTTGTTTAATATGGACAGAGAGGTAATAAAAAACACATTGACAAACATTTTGACAACAGTGATATTCGTTCCCTTCCTATAGTTAGCAATTCAAAATATTGTTTTCTGTACACATTCAAGTTCGCATTTGAAATCTATTACATCAGTTTTGGATTATTCCACATTCTCTCTCTCTCTCTCTCTCTCTCTCTCTCTCTCTCTCTCTCTCTCTCTCTCTCTCTCTCTCTCTCTCCCCCCCCCCCCCTCACAGTCGCTCTGTTTCTGTCTCTTTTTGTCCAAGAGCTATTCTTTCTCTAGGTAATATATGACAGAAATTCCATGTCGTATTTTTAAAAGCGAGACTATTTATTGTAGACTATTGTTGTTGTAAGCGGTCTTTCTCGACGGAAAATTCTACCCTATTTAGTATCGTCTCCTTCACCCCGTCTAAATACTTTGGGATGCTGCGTCGCAATTTAGTGTAAAGTGAAAAGGGACAATTCAAAGATTTTTACAACGTTCGTTTACAGCACTTTGGGAAATGCGTAGTTATGTCGATTTCGATCAGCAAATTTCACAGATTTTTTTCATTTAATTTTGTTTTGGCAAACATATCAAAGCCCGAATAGTTGACACCATAAGTTTTGTGCATAGATAGGTACCTACATATGAAAAGGCATAAGTAAGTAGGACCAGATAAGTAGGACCAATAGATAGCGAGACTACAGAACGTTCAAAATTACTCACGTTAAAAAAGTCGCTGAAAGAGTTCTAGTTATAATATGCTTTCTATTCCTTCGATGAATTCATTAACTTTAGGCATTACTAGTAAAAAGGAAATATCTATAGGCAAAGTTTTTATTCTAAATATAAAATGTAGATATTTTTAAAATGATATTTATTTATTCAGCATAACTATTTTATTCTGGTGATTTGCGAGCAAGAGTAACATTTTAATTCGAATTAGTACATGAACTATTCCGATTTCAATTTTATGTAGTTAAGTACGTAGAGGCGCTCGTCGTGAAGTTATATAAGGTACATGGACATATGTACGTATTCAAGTTGTTCTAACTAACCAATGAAAAAATAATACAAACAATATAATAATCCATACAGCTTTTTCCTTACGTTCCATGTGCAGATAATGCCAGCGGTATTTTATTTGGAGCTGCGAGGAAGCTCGAATCCCTTTCCCCTACAACGGATGCACTTCGGTTTCACATCAAAAGGTGCCACTCCCAAGTAAGTTGACCTGGAACATAACAACGCAACATGAAAAACAAAATGACCGTCAAAACGTTCCTTAATCATTTTCTTAAATGACAGGTATGTGTTAGGGTAAATGCTCACCTTCCTGAGCCATCTCTTCCATTGCTTGAAGACTGCGGCTGGACCATTGTCGGAGAGCAAACTGTTCTACGTTTCATGACGCTAAATCTTATTACTAAAACGTGACAAGAAGTTGCTGTTTGTCACTGTAAAGGGTTTTGTAACTCAAAGGACTGCAGCTGCAGAAAAGTAAACGTCCCTTGCATAAAACTCTGCACTCCCTGCAAAAGTACCTATCCTAATTTTGGAGACACACAGTAATATTTTTTAGTTTTTGTATGTCTCGGTTGCCAAAAAAGTCGCATTTTTGCTCAATTTTCGAAAATACATGAATTAAAGTTTAGCTCAACGTTGTTTTAGTTATTTTTTGAAACCCTTATGTTTAATAATATATATATCGAGACACATCACACTCGTTTTTACGAAAGAGTAGAGCGATATGATGCTGGCGCCATCGTAAAAAAGCGGACCAGTGTTTTTTAGTCGTGTATTTTAATTCATATCAATATCGTGTAAATTGCCCATACTGAAAAACATACACCTAGACATTTTGGACGCGTTCCTATGTCAAAGGGGGGGAGGGGGGGTTACAGTGCCGATTTCGGGTTTCGACGCCATATTAACCGCCATCTTAGATATATTTATTCCCGTCAGGAAGTCGCTTAGGCATCCGGAATTTTCGGATTCAGCGTGCTTGAAATAAGGAGAAAATACCTGCTTCCAAACGTTCGTTTTCGGAGAGCATGACTCGACTAAATGCGTTCTCGAATTATTGTGTGCACAGATAGACATACAGGCGGATAGACATACAAATAGAAAACTTTGCCTCCGACTGGGGTCATAGGCTTCGAAAAGCTTCAGTTTCTGTTCAGCCAGTAATTATTTTAATGTTGTTTTATGAATAGGTACATAATTGCTACATAGTAATTACAAGCTAGTAAATTATTTAACCCGATTGGGTATATAATACGCTGTCTCCACGATTTCATCAAATAAATAAATAAGTCTGATATCTAATGACTTTCACTTTCACTTTTGGAGGATAACAGCTATTTTGTTGACCCATATATATAGGCCCATATCGTCTATTCCTATGAATATTTATTAGTTGTTGAATATATTTATATTATGAATGTATACATAAATATGATTTTATGTATACACAAATATGTGATGTATAGTGTGTATACATAAAAATGTGAATATTGTTGATTTAATCAATCAATCTATGACTATGTGAAACTCCAAATCGTATTTTTCATAACTTGACTGTTTACTTATATTACATTACTATAAGCTGTATTCGCTTCTCCATTTTTCTTGCTTTCTTTATTGTTGTGTGATTTTCAATTATCGATTATACGTAAATTAATACACATGTAAGGCATATGGAAGTTTATTTATTTCTTTGAAATAAAGCACGAAATATACATTCCTGATACATTATAAAATATTTGTGTTTGGACCTTTAGCAAAAATTAAAGCAAGCTGAAGCATCTTGATCACTACATCAACTCCGCCTAACTAGACCTAGGCCTGTACTAAGGCAGGCGTACCATAAAATTATTTTTCATCTTCACACGTTTGGTTATGATTTAAAGAAAAACAAAACAAATCAAATTAGGTACTTTTAAGTATTCATTCAAAGATTAGAAATATTCAAGTATTTGTGATACTTTGTTTAATATCAATACTCGTTACTTGTTTATATTTATTCGAATATCGGTACTCGTTCGTGATTGGCTTTGCCCATGCCTGGATTCTTTGATTTGACAGACTCCGTCGCTTTTGCATCAAGTGATGCTGTGTGTGGGTTCATTTTTTTGCCGTCCATTGATAATATTACCACGCTGGCGGTCGCGGCGGGTACGAAATTCCCTTCAGTCGATCGTCTGGTTCGACTGGCGGAGCGCGGCTCGCCCTCCCGTACTTTTCGCGTCGCGAAAAAGTACGCGAACTCTCCGACTGGTCCGACACCAACCCTCATATATTTCGAAATTATCGTTCAGCATTTAATCAACGGTAGACATAAACATTTTCATTCAGATCGTTAAGTATCCGTGAGTGTATAAAAATGGAGAGCAGTGCCGGTTCCAGTCAAGAGTCATTGTGGATCTTCGGGTATGGGTCGCTGTGCTGGAATCCCGGGTTCAAATACCAGGATTCCACAATCGGATACGTGAAGGGCTTCTCCAGGAGATTTTGGCAAGGGAACACCACTCACAGGGGAACGGAATCGAAGGTAGGGATGTAATATTGATGAAAGGTTTCGGAAAATGGCTGCGATCGAAATTTGAATTTCGCTCCATTGCGGAAACGTGTTTTCCAAATTGTTTCCGTTTGCTTAGACCAGTAGTTCTCTTTTTTAGGCTGACGGCATCTATGTTAAAAAAACGACGGGGCACCCCTCTTGGCTTGGGTTTCTCCTTTGGCCTTAGAATTAAAAATAAATACTTTGGCGGTCTGTTTTCGGACGCAGGGTCTTTTTATACGACTGCCCAACAAAAATATAAGTAATGTGTTCAGGATTCATCTATGCATGTTTTCTGTTTCTTTATTCCCCTATAACTTCTAAACGCTCGAACCGATTCAGAAGTTTGTGAATCGGTTCGAGCGTAACTAAAAAAAATAATTTTGTATACAGTAGTTCACTTCTTGTGACGGCAGTCATGTTTTTTATTCCTTTTAATATATTTACTTATCTCAGCACCTATTTTCTTATTGATGGTTCTTCCAGATCTAACCGTATTTTCTGAAAATAAATTCGTGTCTTATCTTCGCCGCGGCCAAAAGAGAAACCCCGGTCGAAATCGAAGCGCTGGTTCTTGAAATATATCCTCAAATATATTTCATGCTATTAGGAGCATAGAAGACACCAGGGGGGGTGCAAGGGCGCTCTGACCAGGCCAGCTGTCTCTCGACTCTCGTTAGAGAGAGAAGGTATTTAAAAACACGAGAGAGAAGGCGACGAGTGTTCTAAATTTGAAAAGCAGCATCGACGCTTCGATAGCCGATATGGAAGATTTAGAAGAGACACTTATAAAACATGTAGGTACTGCTGCGTACTTCCTATTCTTGGTACTGCTGCGCTGAACGTAAGCGGTTTTTCTTTTAGCTAGAAACCCCTAACCCAATGTCATCAAAAAATACTATAATGTTACATACACATACTACTAAAATATTACTACGAAAATACTATTACATACTACGAAAATAAGAAAATGAAATCACATTGAATTTTCTAGTATGTTTCTTATATAGGTACGTTTAAAAATTAGGTTTAAAAAGTAGTTCAACCAGGTTCAGCTAAAATTATTTGTAATTCATTTTTTTCACTAACTTAGCTTTTAGTAAATTTTTCCACGTTGTCACTTTTCATCATTCGACTTTTATGCCCAGATTTTCGTTTTTTTCAGGGCTTTTTTTTCACAACTTTTTTTTGGTCTAATTATTGGAGCAATTCTTAGAAAAAACATTACCTTTACCGGAAAACCAGCGCCCTAGTAGGTACCTATAATACTATGACAAGCGTTTTCAACCGACTGAGACGAACGAACGCGCATTCTACTCCCAACACTGACCTTTATGCAGTGTTTGAGTCTAATTCTCAAAATGTGTAATTTATTACAACCAACCACAAAAGAACTAGATGATACAGAATTAAATATATAATTGATGGAAAATCTCGATGTACATGCGATTTGTAAATGGTCCGATTTTGAGATTGTTGCACAAAGCTTTATATATATTTTATTCATTGTGCCTTATCGATATCAAATACATATTGTGTAAACTAAGCGTCATATTGTGATTATCATTGTTATAGCTCGTACCATTTCTCTTGGATATATTAGTTTATCCCTATGGTACTGTTTTTACTATGATGCATTTGTTGTAATATGGTTGTTTATGTCATAATGTTTAATTATTCTACGTAAATTACTACGTAAAATTGGCAATTTGTCACATTGCATACAAATTATCCTAGGGTAATAATATAATAATGAAGCTTTCCCCATTGAATTTATTGCTGTTTGGACATTACTTTCGTTAACGTATCTCAATGTAATAAATGTATATATTATGTAATGTAGTTAATGGTTTTTTAATAATAATAATAATTATTATTATTATGATTATGTTGCCACACCAATCCCTGTGAGCGTTAGAGGCTCAGTACTCTAACTTTCTGGACATGCCTCGTACTTTATTTCTTCCAGTTAACACTGTTTTCTCCGTACCAATCCACTGCCTTCGTTTCGTTCAATGAATCCGTCGATTGATAAACAGAGACGCCTGACAAACCATTGTCCTAAAAATCGTTTTGCAGGACGTATGTTTACAGTCTGCTAGCTAAACGTTGCTGACCTTTTATGGCCTGAAATATTATTTTATATTTAAGCGTAAATTCATAGCAATTCCATAGCGAGGAAAGGCCGGGAGGAAGAGGTGGAGCGACCGGGATGTGGCGCTCATCGTCATGCCGAAACCCACTGCTGAAGGCCGATTTTCCTTGCCGTTATCTTCCTAGGATTCAGTAGCTCGCTTCCATACAGGAGCCGATTGTCTGTGTAGCTAGCTGTCTATTGTCTGTGTAGCTTTATAGCTTATCTATATTCACACCTGCTCCTTCCCGTAGCTCATTTGGTGGCGGATTCGTGCAGCTTTCGGTCATAAGATCCACTGTGTTCTCGGATCGGTTCAACTCACGATTCAACTCCTATTTAGAAGCCTCCTCGTGTGGAAGGCTACCCCGGGTAAGACTCTCGCGTCTCATGCCTCACGGCTGGTGGATCGGTTTCCTTTGGGGGATTGCCTCCTGGCGCTACTGGACGGTTTGCCGACCGCACGGCGACGCCAATCGGTTGGGCACTCTGACTAATCGCTGAAGGAGTCTGGAGACTATGGAAATATACTGTCTCCTAAGCAGCGGGGGTTAATGCTGACGTGTTGTCATGCCATCCTTGAAACGACCTATCGGCCATCCGATCCCGAGTGGTACGACGGGCAAAACGCGCAGGTCTGCGATAAATTCAAATTGAATTATAGCGGTAATACAACAGGTAGAGGCCGCGCAAGCGACTTCGGTCCCGTAACCAGTCGAAAGGACGGAGGTATCCTGAAGGGTAAATCCATACGGAGATATTCTACCAAAACTGGTAGCCGGGGGGCGAGGTGGCTCACTGCGTTACCATCCTAGTGCCTCGCCATAAAGCGTTGGACTTTGGCGGGTTCGTGGCTTTGCTGGACAGTAGATTTGCACCGTCTCAAAGTCTTCTACGCTCACGCCATGGGAGACAGAACGATCACTATCTTTAAAATTTCCCGAGGTTCGCGTTCGAGTCGACGGGTTCGCCCGTTGTAGTCGACATCTCCAAATGCTCCTTCCCTTAACTACTAGTTCTAGGCGTGAGATACCCAACATTGTGCTCTCCGCGGTTTTGAGCTGATTGCATCTGAGGTCCGACTTTACAATCGACTTTATATAATCATGCTTAACTTGTTTTTTTTAATAGTATTTATTCAAGTTTAAGTGGTCGACATTTGTCTTGTGGATATTGCAAAAATCATTCAGATATTTTAACATCTTATTTACTTAATTTTAGATCGTGGGCAGTTTTTTTTATTACTTTATCATCATACAATAATGACGGTTGCAATTAATTATAATAGGTATAACTTCATTCAAATTAACCTTAAACGGGAGTTTGCTAAGTTAAATAGTGTGTGTTTATATTTTATAATATTATTATGTAATATTATATTATTATTATACTATTATTATTATTATTATATAATATAATATTATTATGTAATATTTGTATAAACTTACACTTGCAAGCAGTTTGTTTACCTTTAATACTTATAATTGGACTAGTCGTATTACCCTGCGTTGCCCGGGTGTTTAAATATCTATGTACCTATACTCAATGATGTATATCAATTTTCATAGCCTTCGCTTGAACGGTATCGAAGTTTATGCGCAGCAGCGCCATCCAGTGGTGAGTTACAACAAAGAGGATAGCGTGAAAATATTATCCGGGCTCAAATACCTACGTATACAAATTTTGATAGCGATCGGTTGAGCGGTATAGAAGTTGATGTGCTGCAGCGCTATCTAGTCGTAAGTTACTACAAAACGGGTAACATTAAAACCTTCTCCATGAGAAAATACACTTACCATATGTGTTAATTTTCATGGTGATTGGTCAAACGGTGTCAAAGTCTATTACGCTTAGACAGATTGATATACCAACATCCATTTTTATATATCGGTTATAATTTAATTCTGACAACGTGATTGCCTTCATTAGGAGCTTACATTTTATAATCAAAATATCAAATATACGAACGTCAGAGATTTTTTAAAAATGAATTACAAACTCTGTGTATAAATTTATTCTGAGCGAATTTGTTTGACAAGGGAAAGGCGGAATAGTTTAGGCGAGCGTGTAGATCGAGAGGGAGCATTAAAATTTATTTGTGCCAATATATATTCCAAGCGTTATTCAGAAGCTTGTGCAAGAAATAGAGATCGATAAATGTTCTGCAATCCTATAGAACAATACGTGTATCATAAGAGATTCGTCATATGTAGACGGCTTTTTGTAGGGAAGGAAATTCGGGCATTTAACGAATCTTCTGTATGTATTTATGATACGGACTCCATCCATTGACCGAGGCGATTTCGGACTCCATCCAGATGACCGAGGCGAACTCAAGTTGGCTACCTACGTATGAATTAAATAGCATGTGTAACGTCTCTGGAGATCTAAAATCTGATTAAACCTTGAATGTAAAACCAAGTTTATACGCATTAGTGACAACCTTGTCGATATACTCTACAAATAACATCTTTACTGACGAGCGTTTCAGTTTCAGAAATTATTACGATATCGTTGTAAAATATCGGAAATGTATGATATTGAATGATTTATACAGGTGTGTCGCACGCACTGCGACCATTACTAACCTTTTGTGATATACCATGCTTCCTGCTTCTCAATTTACACATTCTAACGCGAAACTTCTTACCTGGGTTTTTTTTTGCTGACCTCTATGTCCTTTTGTCCTAAAATCTGGTTCGTTCCGATGTTCGGCTTTAGTTACACGAAAGGCACGTTGGCTCCTTATTTGCAATGCAAGGTTGTCAGCGTTTTCGTTACCTTGCACTTTATGCATTGAGAAATTCCCAAACAAGCTTCGACTTTTCTTGACTGTGGGACATGCATGATGTTACACGCGACCGATATTTATTGTTGTTGTTTGGTTTAAAATGACGAAAGCTTTATCGCTAAAAAGTGTTGCTATGCGTTATATATTAATCCCAAGGACAATACGTTCTGAGATGTTATCGCCGATACGTAAACGTAAATACGCTTACAAACTATGTTTTTATTGCTTTACATATCACGCTTTCTCACAAATATAGCAACAAGTCGCACGTGCTCGCTTCTACTGAAACATCGCTAACGACGTGATCTTGCCGTATTAAACGATTTGCTATGACCGGGATACCCGAATGGCCGAATCTAACAATATACTAAAGGAATTTACTCCTGGAGTGGGAGTGTTCTGGCAAATAGCTTTCTTGGGTGGCGTAGCGGCCCAAATTTTAACTCTCAATGCTTGTAAAGCATGAGAAACCCATGACTTCTAAAAACATGTTAAGAAATATCAGTAACAATACGATTTTCCTATAAGTAATCACTTTTGAACCTAAGATAGTTCTCTTAGACAATCCCATGAAATGTTGCTGAATTTAGTATTAAAAATTAAGTAAGGTATCTCTGAGAGTTTTTTAAATTGTTTTAGCTATAGGGTCATACTCAAGCGGGTGCAAATCTCTTAAAAACAGTGGTACTTCATAGGATTTTGATTAGAACATTACATGTAAAAGAGGCTCTTCAGCGTGATATAGAAGATGAAACACTCGTATAATTTCCAACAAAAAATAAAAGTATTTCAACGCCTATCTGGCAAATAGCTTTCTGGAGCGCATGGCCGCCTATATTTTGACTCTTAATGCTTGTAAAGTATAAGGAACCGATGACCTAACAATACCTTAAGAAATATCAATAACAATAAAATTTTCCTATAACATAAGTAATGACTTATGACTAAGATAATGATCTTAGACAATCCCATGAAATGTTGCTGAATTTAGTAATAAAAATTAAGTAAGGTATCTCTGGAGCTTTTTAAATTGTTGTAGTTACAGGGCCATCACTAAAGCGGGTGCAAATCTCTAAAAAAACAGTGACACTTCTTAGGATTTTGATTAGAACATTACATGTAAGAGAGGCTCTCCAACGTGATATAGATGACGTATATATATATACGCGTATACTTGAGAGAAGAAAAATCGCACATTCATGAATTTTCAACAAAAAATAAAAGTCTATTTCAACGCCTCTCCAGTGTTACCTTTTTTTGAGCTTGAATCGTGACAACAACGTGCTTTTTGAAGGTAAACATCCAAGGTGCTCGTTTTTTTGTGAATTTGGCAGCTTCAGAATTGGTGTTAAAAACCGAATGAAAACCTAAAAATCTGAAAAAAAACAATGTTAGTTAATAAGAAGCTTTGGATCCCTTAGCACGAATGACAGCTTCCATTCGATTTTTCATTGATTTAACAAGATCACACTTTAATTTCATGTAATATTATGCTGTACACTTAAATTTCATGTCATATTATACTGTAAGATTTTATATGACATAATACACTTTCTTCATGTTATGTTATACTGTCACTGTACGCTTTAATTTCATGTTATGATTTCATATGACATAATAGTGGGAAGTCCCCTAACGCCGGACGGCACCTAGCATCGGACACTAATAGTATCTCGACAAGTTGCGGCGCGATCGATACGTAGAAAAAGAAAAAGTGTAAGATTACCCGCACTCTTTTCACCCGCCTTTGTATCGATCGCGCCGCGACTTGTCGAGATACTATTAGTGTCCGACGCTAAGTGCCGTCCGGCGTGTGTTATGGGTGTGCGATTTTATTACTTTTAGGTGTAGTTTTAGTATCCCTTATAATTTGGGATTCAATGTGCCGAAATGCACGATAATGCCGTTCAGCAGATCGGTCGCCCCTCTCACTTATGACTGGAGAACCGGATCCGTCCGTTCACGGAGATGACCGATCTTGTCGAATCACATACCGTAGTCACGTGGCTGCTCTTGTTGGCTCATCCTTTGGTCTGCTCGGGTTTGTGTTTAACAACCTGCAATTTGCTATAATGGGCCATATTGAAAAGCAGGTTATTACAGAAATTCAGTGTTTAACTTTTAGGTAGTTTTCAAAAATGGTTAGTTAAAATTGGTGATCTGAAACTGACAGTAGCTTTTTAGGATCAAAGCGGCTAATTTCTTGAGGGAATACCCTTCAGGAAGATTGTCTTCAGGGGCGAGCGTTCACAGTAGGGTTGGATACAACTCTAAACGTAGAAAATTGCACTCGATCTTCATACATGTACACGGTACACATAATTAAAAAGTGGATGTATATATATATATATATATATATATATATATATATATATATATATATATATATATATATATATATATATATATATATATATATATATATATATATATATATATATATATATATATATATATATATATATATATATATATATATATATATATATATATATATATATATATATATATATATATAATATATATATCTCCACTTTTTAATTATGTATACCGTGTACATGTATGATCGAGTGCAATTTTTTACGTTATATATACATATTCTCTGTGCAGCCGATCACTGAATGCGGAAGTTGTTAATTCGTTTAAATGATAGTCAAAACGTTTGTGGCCGAATTTCGCGTAAGGTCGCAAAATTCCGCGTTGCGTCAACTCTTTTATTTCTAACCTTCTTTTGAGAGCTTGATTTTGCTTTCTCGTTTTTCTTTCTTTCACGGTTCAGTGTCGTGCACTACTACGCTCTCGCATTGTTTGTAAATCGCATCACAAATATTCCTGCAGACATAAAATCGTCTGGCTTGTGGCCAACCTTCCGCTCATTTGACTGCTGCTGTTTTTATCATAATACAATCGTTCTAGGTCATAGATAACACGTGTATTTTCTAGGGAGACCCAAATACAAATAAGTACAACGAGCCATTCGGAAATATTGAATGGTCAATGTTGATGAAGGCGTCGAGTTTTGCAGCTTAGCAGCATTTAGTACCGATATTACCACATCTCTATCGATTCAAGAATCGAACCCAAGACCTACCCCACAATTAGATAGAAGAGTTTACCAAATCACTCATTCCAGACACTTAGCAACAGCAACATAAGAGGCGCTCTGGTGATTTATGTGCAGTAGATATCACGGGTTTTTTCGCATTATGAGTTCTTATCTTGAAAGTATGCAAAATATCTCCTAGGATAACAAGATATTTACCTATCTGACATTTCATGATTAAAAAGGCATTTAGTTCTTATCTAAATATTATATTTTGCTTGTAATATATCTAGTGGTATTGTTCAGCTATTTTTATTTTATCAATCAGACGCGCTGTCTGGCTTGATATGTAGGTATTTTATACGCCATATCATGATCATATCATTACCTTGGTATTTTTTTCGTAAGTTGATTATACAGATGTTCGATACAGCGCGACAAACCTTTCAATGAGTAAACTATGGTAAACATTTTAACCGTGAAACTAAACAAGAAAATAGTATTTTTTAAATTTTTTATTTATATTTTTTCCTGCAAAAATATTTATTTGGGTATTAGGAGTTTTGCAAATCTATTATTTTCTTAGCTTCTCTTCTTGTGGTCTTATTCTGTTCATTGTTTGGAAATGATTCTACATAAAAATAACTGAGTTAAAAGTCATTTACATTTTTTTTAAATTAATTGTAAACAAATAAACTTTTTTTCAAAATCGTTTTTAAGAAAAATATATTTTGAATTTAGCTTCTAAGGCAGCTATACTTAATGTTGTGACAAAACGACGAAAAGAGACAACTAAAACAACCCCATATACAAAACTTTAACTAAATCTGTATAGTAGTTCCGTCTCTGTGAGCCGTCACGTGACCGCGCCGTTATTAATATTATTATTATTATAAATTTTACTGGACGACGCCCAACAAAATAGTTAATATGACCGATTTTCGATCGACTTTGATGTGGTTTTTTTGGACACAGCTCGTTATCGAAAACCATTCCGAGGCTGGATGCTGCCATGTTTTGCAAGTGAAACTCATTAACCATTATTTGTTTACCCATTATGACTCGTTTCAGTAATGTAGGGTATTAATTGCCTCGTTCAACAACGACTTCAGCAGCTTTTTTGCCTTGATCTTTTCGAAGAAAATTATAGAGCACACTTGAGGTCGACTAACTTAACCAACTGGTTGACCTATGCGCGAAAAATCTACGAGACAAATATTGTACATACATTGCTACCAACTAAAAGATTTTTTGGCATAGCTTGTACACATTTTTATGCATTCTTTGTAAACAAACCTCAAGTCTCGCGCCAAAATCAACTTTTTGCCAACTTTAACTTTTACTTCAGTCGGGCTTTTGTCCTCTTTAAGTCTTCTTCGGTTACGAATCTAATTTTCCAACATCGCTTGCTAAAATAACCTTCCAAAAGGGTCAATCGCACTACGCTGCGAGGAACGACTCTTAATTTAACCTGCTTTATTATATAATGTATCTTTTACTTGCCTTTGTATTTTATCGTCCTTAATAATTAATTAAAATTAACCTCGGTATTGTGGTTCTGAATGCCAGATGATGTGATTAGATTGTCGTACTTGCATGGGCGTGAACCTGATTATCGAGAATGTAGGCCTAATAAAGAGAAGGCTGAGAATAATGGCTGACAGGTCGGCTGGCATTTCTGTTGAAACAAACATACATAGCTCCGGAAATAATACATTTCCATAGGTAGTAGTATTGTAGAGTGTCGTCCGTTATAGGGAGCTAAGGGGCCCTTGCTCAGTTGGCCACAAAGACCCATTCTGTTCAGGGTTGGTCACACTCACGGGTCAACACCCATCCGACGGCCTCCACGCATGAAGTGCGAGCCTGGGTAGTACTCTGGCCTTAGGGTTAGTTTCCCCTAGGATTCAACCTTCTGGCGCTCCTGGGCGCTCCGATCGATTGCGCACTCTGATTAACAGTCGGGGGAGTCTGGAAGTAGTACTGTTTCCTATAGAGCGGGGGTGGTTGCGGACCTTACGGCGACTGCTCTTGAAACGACCATCGGCTATCCGATCCTGGGTGAACAGCCGGGCAAAGGATGCCGTGGTCCGCGATAGATTCGGTATACACCGTTTCACCGCTTCGTAAGGGAGAGGAGCGCGCAAGCGAACTCGAACTCGTAACCAATCGAGGGACTTGAGTAATCTGGTCGCAATTGGAAGTAATGGCGTGAGTGTAAGCCCGCTGGGTAACACTCCTGGCTATCTCGCGGTTAAGCCGTTGGCCTCTTACGGGCAGGTGGCGGAGCTTGACGGTAAACTGTTTTGTCCAAGTCTTCTGTTCTCACTTTAGGGAGATAGAACGACTAATCGTTAAAACTTCCTGAGGTGACGGGTTCGCCCGTTGTAGTTGACAACTCTAGTTGTCGTTCGTTATATTGATGCTTCAACATTGGGGTAGCTGTGTGTAGCTGCTAACAACTGTTATATCGCTCTAGCCTCTATATCGTATATCTTCATTGTCGCCGTTTGTTACCTAAATCTATTATTGTTTATATTATCTATTACTAAAAATACATACTTTGCCTTTATCTAGTAGTAATCACACTGATTGCCATTATCTATCAGTAATCACACTAATGGCACTTTCACGATATACAAACAGCTGGGGATTGTGGATTGCTACAGGCATACCTATTTGCCATCCCGGGATGTTAAAACGGCCGTTGCCATCTTGTCGACCTGGAACGTCCGCAAAGACTTTAGACGGAGACAATCTACGGTCCACTTCCACCAGGGCCAGAAAGAAGCCTTTCTCAAACGGCGAGGACACTAAGGGGTCCGACACACTGGGCCTACGTACGCAACGTACGCAACGCATGATGACATCTGGACTTTGAATTTAGATGGAAGCAGACATACTTATCTCACGCAACGTTGCCTAGTATAAGTGTGTCTGCTTTCATTCAAATACATGGGCCAGATGTCATATTAAATAAAAGGCATAGATGTTGCGTACGTCGGACCAGTGTGCCGGACCCCTAACGCTCGAAAGCCAGTGGGGCTGCTCGCCGGACTTGGAAGGATTTCTACACCAAATTTGGTTTCATATTCGAAGTCACTTACGCGGCCTCTATCTACTGTAGCGGCGATTTGTCGCGGACCCTTGGCGTCCTTTGCCCGGCATGCCTCTCGGGATCGGGTTGCCAACGGGCCATTTCTAAAGATAGGTGACTGTAAATAGATCTATCCCCGTTTCTTAAGAAACGTACGTTTTCAGACTCCCCGGTAATCGTCGGCTGGGCTTGCGTATATAGCTATAATGAAGGTAATTACCGGGTGACATCTAACGAGCATTCAAATTTAGTTACGTACAATTTTACGGAAAAAAAACAATCAAATTTTCAATAGGAAAATCAAATTAATTATTAATTTTCAGAAGACAATTAGATTTCAGAAAGGGGAGTAAAAAGAAATGGGTAGGAAAGAGGGAGAAAGTATGGTTATTGGGTAAATAATACTCTTTCAATAACTATTTGAAAAGCTGGTTCCATAGTCGGGCTGCATTAGCAGAGGAAGAGTAAGAAAGAAACGAAGTGTTACGAAGTGGGATATAAAGAGTATTGTTCTGACTCGATGCGAGTGAGAAACATTGTCTTCCTGGAAGGTTAAACTGCTCCTGAAACGTTGTTTAAGCGTTTGGGTTGGCTGACAGGAGCCGTTGCGACTGTCGAGGGCTATGAAAGCCATTGAAAGCATGCAATACAATACAATACAATAAACTACTCCAGTAGATAGGCATTCCTACACTTGAATGCGTCACAAAATTAAATGCTAAAATTTTAATTATTAAAAATATAACTAAATAAATGCTAAAATTTTAATTATTAAAAACATAACTATCATGATAGTTGTCATGGCTGTACTATTATATTCACTATTACCTACATACAAATAATCAAAATATACTAATGTGATTTAATAGTCAGGGAGAATAATATATTAAAATGGAAATCCAAATTCTATGTAGAATAATCAAAGAAAAATTATTTTATTGTTAATCCAGCAATATGCCTTCGTATTTTTTTAAAAAATGAATAGATGTATGATTCCATGCCATGCGGCATGGAAGAATATGGTCGGTTCTAAAATACTTGATGACATTGTTGTCGATTTAAACCAGAGGTGCTTGCGGCAAAGAATAGAGTTAAATAGATATATTTTACAAACATGGCCAATGCAACGAGTTGCGGTTATTTTATTATTCAAAATGGAAATATAAATAAAACAAGCAAATATATTAGGAAGAATAAAAAGAACTTCCATTACAGAAATTGAACTATTGTATTTATAAATTTTTATTACGTTTTTTTTATATGAAATATTTGTGGTTTATGTATTTATCCATATAGATACATGTATATATCCGGAATGTACTAAATCAGACCTTTCATTTGACACTAAACAGGATATATTTATTTTAACTAATTGATACTTGGACATTTAGACAACTAATTACTTGATATTCAGACAGTTAAGGTTATATAGATATGCCCTATGAGTAATCTTGGGATGACAGAACGATTCTAACGATACCACACACTTCTAAATCGGTTCAAGCGTTTAGAAGTTATGGTGGAATAAAGAAACGGAAAACATAAATAGATAAATCCTGAACACATTATACTCCTTTTTGTTGGGCAGTTGTGTAAAAAATGATGAAAATTAAATGAAGCAAACTGTTTGGAAATGTACATAGTTTTATGGCTTTTGGTGGGTCAGAGTACGATTGACAACTCCATCCAGTCTTTGGGTCGATTTCATAACCATCTAGGGCAGTGGTTCTCAAACTTATTACGTCTACCGCCCACTTTGACAATCAATTATCTTTCAGCGGCCCCCATTTTTTTTTTACTTTACAACATCTTAAAAACCAATGACAGTCATTAGTTTAATTCTAAACGAGACTTTTTTTTACCAGTGGGAGCAATTAAAACGCAATTTTATAATATTAAGAGTATCTTTTATTCAAATTAAAACAAACATAATCAATTTTAATTTTAAAACTAACCTAATATGAAGGATGAATCTGATGATTTATTATGATGAATTAAGTGATGACTTTCATTATGGCATAAACGCAGCCAAAACGGGTTGTTCGCATTAATAATCGCAAACCAACGCAGCCCGACGGCCGGCGCGGCGTTCGCGCAGAAGAAGCCGTGACGTCAGTGCGGTCGCTCTTGCCAGAACAAGGCGAATTTACGAACCCTTTGCCAGTAGTCAAAATAATACAGTACAAATGTACAGGTTATATTAAAATACTTAATCTACTTTTCCGAGTTTTCTATTCATAGCTATAGAACACACAAAATATACGTTACACTTGATTGCTCACGGGCCATCCTACGAAAGCTATGTTAAATATTTTTAATTTGTATACAATCAAATAGGGCAGAAATGTGAACTAAATAATCGATGTTGTGTAGTAGGTACTAAGGTTTTAATTTCAGTGAATTTTAAAATATTAAGTAGATGAAATTACAATTCAGCCATAGCCCCCCTAAACCACTTCAACGCCCCCATTTTTTTCTGGACCCCTTACCGCCCCCTTCTAGGCCACCAGCGCCCACAAGGGGGCGTTATCGCCCACTTTGAGAACCACTGATTTGTTTTTTTTTTTATTTGTTTATTTATTTATTTTATAAGCAAATCAACATTACAGTTTTTACCAATGCGTTGATATGCAATATACACATAAATATAAAAAAAATATAGAATTCTTAAAAGTACATACACAACATGTTTAAATAAGCGGTTAATACAAGTACATTCATTAAGAATAGAAAAACTTACAAACTTACAGTACATAAAGAGTGAAAACAGTTTATATTATTCTGACATAAACAAGTAGCGCAATGCCCACACCTTGAAGAGATGCGGGCTCGCTGTAAAAATAGCAAAGTCTGACGTTGTCGAACATAGCACATTTATGTGCCGCAAAGCTCGGGTAAGCAGACTCCATCGCTTAGGTTGGTGAGCGAGGACGGCTCCGCAAATAGATTATGAGTGCGAGCACGATTATAATTGTCCGGAACAAAGAGACAAACCTTCGCTAGCATGCTAGGATTATCAACTCTTCCCCTAATCAGCTTGAAAACGTAGGCCATGGCGAGCATTTCTCTACGCAACTTAAGAGAGTTATAGCCCACCATGCCTAGTAGAAAACTAGTAGGGTATAAGTACAGATAATATCCGTACTGCTTAAAATACATACAGCGGAAGAAACATTTTTGATTTTTTTCCAACATAGTGATATAATGATCCTGATGTGGATTCCATATAACTGCATTCGTTTCTAATCTGCTTCTCACAATTGAATTATACAATGTATGCATAACCCGTACATTGTGAAAATGCTTTAGGTTGCGAATAACAAACCCTAGTAGCTTAAAAGAGGACTTGGACAAATCAGCAATGTGCTCCTTGAACGTAAGCTGGGTACAGGTCCCGCAACGAGAGCTGGCACGTTCACAGTACTCACACTAATGCAATGTCGTGACGCGCGACGTGACTTTCACTTGATGCGCATCATAAAAAGTCTTTCCGTCTCTCTCGCTCGCGCACTGTATAGTGACATTGCATTAGTGTGAGTACTGTGAACGTGCCAGCTCTTATCGCGTGACCTGTATCAAAGAGAACTCCTAGATCCTTTACCTTCTCAACCCTAGTTAGCACCTCATCAGTGATGGAGTAATCATACATCAGAGGTGCGGTCGATCTAGTATATGTCATCACTGAACATTTTGATATATTGAATGAGAGATTTTTATTCTGGCTCCAGGACCAGACGGCATCAATATCACGCTGGAAAAGCTTGCAGGCCTCAGCAGTTCCAGTGGACATGTACAATTTTATATCGTCGGCAAACATTAAACATTTTGCTGACACGATTACTTTACTTAGATCGTTAACAAAGAGATTCTAGTGTATTCGCTCCTGATTCGTATAAATGTTAGTGGTTTTAAATTTAATGTCGCGAATTGCTTATATTTCAATATGAAATGTATCCGCATTCGCATGTTATCATATTACATTGAATAAAATCATTTCAATATTCGCGTCTCGCATATGAATTTCTTCATATACATCCAATCGGCCGAGCTCATGGCTACGGTTGTGTAACAGTTAGCACATTGTAAGTACCTTCCTACCTATAAACCTCAATGAAATGTATTTAAAATGGAACAGAAAATTTGTTAAATAATTAAATGTTTGGAGAGGTGTTGAACCGCCTATGTGTGTTTTTAAATTCCATTAAAATTCCATACAAAACTCAACCGACACATACCTATAAATACAATAGTTTTTATATCAATCAAAGATCAAGGAGCTTAATCAGAAGCCTTGATTATCCGAATAGCTCTACCGAAAGTTTACGTTCAACAATACACAATTTCAAATCAGTTCACATTTGGCGACCATTGATAAAAATACGATTTCCCGTAACTGAGCAAAATAATATGATAATGAGACTGATTAACGAATTTCGGTAAACTGTGCCAAAGTATTATCGGTTTATTTTCGATTTCGTATGGTACGGTTATAATTATTATATAAGTATACGGTACCGTGCGAAATCGAGAATTAACCGACAATATTTTGGCGATTGAATATAATGCGTATAATTTGCGATTCAGGCGGATGTCTGAATCGCACATTCTTGACAATAACAAATACCTAAATCCGTGACGCAATTATTTGTTTTGTATCTTATGCCAAATCTTATCAAATCAAATTTTGATATACTTTTGAATATTTTAAACTATTTTTTTTAAATTTTAATTCCATCTTTAATCATTTTTTCTTTCATTTCATGATTTCATGATTTCTTTCATTTCATGATTTAATTTAATTTCATAATCATTTCATGATTTTTGAAATACTTGTAAATATTTTATTTGATTTCTTTTGTTTATTTTCCGACTGCCCAACAAAAAAGAAGTGCAATGTGTTCAGGGTGCATCTGTTTATGTTTTCCGTTTCTTTATTCCACCATAACTTCTAAACGCTTGAACCGATTTAGAAGTGTATGGTATTATTATAATCGTTATGTCATCCCGAATGTCGTATGCTACCTGTCCAAATATCAAGTAAGTAGTTGTCAAAATGTCCAAATGACCAAATGTCAATAAATTTATATAAATATATATTATTTAGTGTCAAATGAAAGGTCTGATTAAGTAAATTTCTGAAATATACATATATCTATATGAATAAATACATAAACCATAAATATTTCATAAAAAACCATAATATAAATAATTAGCTATGTTTTTTATTCTTTTTTATATATTTACTTGTTGAAAAAGCGTCATAAACACCTATTTGGCGGTAGGTTAGGTTAGTTTTTTTTTAATATGACAGAGTTAGCTAAACTGCAATGTCAAGATAGAGAAAATATTTTTACAGATTCGCAGGGCGATGAATATGGGTGACATTAAAACATCTTCAATGTTGAAGAGTTTGCTAAACTGTCTAAAATCAATTTGGCGTTTTGCTGTCCTTCCTTTTAAAATCAGACCAAGCACAGTCTCAAATCTCAATGCAGTCCATTGCGCTCCGGATGCCTTCCAACATTCCATTATCTAATTCTTGGTCGTTCGGTGCCGTTTTATACATTGAAAAATCAAAATAAATTTAACTAGGTCAAACTATTTTCATCCCGCGTGGGCCTCTGTCGTTGTTCTCTGTGAACTCTTCCGTATTAAATACACTAACAAGCGCGCCTTATCTACGAATTGACAATTTTTTGCCGGACTTTGTAGGCGAATGACCGATAATATTGATCATGAATGGCTTTTTAATTTTTAAACGTAATTGTGAACCTTTTTGTTTCATTCTTCAATGTGAATCATAATAAATATGTATCTTATAAGGAAAGACGTTGACCTTCACAAACGTTATAATCATAACTTTTTATTTACTTTAAATTAATGGTCTATAAGTTAAATTTACGTCTATAAGTCATAACAATATTTTAAATTTTCAATTGTCTTGGGAAAGACAGTAAAATTGTTGAGACACTACAAGATGTCTTCGATTTCTATCTACTGCGTGGATATACCTATACTGGGCCCGATTGCGTTTCTTTGTGAACTAAAACTAAAATTAGTCCAAGTGAACGAGACAGAGCAATACGTTAGAGCGGAATATGAAACGAACGATCGTCGATAAATACTACCTGTTGAACTTATACTCGTCCGAATAAATTTGAGCATATTTCGTGCGGTGTAAGATTTGACCTTGGCGGGCAGTTTTAATGCGAAAAAGTAACAACCGGTTATCTCACACTCCGCTCTAGCATATTGCCCTGTCTCGTTCACACGGACTAATTTCCGATTTTAGTTCACGAAGAAACGCAATCGAGCCCAACCTACTTATAGATGGAACTTACATTCTTATTTTTTCTAAAAATAAGAACACTTTTTTTAAATTCTACATAGGAGTTTATTTTCTATCTATTACTTAAATGTGCCAGTATTTTTTAAACTTCTTGGTCCCGTTGCAAGTTTCTTGTATAGCTCTTGTATAGTTCACGAAGAAACGCAATGGAGCCCACTGTCTACATAAATAATTTAAAATTTGGCAAAAATGCTGAATTGCAATTAGTCTTTAGGTTCTAAAAAAAGAGGTTACCTAGAAGTTTTGAAAATGGGTAATTTCATAGACTTCGATGTGCTCTTTCCGAATTTCAACGCGCAGCTTACTCCCTCAAGGTGGTTTGCAAATGTTTTTTTTGCCAAAACCCGTGTTGAACTACACTTTGCGGCGCTCGTACGCTAAAACTATTGATTTTACCATTGATTTTATATAAAATCAATGATTTTACGAAAAAAAAGGTTATTACATAATTTGTAGGTAATTTTCTCTAGTTTCATTTTGAATATAAATGTTATTATCGTGAAATGAGTTAGAAAGGAGAGATTGTCAAAAAACTGCTTTAAGGCCCCTTCAATATGGCGGCGCTAGCGGCAAAATTACGAGGTGGCAACGTTGAAATTCGGAAAGACACATCGAAATCTGTAAAATTACCCATTTAAATATTTGATGTCTTATACATTTGTGAGGTGGACTTTAAATATAATTCGTGTCGCCTGTGTATGAGATATTCAAACCAATTTCACAGTAGGATTTCAGCACGACAAGGCATCTGTGTACCGAATTTAAAGTCACTAAGTCCGATATTTCAAGATTGAAGTTTAACTAGCGCACCCTCTGGCGGACCGATTTCAACCATTTTCTTTTAACTCTTACCATGATTAAATGATGCCTGCATGCCAAATTTCAGCTCAATTTGGTGAATCGTTTGGACGCTATCGTGGAGGAATACACACACATGCACAGACAGACCGATACACAGACAGATTTGATTCTGGAAATGGTCTTCGCTTTAGGTAATATTATAGGAAATATTCGATAAATAAGTATGATTTTTTTGTCTTTATTGCACAGTAAATTCATTTAATGTACAATGGTGGACTTACTGCTAGTCAAACAATATCTTCCAGTCGACCGACACTTTGATGTTATAAGAAGAATAGGGGAAATTAGAGTACTACCTATAAGATACTTAAAATTAAAATTAAAATTATAGGAAATGTCATGCATTTTATACATATCTAAAGCAAAAACTAAATAAATTAATAATTATTTGAATAGGACATAAATACATATTTAACAATACGTAAATAAATAAACTGCAAAAATAAGGTAAGGAAAAGGAAAGGATAAGGTAAAAGTTTGAATTTGAGGTTTATATTTGTTGTAAAAAGAAGTGATTGATTGCTTAAAGGTGAAAAGCGAGCTAGCGCCTCAAGTAGCTGGAAGAATCTGATTCCATAGTCGAGCTGCATGTGCTGAGACGGAGTAGGACAAAAATGAGGTTTTGTGATTTGGGATACGTAGAGTATTATTCTGACTTCAACGAACCATAACTTCTTAACCCAGTAAATTCTATTTGAGGTAGGAGGGAGTTGTAGGATTGTGTATTATAGTTTATAGTAGTGAAATGGTGTGCAAATTTTTCCGGTCCCGTATCTCAAATTATTGCAATTTTGCTCGGTAACAAGGTCCTTCTTCCGCAGATTGAATATGTATTTTATGCTAAGTTCTATATTATTAATGTATTAAGGATTAAGAAAGGGGTATTATTAGTGATGTTATTATTAAGGATTATGGAAGGGGTATTATTGCTGCGATCTTTACAATAAACAACCAGGAAATGTTGAAGTTATTCAATACAATTACATATAAAATACAATACAAGCAATAAGAATCTAAAATTCTGTTATAATAGTATTATTTGAACTGATATCGGTATTATTTACTATGAAGGTTTGACCATTCATTAATGCACTTTATTTATTATGGCCACTTTAGCATATTATATACTTTTTTTTTACTACACATTTAATAAAATGTATTATAGTATGTGCCTAAATACAATATAATATAAAATATAGTATATAAACACACTTAAATACGAATCCACTTACACACACGCACACTTACAGATGCAGGCATACTCACTCTCTCTCTAAGGGACTCTCTAGACGATCAAGCATGCTTGTCAAGCATCGCTTCGCGGGCTGGGAGGGGATCGTAAACCACAGGATATATGCAAATATATTTTTTAATATTTACCAAAAATGCCTAATTTTGTAGTTTTATGGAGTCACGTTATTCATCAATCAATTGCGTCTAATTAACGTGACTCCCTGGTATAAACTACACAAATAGGCATTTTTGGTAAATATTTTAAAAAATGCATATTTCCTGCGGTTTACGATTCCTTCCCAGCCCGCGACGCAGTGCTTGACAAGCATGCTTGATCATCTAGGAGCCCCTAACACTCTCTCACATACACACTCACACATATACACTCACCCTCCCACCATCTGCTTTATTCTCCCAGCAAATATACACATACATACCCAACTCTCAAGCAATTGTAATATGTTTTGTATTAGGAAATGGACAAAAAATCAAAAAATCACTAGAATTGAAATTAATATAAATATGTAATTCATAGGAAATCCGTAACCGGTTTTATATTTTAGAATGTTTACAATTTTGTAATTCTGTATAATTATACTGTGTGTTCCTTATTAAATAAATAAATAAAATAAATAAAACAAAAACTTGAAAATAAGATCAAGAATAATTGAAAATAAAAGCGCGCTGACCTATTTCGTCCGCTCCGAAAATTAAATACTGACGTGTCTTCAGCTAATTTTAAACCAAAGTCGACACTTTACGGCTTTATTCAAAGGCGTGGTGATTTTCCATGCCATTTTTCATTACTCTTCATTCTACATACCTTTAGAACTCGTGCAAATTATTCGTGACGTCCGTCGTCGACGTCATCCATTTAGCATAGGATGCAAATAATAATAGAATTAGTCGCGTCGCGAATCGCTCTTCTTCATTGGCATAACTGGGGCGATCCGGTCCCATTACTTTTTCGGGGCTGACCATTTTTGTTCTAAAGGGCTCTCTAGACGATCAAGCATGCTTGTCAAGCATCGCGTCACGTGCTGGGAGGGGATCGTAAACCGCAGGATTTATGCAAATATATTTTTTTTATATTTAACAAAAATGCCTAATTTTGAAGTTTTATACCAGGGAGTCACGTCATTCATCAATCAATTACGTCTAATTAACGTGACTCCTTGGTATAAACTACAAAATTAGGCATTTTTGCTAAAAAAAATTAAAAAGTGCGGGCAAGTTTCCCCTAGGAGTCAACCTTCGGGCGCTCCTGGACCGTTTGCGCACCGTGCGGCGTCAGCCAATCGATTGTGCATTCTGACCGACAGCCTGGGGAGTCTGGAACTCTCCTATAGAGCGGGGGTAGTTTTCACCTTACGCAGCTGCTCTTGAAACGACCAATCGGCTACCCCATACCGGGTGAACAGCCGGGCAAAGTAAACAACGTTTCACCGCTACATAAGGAGGAGGACCGCACAAGCGGCCTCGAACCTGTAACCAGCGGGGAGACCGGAGTAATCTGGTTGCAACTGGCACTAAGGGCACGAGAGTCGGCCCGCCGGTTTCGCGGTAGGTAAGGCGTTAATCTCTTGCGGGGGTGTGGCGTAACTAGGCTGTGGACTGTTTCGTCCTAAGTCTACTGCGCTCACCTCACGGGAGACAGAACGATCGAATATCGTTAAAACTTCCTGAGGTGACGGGTTCGCTCGTTGTAGTCGACAGCTCTAGTTGTTTATTATAAGCATACGTTTGATTTTATAATTACGGGTATAATAGGGCTGCATCTAAATACGGGTCTATAGATCTTAATATCTTGCTGGGTGGACATTTTTAGAAAGATGACCTGCAAAAATCGCATTTTAGAGCAATTTTAACTAAAAATCCAAAGAGAAACATTAACTTTACTATACTGTATTTAGATGGTAATGAATTCATAATGCTCGTAATACAGTACATTTCCAAACAATCAGACTTAAAATGAAAGTGTCAAACAATCTTAGTGGACAATGGGTTTGCGCTTACACTTTATACTATTTTTTTTTAAATTTATTTAATAATCCAGTTAGTAGGAATCTCTACCCTTGGTATTTTGAAAATGTTTTCACATTATTTACCTTAGATGGTACCTATATTAGTATAATACATTTGTATACAGATTGACTTTTTTTTGTAATTGTAAAATTATGAGTATTTAAATTTATAAATATATAAATAAAAAAAGGTTTTTGAATAATGTAACCTGCTAAAATACCTTTTTAGGTATAAATAAGAAATGCAGGTAGCCAAAAACATAAAAACGAAGCCATTTGTAAAATAGTCAAATTAGAAATTGCACGAAAATAAAATTACAATAATAAAAGTGGCGCAATAGAAATAGTCGAAACAAATTTTGATACAATAATCCATCTCTGGTTATCAAAATGATTGGATTTAGTAGTGCAAATAGTCAATAGTTCAAAAAAAAGTTGTTATAAATATAATCATGATTCAATAATGTCAACAGTTTAAAAGAAATGTTGTAAGTAATAAATATAATCATAAAAAACTAGAAAATTCAATAGTGTTAACGTTCTTAAAGTTTCTAAAGTCCAAAGTCCTAATGGAGCTAGTTATAATATTTTCATGACATAGTTGTCCTTAAATATCACTTTCAAAGGTGAGCAAACCCAAAACGTCGAGTCTGTCTTCTAGCATAAGGGTTCAAAGCCTGTTTTTCCGAAACTTTTTGAAACAGTTTATTTTTTATTTACGATGTTGCCCCATACGCTGCAGCCTAGATATCCTGTGCGTATATGTGACCGTGCCTGCATACATTCTCTTTACTTACATAATATTAAGTAAGTATATTAAATGAATATACGCTTTTCTCCACCTTTAAAGTGGCGTCGCTTGGATAACTTTAGGGAATTAATTTACTTTATGTTTAGACTGAATAGTCTAAAATAAAGTAAATCAATTGAGGAATCTCAACATGAAATAAAATGACAATTATATTATTTGATGATTTTAATATCAGTACCATTATATAGTAAGTTTATTATGTCGTTATAATCTACGTGCGAGTTCTAGTATTTTAAGAGCTGCCTTTTTGCTAACCGTAACTCGTTGACCCATTTTGAAATGACATCGACACGACCATCAGCATCACAGTAAATTCCTCTCTGTGATGCCACGTAGTTCATCTAGATTCTATAGTATCACTCTCTGAAACCATGCTAAACGTTTTTGAGCTACACTCATCTTAGGCAAGGAAGATATGCATTCCAGATTTATCAATACCGCAGGCAGACTTGGAGGTGTCGACTACAAATGGCGAACCCGTCACCCCAGGAAGTTTTAATAATAATGATCGTTCGGTGTCCTGTGAGGTGAGCGTAGACTGTAGAGGACATAGGGGCGATACAAATCTACCGTCCAGCAAAGCCAACATACCCGTCATAGGCCAAAGCCTTACGGCGAGGCACCGGGAACGCCTTACGGTGACCCAGCTGGCAGCCTCGCTCACTTACTATCACTTACTATCGCTCACTTACCTACGCGCGGCCTCTACCTGTGTTGTATTACAGCGGTAATTCAGTATGAATTTATCGCGGACCTGGGCATCCTTTGCCCATCATACCGCTTGTAATCGGGTGTCAAATAGGTCGTTTCATGAAGGGCATGACAACAAGTCGACATCCACCCCCGCTTATTAGGAGACATTATATTTCTATAGTCTACACACTTCTTCAGTTATTAGTCAGAGTGTACAACCGATTGGCTGACGCCACACGGTACGCAAAACGTTCACTACACCATTGTCAATCTGAAATAAAGTCTAAAATATTACAAAATGTTGGTCCCTGATAGTGCAAGACCTCCTAACAATTGTTTTGTTTTTTCTCTGATTTGAATATATTTGCTGACATTTTAATTTTCCACTTATAACTTTAATTTAATGATTTAGTTCAAGTATTTAGTCTTTTTAATATGGTTTTGCAATTCTATTACAGAATATGAATGTATGAATGTAATGTATGAATGTATTTGATATTTTTGTAAATTAACTAGCTTTAAATGTTTATTTAAACTATGTTTTCTTTTCTTTGCAGCCTGGGCGAGTCGCGACATTGATAGAGGATATAGAAGTGAGTACTTGCTTGATTTTTTTGCGGTTTTTCTTTCCGGTCTGAAGGAAGCGCCACACAATCACACAATACTTCCTACTCGAGTGTCAAATTCACGCTTGGTTGGTTATAGTGCTGTTTGACAACCGCCGAAGTAACTTAAACCGACTATACCATCTTGCGAAAGTACCGCAATGCATTTCACAACTTCTTGCTGTGCAGCCGTCTAAAAGTAGAACTAAGCTAAAAGCTATTCAGTGCTTTGCGTGATTTTTATTTATTTATTTATTTATTTATAGTATTACACAAGTTCGTTTGTACAGTTTACCATATCATGTTGTATATATATATGTGACGTTAGCAAAAAACTGATTCTCGAGGAGATATAGTAATGAATAAAAGTCGCCTAACTAGGCCAGGGCCTGTTCTAAGGCAGACTTTATAAAATATTGCTTAAATGTATCTAATCAAATTACTAAATAATTGTTATATAAAAAAAAATAAAAAAAAATAAAATTAAAACAATTAAAATTTGTAGAAATTCTATTACTTTGACAATAATTATTAAAGTGTATAGTAAAAGTAAAAATATGTTTGAAAGTAAAAATATATGTCTAAAATTGAAGAATAATGTGAAAAATTAATATACAAAAATTAATATACAATATTCAACATTCCATTGATGTTTTCCCTGCCTTCTTTAATAAGCCACCTAGAAACCGATTTTTTAAATTTGTTTTTGGTTTCAATGCGTTTAACGACATCAGGCAGGTAGTTGTACATTCTCGGTGCTATGAAGTTGAAATGTCTCTGTCCGAAAGTCGTACGGGTTATTAGTTGAAAATTCTAGGAGTATTATTCATTTATAATTAGGAGTATTATTCATTTATAATTATTCAATAAAAAGGACAACTCATTAATAAAACCATCATTCACGACACTCTTAAAAAAAATGTTTTAGTTCCTTGGTGACCTCGTTACGTTGTTTGATAGACTGTATGTCTGCGAACGTCATCCGGTTTTTGTAATTAATTTTGATATCGCTCTATTTTACGTCATAAAATGAATATTTTCCAGTACGATTGGAATATATTTTTTTCCGGTTTCATAAAATGTGCGTTAAAAGATATCACAATATTCTTTTAATAATAATAATAATAATAAAACGCCTTCTTTGTTAAAACAATTCGGCAAACTTATTGCGTTGAAGCAATATCTTACAGCTAACCTTAACCTAATAGGAAAACATGTTTTACTGCAGATCAAGATGAAACTCTTAGTAAAATCAGCTAAGGTAATTAAACATATTTCAGAGTGTCAAATTCACGCTTGGTTGGTTTTTATGCTGTGTGACAACCGCCGAAGTAACTTAAACCGATTATACCATCTTGCGAAAGTATCGCAATGCATTTTACAACTTCTTGCTGTGCAGCCGTCTAAAAGTAGAACCATTGATTTTATAGTGTAAAATCAATGGTAGAACTAAGCTAAAAGCTATTCAGTGCATTGCGTGATTATTAGTTAAAAATTCTTTAAAAACTGTTTTAGTTCCTTGGTGACCTCGTTACGTTGTTTGATAGACTGTATATCTGCGAACGTCATCCGGTTCTTGTAATTAATGTTGATATCGCTCTATTTTACGTCATGAAATGAATATTTTCCAAAACGATTGGAATATATATTTTTTTCCGGTTTCTTAAAATGTGCGTTAAAAGATATCACAAGGTTTTTTTAATAATAAAACGCCTTCTTTGTTAAAACAATTCGGCGAACTTATTGCGTTGAAGCAATATCTTACAGCTAACCTTAACCTAATAGGAAAACATGTTTTACTGCAGATCAAGATGAAACTCTTAGTAAAATCAGCTAAGGTAAAGGCAGCCAAAGGCAGTTAAGAGCAGCTAAAGACAGCTCGTGTCAAATGTATCGTATATTAAAGTCCAGCAGAAAATTAAACATATTTTATTTTTACAAGCAATAATCTTATAATGACGAAGGGAATGGGAAGGGGAAGCGGCGAGAGAAATTTAAGTATTCTTTGGCACGCGTGCTGTCCCTACATGTGTGGGTAAAGAATTCCAGAGCAGGGTTTCATGTACGAAGGAGTGTGAGTAGAAATCACTACTGTGGCCAGGGATCGAGAGCAGTAGGTTCAGATATTGAATCTCTTGAGTCTTCAGATCTCAGAGAGCGCCCATGAGCTGATTTTTGTGAGCCTTGAGTCGTGGGCCGTGAGCGAGATTTTTGTGAGTTGTGAGCCGTGAGTGATCCTTCAAAAAAAAATTCAAAATTATTTATTGAGTTCAAATTATGAGTACATTCAATTTACAAAAGTCATAACCTAACTAGGCTGCCGCCTGTTCCAAGGTAGACAATTTATTTTAATTATCCTAAGAAATCTATAATATTATATTTATATAAATAACAAAATCATACATAATGTAACAGAAATATCTTAATTACCTAATAAAAATTCGTAGGAAAATGTCATGAAAATTGTCAATATTATTTTATTTTAAAACATGATAAAAATTAATATATATTCATATATGTAGGTATTAATAAGTATTAATATGTATTTTTAATATACAAAATAAATTCAGAAAAATTAAAATAAAGTTACATTTAGAAATAATCAATTTGTATTACTACACATACTATTATGTTTTTATTATAAAGATTCAATTATTTAATAAGGTGTTCAATGTCTGCATTTGTACAATTTAAGAGGTAGGCACTTAAACTATTTTTAAATTTATATGATATTTTAATGTCTTTAATGTTTAGTGGTAGGCAATTATAAAGTTTGGGGGCAAGATAAGAGAAACTGGATTGGCCAAAAGCGTATCTCCTGAGTGGTATTGCAAAATTTGTTTGTGTCGATCTTCTTGTTACACGAGATTGCTGGCTTTTTTCTGTTCTCCTAACTCACTCTGGAATTTAGTGAGAGCTACCAGCACAAACATTTTTCTCACACTCAACACTCTATACTCTCGGAAAAGGTCATCGGAAGAATATGTTTGGGGTTTTTTATTGATCACCCTCAGTATAGCCTTTTGCGCTTTGTAAAGGGTGGCCAGAAGCGTTTTTGCCGCACAGCCCCAAGTTACGATGCCATATCGAATAACCGACTCGCAGACAGCAAAGTAGACACTTCTTAGCGTATTGAAATCTAAGATGTTCCGCAAACTCCTAAAGTAATACACAAGTTTTCTCAGTCTTGCCGCAACCTTCGTTAAATGATCCTCCCAGCGCAGTCTGTTGTCTAACATCACGCCCAAGTACTTAATAGAGGACACCCTGTCGACGTTCATACACTGGCAATCTTGTGTTCTGATGCACGAGTGAAGCTTAATAGTTGAAGTTGGTTGGTCAGTGTTTGTCTTGCTAAAGGTCATAAAATTCGTTTTACTTATATTTAAGGTCAACAAGTTTCCATCCAACCATCTCTTCGCGTTTCTCAGTACTAATTCAGTATCGGTAAACAGATCTGTCCAAGTCGAAGACTTGACCAATAAAACGGTGTCGTCGGCAAAACTGATGACCTTTCCTATTGCCGGGAGTTTGTAGAAATCATTCAGATACACCAAAAAGAGAATTGGACCCAACACGCTGCCCTGTGGGACACCATACGTTATATGCTGTGTAGAACTATATTCTTCGCGGAGTCTAGTCATCTGCAGTCTTTCTGATAGATACGATTTAAACCACTCTAGCGCATTTTCTCCGAGTCCGATCCGTTTTAGTTTAGTCATCAGCAAGGGGTGCGAGACAGACCTTTAGATTTCTTTCTTGATTGATTTTTGGTTTAGGCAAAATAAACTAAAACGAAATGCTTATAATCGCAAAGCCATATATGTGCATTGAATATACTGATACTAAAACGTGGCACAATAATAATAACAATACATTTCGCTTATCAATATTATCACGACTTGTCACCAGCGATTCGACACGAGTTATCACTTCTTGATGTGAAAGGTTTTTAGTCTGCAATATGTGTTCTGTATACAAATTCCAGTTCGAACTGGCTTTCGATAATTTTGATATCAATATTATATAAAATATAACATAAAGCTATTCTGCCTCTTTTGCGTTACAGTCCAAGAGCTCGTTACAGTTACATGGTCTTGATGGCGATATTATATAAATGAAAGCACATTATTATTATAATCGGTCAGTGATGCACGTACCGCTTCTAAAATTATTTATTTTTTTATTGTGGCAATTTACAGAGTTTGCAACAAGCTTAACACAAAACATATGTAATATCTGCGCTTCAACAAGGAATAAAATTTAACTTAAAAAGTAATAAATAAACCCACAGCAAGTTATGTCACGCTTATATGTCATGATACATGTGATAAATTATGTCATTATGTTATTTGGAAGAATTATGATAGAAAGCTTCATAAAACTTTAACTTTGGCCGATTTCTTTAAAAATATACAAAAAACACCTACAGGTAGCTCTCCGATTAATAAATTTCGAACTGTTGTTCGTTATATTATGAAACAATGTTGGCGACTCATTTGAAAACTCGTTCCCCGTCATTGTGGGCTCGCTCTTGTTTCGCGCTTTTTATTACGTTATAACTCGTGTGAAAGCTGTCTCAACGATGAGAATCGCTGAGCTGAGCCATTTTCGTATTTATGAGTGGATTCCTTATTTTAAAAAGAGTGTCAGTTAACGCTTCATATCTCTGGTTAATACGACTATCTATGTAAATGTCATAATGTCAATATGCATTAAACGTCATAATGCAGCTATAATGAGGTCAATAGATAAAAGAAACATATGAATACTGTCGGTACCTTTCTCATGTAAATGACTACTTCAGTTTTTTTTTGTAAAAGAATTAGAAAATTGAGAAAAAGAAATAAACCAAGGAGCTATACAAGAAAATTACAATTCGAAGTATTTTTGAACTTTTAACTCACTTTAAACAACGGGACCAAGAAGCTCCAAAAATACTGGCACATTTAAGTAATAGATAGAAAATAAACTCCTATGTAGAATTTAAAAACAGAGTGTTCTTATTTTTAGAAAAAATAAGAATGTAAGTTCCATCTATAAGTAGGTATTGGGCTCCATTGCGTTTCTTCGTGAACTAAAATCGGAAATTAGTCCGTGTGAACGAGACAGGGCAATTCGCTAGAGCGGAGTGTGAGATAACCGGTTGTCACTTTTTCGCATTAAAACTGCCCGCCAAGGTCAAATCTTACACCGCACGAAATATGCTCGAATTTATTCGGACGAGTATAAGTTCGGCAGTTAGTATTTATCGACGATCGTTCGTTTCATAATCCGCTCTAACGTATTGCTCTGTCTCGTTCGCTTGGCCTAATTTTAGTTTTAGTTCACAAAGAAACACAATCGGGTCCACTATATGACAATTTCAGCACATTTTGACCTTGAATAGCATTGACCAAGATTTCAAACCGGTAAGTAATTGGCTAACTTGGTGCGGGAAACGTAGTTTCCCGCGTTTGTTCAGTCGTTCACAACGTTTGAAACGTTGCTCAATGCCACTTCAAGGTCAAAATGTGCTGAAACTGTCATATATTACCTACTTCCATATTTACTACTAAATGTATTTTTTTATCATTTTTATACTGAACTGTAACAGGATTTTTAAACAACAGTCTATCAATAAATATCACATTCCAAAATAAATGCCCTGAGAACTAATAAAGATTTTCTGAAGGGGAAAGCAATATAACCGCCAACATCGGTGGCATCGTGGCTAGGTCGCCTGATCTTACATTGTAAGGTCTCGGGTTCGATTCCTGGCTCACCATTTTCCGTTAGTATAAAATTGACGGAATTGCATCTTAATTATATCGAGCGAATGCAATAACAACGACTTACACACGTGTTGCACGCATACATACATATATAAACATTTCATAGTAGGGCTGTCTTGGGGCTCTAGACGATCAAGCATGCTTGTCAAGCATCGCGTCGCAAGCTGGGAGGGGATCGTAAACCGCAGGAATTATGCAAATATATTTTTTATTATTTACTAAAAATGCCTAATTCTGTAGTTTATACCACGTCACGTTAATTAGAGATTCTCTGGTATAAAACTACAAAATTAGGCATTTGTAGTAAATATTAAAAAAATGTATTTGCAATTTCCTGCGGTTTAAGATCCCCTCCCAGCCCGCGACGCGATGCTTGACAAGCATGCTTGATCGTCTAGACTCTAGAGAGACCCTAAGAGATTGTCGTATGATAATAAACCCGCCCATTGTGAAATTTCACAATAAAGAATAGAAACAAACAAACAAGATATAAGAATAAACTAAGATGGTAGAACATGAATTGAAGGAGCATCTGGGATAGTCCAAGGAAATCTAATCTTGAAATGTCCATATTGTTCGTCAGTCTGAATTCATAATATTACATACCCAAAAGAGGCTGTTTCATTAATATTTGTCAGTATTCTTACATTTCCGTGATTGAGCCATGGGACATTTATTGTGTCGCACGTCATAACAGTTGGCAAACTTCCTAGCAAAAACTACTCTTTCAATGTTTTTTCTTAGGAAATTGCATTATTTTTGTCATGGATTAGCTATTAAATATATACATAGCTTGGACAATTTTCGTATTTGAGTTTTGAAAAAATATTATAAACTTCCCGTTCAAAAGACGAAGAATTTGATGATTAATTTTCTTATCATGAGTAATCATTCATTGTCCAATTGCCGAATTGCTAAGTAGTCAACAAGCGTGCGTGCCATTTCCAATTTGCTGATGCCGAATTGGCTTCGATTAGCCCAACTCAAATTTCTATTAACTACTAAAACGATTCTTGGAATTGGGTCATTAAGAGTTGAGAATGACGAGTTTATTAGTTAAGTGTTTTTGTCTGTTTTTTGTCATCATTTTTGGAATTTGCGGGGGAAATTCCAATAATATAATAAACAAGATGATCCGGTGAACTTCGTACCACCTAAAATTGATTTGATTGTAACTCTTCATAAGCGATCAACCGTCCAAATCCAATTCATTGAAATCTATAATATGGCCGAATCATGTAGGGTTTGAGTTTCGTTTGGTGATTAAATGTTTTTTTTACTTTTTCGACTTTTTTTACTTTTTCGAGTGTTTTGACTTTTTTGACTTTTTTTTTACTCTTTCGACTTTTTTTACTTTTCCGACTTTTTCGACCTTTTTGACTTTTTCGACTTTTTTGGTTTTTTTTAACTTTTCGACTTATTGCAATTTTACACATTGTACGGAATGAATAACAGTTATGGATAGCTGTCAAACAATAGGATCGCCGCGAACACCATCTATTGAAAGTGGCCCATTTCCCAAAATGACCATTTTCGATTTTTTCGATTTTCAGTTGTTTCTTTTAATTTTTCCTAAATATTTTTTTTGTAAACCACCCCTGAATCAAGACAAACACAACAAAAAAATAATAATTCAAATCGGTCAAGTCATTTTCGACATCTTGCGAGACTAACGCACGGCGATTCATTTTTATATATAAGAAGATGTATTCGTTCGTGACATATTAAAATTACGTTTTACTATGTTCGTGATGCGCAAATGAAAGTAATTTGAATTAAATATGATATAAAATAAAAGTTTTGACAATGCCTCATGAATCAGGTTATATTTTCCTAGAACCAACCTAATATATTTTTTAGTTGAAGTAAACTTTGTTGAAAATTATGTCCTTGAGTCAATGTCATATATAATGAAAATGTAACTGAATTGATTAATAACTACCTACGTTTTTTATTTTTATTTCGTCTCTTTTACTTTCCCGGCCCACCAACCAATGAGGAGGGAAAGTATTGCGAACGCGCTAAATTCTTTTTCGAGATTAAGATGGAGATAATCATTTTGAGCCCCCCTGAGACGATTAAGACCGTTTCCAAAAGTCTGACTTGTAGACGTACGTGTACCGAATATTGGACTTGTATAGAAATTTGGTACACAGGTGCCTTCTTGGGCCGAAATCACATTAAATTTTCGCCGGTCAGTATATTTGTGTAAAGGATTGAATCGAACGTATTTAATGCTCTGCTTTCTCACTATTCGCGCTCGTCGCCGACTATCCCTTTCAACCAGGTCAACCTTTCCGAAAGGACATCCTCTCAAAATCCTTCCATAGAACCTTGGTTACTTGCCGGAAAAGTTTTGTGGTGACACAACCGTTTTTTATTCTTTTGATAGGTTCAATCCTGCACCATTTATCATATAATATATTATACGAGTATATTCCAACGAGATACGAGTTTGGAAAAGGATTACGTATATAACTCGGACTGTGGTCCATACGTATGAATTAACATGACATGTAACGATGTTGGCATGACGGTAGTTACCGTGCCGTATTGTTAAAATGCCGTAATGTTATTTCATTACGTCGCGACCTTGGGATCTTGCTTCTAACATGACAGCATGTAGTAGTATACGTACGGCTTTAGTCGAACACATAATCATTTTGAAACTATAGTATACTGTTATTTTTGTATTAACCGTAAGAGCATTTTTGATATATATAATCGAGTAATGGAGTTTCAACAAAATTCCTTATAATTGAACAAAATTACGATTGAAACATCGTTGTTTAGTATAAAACCGTAATAACAAAATGGTAATGTAAAAGTCAATCCAATATTTTTATCAGTGTAGGTACATTGTGCATCAATTAATATTAAATGATGCTCCAATTAAACATTCATCATTGCAAATTAGGTCATTTAGCGTACAACCAGGTCAAAGAGCAATTCCGACAGGATTAAATTGTAAAATTTAATTTCTTTTTTTTAAGGGAATCACTTGGGGCCGAGCATTCTTGGTACCAACCAATGACACTTGCGCTTTGCCGTATTTGGCCGGAAGGGAGTGCCGGCTCGGAGGGTACAAAACTAGTCTGACGCCATTTCACTCAAGGAAACAACCGACTAATAAACACGATGCTCTTCTGTAAGTATGATTTGACTACTAAGCCCATATAGAATTATCATAGCTAATACTCACCCCTAAGCAGATATTTACAAATCTATTAATGGATCCATGGTTTTCTCTGTTGTTTAAAATGTGCTATTCTATTTATTTTGACTAGGTATTATTGTATTACTTACCATTTATTTCATATTAATGACTTTTGATATTTTTCTCTTTATTTTTCTTTCTTTTATTTCTCTTTTGTTTCTCAAACTTTCTTTTTCTCTTACTTTTAGTGTTAGTAGCAGTAGTAAAAGGATTAGGGGCTTGTCTCCAGCCCTTCCAACTACCCACTTGTGTCAGTGGTCTGCTAGAAGCCCGGTACTGCTTACCAGTCCATACAGATTACTGACCTTCAAGTTGGGCAGATCGCTGAGTTTGAGAAAGGCTCGTCCCAGTAAACTGTGTCTTTTTGCGGCGAGGCCTGGGCAGCGACCAACGATGTGTATGTATGCTGTCTTCAGATTCTTCGCCACGTATTCGGCAGTCCTTGCTCTCAGTCAAGCCAAGGTTGAATAGATGTGCTCTAAGGGTCGAGTGTCCGGTGACCGATATTGGTTCTAAGGTTGTTCTTGCTCATGTCAAGTAGGACCTTGGTTTTCTTATGAAGTGGTTGCTCAATCATGGCCTTTGCCTTGCGACATCCTTAGCTCTGTTTCCAGGATGCCCGATGTCCCTGCTCCAAGCAGTCCCTAATGATTTTCTTACCTGTAGCGAAGGGGACCCTAACAACTGGCTCCGCCGGGCATTTCAGTGTGCCCGGGTTCGCCAGTCTGTCGGCCTCTTTGTTGCCAGGTATGCCTTGATATCTCGCTGTCCATATTAAGGTGATTTTTGTTAGCTTTTCCCAATTTGTTGAGCTCTTGCATACAGTCCCAGACCACAGAAGATTCTGTGGCTGCTTTAGCCAGAGCGTCCTCAGCTGCTCTGCTGTCAGAGTAGATGAGGATTTTTATATTTTTCACCTCAAGTCGACTTTGGAGTTTTATGCATTCCAATATGGCAAACACCTCGGCTTGGAAAACCGTGGCATATTGTCCAAGGGGGATGCTGATTGTGTGGTTGGTTTTGAGTCCGTAGACGCCTGCCCCAAAACGTCCATTTGTTTCTGATCCGTCGGTGAACCAGGCGTCCGCAGCGCGGCTTCGGAGCCAATGCGGATTCTTCCAGTCTTCCCTGGTGGGGATTAAGATTTTGTAGGATTGCTTTTAGTTTTAAGTCTGTTCTATCTGTCTCACGATTATTAAAAAATTTGTATATGCGTATCTTACAATGGTGATCTTATAATGGAATTGTGATTTATTTTGTTGAGGACCACATTTTAAGGCAATTTAATTTTATGAGCATTTTACTACAACGTTTAAATAATTTATAGTATTATTAGAGCTTTTTCCACCCTAGAATGGGTTAGTCCCAGTTGGGTGGCAGAATCGAATACGCAAGAGGTTAAGTAAGGTTTTGCCATTCGGTTACTGTTATTTTTGTAGCTAAAATCAATGTTTTATAGAAATTAATTTCTAACTTAATAAAATAAATAAAAAAATACAACTTAGGTTACCAAAACATAAAGTACGCTGTTGATTCTCAAAATAGTTATCTACGTATATTTTTTAATTTATTATACCAGTCATATATCGTGCATCGTTATCAATGCTTGAAACTCTGGCCTAGTCTTTTCTGTATGTTTTGCGTTGCGTCTTTTCTGTACATTTAGTATGGAAGTTCTTTCTATGGAAGTTTAGTATGGAAGTTTCAAGTTATAGTACGGACTTTGGGTCCGCGACGTAAGACTCGGACAGGGCGCAGACGGGAAGATACTTGTCTGCCCCGTCTTTTCTGTATGTTTAGCGTCGCGTCTTTTCTAAACATTTTGTATGAAAGTTCTTTTAAACGGACTTACGGAGTCTTACGTCCGTTGTGTATGGCTTGCGCCTTGGATGTGCGCTTACTAGACGAAAAGATAATCACTATTTTGTTATCACGCTAAGAAAAGCGTCATAACATAATATCGCCATGTATGCAGTCGCAGCTAAGCAACACTGCATCCCCCTGAAAATGATGCAAGAAGATAAACAATATTCGCGCAAAACCACTTTTCCTTCCTAGCAGCTATCTTTATTATATTTAAAAATGCATTTTATTATTGTAGTTTAGATTATATAATTTGCACATTCAAACATTACACATTCAAACAATACCTATATAACGCATAAGTTTACCTCGGTACCGGCCTTCGGCTAGTTAGATCGTCTTTATTTTTTAAGTTGTTATAGTAATTACCAATATTAATTGTCAATAAATAAATAATCGAACAGGCGGTAAATTGGCACAATCAGTCCATTTTTTTTTTATAAATAAATATTTGTTTTCAGTTACATCGCTACCCCCGAAAACAGACATTGGCTAGGAGCTGCACCCCTTCCAGATATAGCTAAACAGATTGTCGAATGCAGCGGACCCTCTGGACACAACGCTGAATATCTTTTACGGTATGTTTGATACTTCTATTGAATATCCCTTAAAATATCTCTAATTTAATTTTTAAAATGCCGATTGTGGCGCGCGTCTCCCACTGTCCCTTTTAATCCCCAGGTCAAAAATTTCCACGACATATAAGTACGTAGATGCCTACCTATACAGAGACAACAGTAGATTCTCTCTCTCTCTCTCTCTCTCTCTCTTGAGCGACAGGGCATTGCGGGAAGAGAATGCGAGGAATGTGGGCAGAGGGGTACGTCTTGACGAACGCCTTTGGTTAGCGTTACGCGCAGGTAAAGGCTGGCGACTGTTTCTAACGTTTGCATATCCGCGTAAGCCGAGTAGCGGGACATCTGGCGGCCATATCCGAGCCCTTATGACTCGTGACGTATTCGCATCGATTTCAATTTTGTTTTAAGAGAAGCTACTGTCTGGTATACTGTGCCTTAACTACATACTCAGTGCTAACCACTTGGTGGAAGAACAGGCGGTTGTAGAACATCACACCAAGGTCTACTCAGATCAGAGACGTTTCGAATAACCTTGGCTTCTATCTTATAGTTGTATGAGAAAGTATACATACAGGTGAGCTTTTAATTAGTGACGTCTTGTAACTTGGGTTAATAAGAAGTTTAGGTAAAGCAAAAAAAAAACTATATTTTGTCAAGTTTGTAAATCTTATCTATTGAAGAAAACTTTTAGAATCGTTGAGCGCGCTGCGCCATCTAGCGGTAGGTAAAATATCGCTAATAAAGAATATTAGCGATATTTTCTTACCGCTAGATAGACCATTGTGCTTGTAGCTTTTTATACTATTTTCCAAAAAAAACATGTTTTTTTTTGTTTTTCGCATTTTTTTTTATGAAAATTGTTTAGTTCGTCGTATTCATTCACTCAGTAGAAGGATGTCACTAATTAAAAGTCTACCTGTATACAGCTCGAGAGAATGTGACATTGGCACAAACTTTGCAGGATTGAAAAATCGATTTTTATTTATTTTATCTTTTAGGTTAGCGGCCTTCATGCGTGACGAAGCCCCAGAAGCTCTCGACGATCACCTCTTCTCGCTGGAACGATTAGTGAGGAAATTCGCACTGGACGCCTGCCTGTGCCTGCGCTCTGTCATGGGCGAAAGTTCCCCCGTCTCAGATGCCGACTCTGATAGCAGCGCAGACACCAATCCAGCGCGACCCGCCCCGCGTAGCTCCTTCGACTTCGCTTCGAGGTTGCCCAGCAAAAAGCTCCGCTGCCTCAACATGTGAACGCTTCGTGTATATTAAGTAGTTAATAAATTGAGCGAGATAATGACGATCATGGCTGGTAAAATGGGAGGAGATGGCAATGTGCACCAAGGCTCGCGGGATTATCGAAAACAAAATATGTTTTGATGTACAAACATCTTTAAAAAGATCCCATACCCACAGTATACAGACAGTAGCTTCTCGTAAAACAAATTTGAAATCGAAGCGAGCGACGTCACAAGTCCTAAAGGCTACCACGACAAATCGTAATACGATTACTAGACATTGTACCACAGGCGTTGTCTGTGCCGTTGAACTAAATTTGCAGAACCAATCGGGAAAAAGTGTCGTCTACGGCCGCCACTCATATTTTCAAACATTCGAGAAATTTGACAACCCCCTTCTGTGTAACGCCAAAACTACAGGCATTTGCTGTAAAGTATCCCTCTGGTCGCTTTCCTCGCACCTTATCCCTGCGATGGTTGCCATTCGAGAGTGCACTTTCTGTTGTAACTCGGTCAAACAGTGCCCATACTAACGTTCGCCAGAGTTAGCAATGAAAGGCTCTTGTTATCAGCAAATATTTTAATACAGTGGAACCTCTCATAGCGAGCATAATTCGTTCCAGACTCTTACTCATTAAGCGAAACACTCGTTGAGCGTTATTTTTCCATACTCATTATGAGAGGTGCGATTACTCGTTATGAGGAATTACTGCGAATTACTCGTTATGAGAGGGGCTCGTTATGAGATGTTCCACTCTATATCCCTTGATCCCGCGTGACCAAAGAATCAGTCATAACTCCGCAACGGAATAGATTACACGAGTGATTCTTGCGTCTTTATGTAGATCTTGAGGTATTGCCGTGAGCTGAACAGAAAAAAATGAGTCATCGAGTGAAAAGTAGTGGGGATAGTTGTCCACCAAAGATGTTTTCATGCAGAAAATATTGCAGTAGGTTATAATAATCGATTGGCCTATTGCCAGATTGGCCTACTTATTACCATGCTGATTTTTTTCATCCATACTTTTTTACCAAGTACTAAGGGTGTTTTTTTTTATTCTATAGATAATACACACCAACAATGCAATCTAGGGAGTATTTTAGGTACAGTTATGAGACTTTGCCACATTGTGTAATAGATAAATTACACGCTGAATGAAAGTGAAAATGGCGAAAATGTGAGTTATGATTGTTGACGATGGAAGGATAAAATGTTGCTTCATTCAGACATGACAGCACTTTTTCTCAGTACACAGATCACCAGCCTACATAGGTACCTGCAGTACCTTCTTAGACTTCTGTTCTAATGAAAAGTTACTTCCCAATAATGGCAGCTATAGAATCCATAATGTCAAACAACGTTGAAAATTTTATCATCCAAAGAAGTTGGAAAATTGATTAAAAATGTAGGCCATCATATTGGTTAATCTCTAAATATTAACATAAAGGTCGTCATTATCGCGCTCGACGATTATAATTTTGTTTTATTGAGCTGGATTTCTAACAATTCCTGATATTTGTTAGAGAATGTGTATTTTTGTAATCTTGTATCAGACACAAAAAACTTTTATATTTTTGTGATGTAGTAATTGATTTTACTCGTGATAATACTTCATTCAAATAATAAATCTCGTAATCATAGGTGCCAGAAATGATGGTCACCAAGATATAGGTGTCAGTCAATCTGTCAACATGCAAACAAGTTAGGTAAACAAACAACTTAATAATTATTCGATACTAATGTTTGAAATCAACAAACCCATCTCATGTTTTCTCAACAAATGACAATGTTTCCTAAAAATGACAGATAAAAAGAAAAGCACTAGCATAATTTAGGGTTTATGTACTTTTAAATTAATTATTTATTTTCTATGTGTATACCTGGCGGTACCTTCTTAGACTTCTTTTCTTTATGGAAAGTTACTTCCCAATAATGGCAGCTATAGAATCCGGGACGTAGAATAAAGTTGGATTTTTTATCATCCAAAGAAGTTGCAAAATTGATTAAAATTTAGGCCATCATATTGGTTAGTCTCCAAATTATTATTGACATAAACATCATCATTATCAAGCTCAACAGTTACAACTTTGATTTATTGAGCTAGATTTTCATAATAAATTCCTGATATTTGTTAGGGAATATAATAATATGTATTTTTGTAATCTTTTATCAGACACAAACAACTTTTATATTTATGTGATGTAATTGTTTTTTTATGGTGATACCTATTTTGATTAATAAATCCAGTAATCATAGGTGTGATACGATGGTGACCAAGATATAGGTGTCAGTCAATCTTGTCAACATGCAAAAACACAGGTAAACAAACAACCCAATAATTATTCGACAATAATGTTTGAAGCAAATAACATGCGCAAACAAACCCAATAATGATTCTATGCTAATGTTTAAAATCAACAAACCCATGTTTTTTTTCTCAACAAATGACAATGTTTGATAAATGACAGATAAAGAAAAAAATAATAGCATAATTTAGGGTTTAGTACTTTTAAAATTCTTATTTGTGAATCTTTTATGCGAGATGTATCCTAAGCTTTTACTATTACAACGTACAAAGTACATAAAATCCGCCAAAGTTAAGTAGACTGTTGTCAAACACAAATTTTTGATCTTTGCATTTTTTATTATTATTACAGCCTTAGGAGATTTAAAGTATTTTGTATACGTATCTGATAAATAATGAAAGAGGCTAAGCTGAAGTGTTAAGAATACGAAATGTATGCGTGTATCTTTATTTAATTAATTATGAAATGCTGTGATTTTAGCGATTGCACAGGAGCAATAGAATTGCTTTTTTGTGTCTATTGTAAGGTAGAAATATTTTCAGTGATACTCTTTTAAGTAAAATAAATGACATTGATGTTGAAAATATGTACCGACGGTTTTTATTATTTCATATTTTTTTTATTTTGCTCGCTTTCGAAAATCCTTCGATCTCCTTCATACTGGAAATTGTCAATGGCGGCGCTATTACTATGCAATTAGCTGGAAAAGCAAAAAGAGCATTTATTTATTCCGTACTACGAAAAAAAACATTATGATCCACTGGAATATAATATGCAGTTAAACCATATAGTTGTGTTAAGTATATATATTTTTAAAGACCAATTTAACCTACCGCTACCTGTATGTTTTTTTTTTAAAGGAGAATTGTTTTTTTTTCTTTCAAATAAACAAGCGAAATGAAGTCTTCTGGCCACGCTAGAACAGGCTAGTCCCAGTTGGGTGACAATCAAATAAGCAAAAGGTTAAGGTTTTGCCATTCGGTTCCTTTTATTTTTATAAGCAAAAAAAATGTTTTTTATAGTAATTAATTCTCAAATAAATTAATAAATAAGGTGTTGGACTTTTCTTTAAACGCCTATATTTCGCTTATTTATAGAGATGAAGCAAAGATTATTTTTACAGTTTCGAAATCAGTGTAATAAATGTAGTAGGGTGACATACATATTCGATGTAAAAGTGTTTGATAAACTGTATAAATACCAATCCACTTTTCCTGGGTTTTCGTAAATTTCGCGCGAAATTCGAAAAAAAACTATTTGCCTGCGGTGTTAGTTTGATATTGAAAAAAAAATTTTCTTTCATGTTACCTTTTGTCATCAATTCCCAGTCATTTTATAAAAACCTAAGTATTGTAGGCGAAATTAGCGTATTTAAATTTTCTATTGTTTCAGGATACCTTTTGTTATCAAAACGTAAAGTCATAAAAAAACCTCGAAAATAGTCCCATTTTTTTTAATGTCGCAGACATGTTTTTTCAATTAATTAATATAATATTATGTATAGATTGGGCCTGAAGCCCATCAAACTTGCAGAAGGCAAATTTGCAGACGGCAATCTTGCAGACGGCATTCTTGCAGGCGTCAGTTTTGCAGAAGGCAATCTTGCAGAAGGCAGTTTTGCAAATGTCAAAATGACCTAACCTAACCTAACAGAAAAACTTAAAACATTTTTTTTAATGTTTAGTTTGATGTACAAGGATGCCGGTAATTAATGTCACTTCGATTTTAGGGAAAGAAAAACCTAACCTAACAGAAAAACTTAAAAACTGTACTGAAGGTTGCCGCCTGCAAGGTTGCCGCCTGCAAGGTTGCCTCCTGCAAATCTGCCCTCAACAAATTTGGAACTGTCAAAAGTGACATTTGTGCAAAATTGCCGCATGCAAAACTGGCGACCCCCGGCCTGAAGAAGAGTTTGCCGTGGTTGTGTACGACAATTTGGTGCGATGGCAACACTTTAAACAACTGTCACTAATGTCAGTGTCAAATCGCAAAACAAGAATGTCGGGGGACGAAGAGGATTACATGTCGGACGCTTTTTTAGCAAAATGGTGCGTATTTAAACAGTAAATCGCAGTTTACCCGTTGTATTGCATACATATATAGCTGTTTGCTTTGTAATCCAGCGCTGGTCATGAGGATATCCGACCCGGATTGATTAAAAACCAGAGCGAACTACGCAGCCACACAATCATGAAACGAAAAATCGCAAATAACATCCCGGAAAACAAGCCGAAATCAGCAAAAATAATCGAAGCAGAGAGAAGAGAAGAGGGTTTACAAGAATCAATATCCTCGACGAACAAGGGCTACGCGATGTTGGCGAAAATGGGATATAAAGCAGGACAAGGCATTGGCAAACAAAGTATGTTTAATATGTATATTATAGTCACGAAGAAATGGTAGGAGACAGCAATGTGTAATGTCAAACAACTGCGATAGTCTTCAATTCCTTACTCCGGGGTTCGTGGACATGTTGAAAAAAACATTTTTTTTGGTATTTTTCTGTACAAATGAAGATTTTGGTTAACTAATAACCAAGGAAACGATTACATCCACCTTAAAATTCGTCCGAATCTACTTCAAACGCGATTTGAAGAATCAGGTATCGATCCAATATTCCGTACAAGCTGGTTTGAGTGAGATCGCATTTTCAAATTTGGAACAGCTATCAGACTGTGTAACAGTCTCGCGTCATCCGAATGACCTCTCTCCCCCACAATAACCTCCTCTCACAATATGAACTCCTAATTTCATAATATTTACTAATTCAGCCTAGACCTGATGAAGTCTCTTCTCATGCCATTCTAATATCTGCTTTACATCACCGCTAGGAAAGAATATTAAATGAGTGCAGCGGGTGATTGACCCGCGGACTACAAAAATTCTATGTTTTTCCGTCCGGCGTAAAAAACATACTGCGACGCACTGCACTGCAGTGGGTGCATGACCCAAACAAGGAATAAAATTTAAGATAAAAATTAATTAACCCACGGCAAGTTATGTCACGCTTATATGTGATGATCGGTCACATGCCGCCCAACTAAGTGTTAACTTGTTCTAAGGCAACATTTTAAACATAGTAAAAAGTAAAAACATGTTAAACATACGTGTTTAAAAGCAGAAAGACTAATGTACAAAAAGATTAAAAAACAAAAAAAAATGTTTGAGTAGAGTAAAAAAAACTTTTCAATGACAATTTTAGCTAAAAGGATTTTTTTAAAATCAGAAAACACAAAATATATAAATATTGAAATTAACAGATAATAAAATACGTTTAAGCTATGTTCCGTATGAATGGGGATGTGTGCACCAAACTATTTGTAGGTGGCACTAGTGGCGATTGACCCATGGTGTGAAGTGATTGATTTCTAAGAAAATGGGATTTGCAAGAAAAAATCCTTCTGGAATTTTTAAGAAATTGTATTTTTTCGGTTTTAACAGTATTATGACTGGATTGTGCCAGTCATCTGGCAGTACTGCGGTGGTCAACTTCTCGAGCTTCTCATACAGTGCATTGCTCACTTCAGTCCTCTATGGGTCAATCGCCGCTAGCATCGCCATTAAGCAGCAAGGACCACTGAGAAGAGGGTGGTGCGTGTGCACTGCAGCACACTGTATTTACTACCTCCATGATTATGGTATTTTTTTTAATTGTTTTTTCCATCGATATTGAGATTCATTGCTGTTTCAGGTGACGGACGTGCAGAACCGATTTCAATCAGTATAAAAAGCGATAGATCCGGCCTTGGTCGTGACAGTATACGCAAAGAAATAGCTAAAATAAGACAGTTAAAGAGGGCCGCAGCCCCTGCTTTCGATCAAGTCAGCATAGAGGATTTTCGCAAAAGGCTTGTCTCAAAAAATCAAGAAAAATACAATATCATTGATCTCAACAAAAGCCAAAACATTTGCCAGAAATTGGATATGGAGCACGAAATCACAGAGCCAGACGAACGATGGTTCTGGCCTGAAACATACGACGACGAGGAGGAAGAGGAAGAGGACGAATTGAAAAACGGGGAAGAATTTGAGCTATCGGAAAAGTTAGACTTTTTAACGTCGTATCTGAGAGGGGAATATTTTTATTGCATTTGGTGTGCTGTGAAATATAATGATAGTGAAGATTTAACAGAAAATTGTCCAGGAAATCAAAGATGCGACCACTGAAATTTTTGGCTTTTATTTTTCATTTCTTCTTTTCTTTTTGTTTTGATCGCGCGGATAGAACGTTAGCGTCCTGGTGGCCATTTTCTTAACTAGAAACATGTGTTGCCATAGCTTTATGCAGGCCCAGACTGGCTCCTTTGGGGGGCCTCGACTAGAGGTTGAAGAGAGGCGCCTTTATGAAGAGGGGGGTCCGGGGATCCATTTTTTTAAAACTACATGCCTGAAAACCACATTTTTTTGCTATTTTGGCACTTGAATTCGAGTATATGCATGATCTTTACCAAAAATGAAGCTTTTCTTTTGTAGTTTACTTGCGGTTACAATACATTTTTAATATTTTTTAAATTGTATCTGAACTTGATACCACACTAGATAAAATATTAATCATGACAAGTAATTTACTACTTATGGCAAGAATATTTTGCATGATTATAATGGTGAGAAATATGTTTACATTTAGGCCGCATAGCCTGTGCTAAAGCCATTATCTAAATCAAGGGTGGTCAACCCGCGGCCCGCCGAGTGACAACTTGCGGCCCGCCGACCCTGAGTCACGAATGCGCGGGGTGTGAATTCATTACCAGGAACATTACAAATGGAAAGTTGTGAAATACGTTGTGATGCACAGTTAAAGGAGAAATTTCATCAGGTTGGCTTAGAAGAGTTCTACAAAACTTATTTGGACAGGGAAAAATATCCGGCTATTTACAAACATGCTCTGGCTATGATTTCTCTATTCGGAAATTCTTACGAGTGTGAACAGTTTTTTAGTCGTATGAAGCACATCAAATCCAAAGAGAGAACCCGAATTACCGATGAGCATTTGGACAATTGTTTGCGCCTAGCTACGCCCTCAGTTGAGATCGACATTAATGAACTAAGTTCTGCCAAACAAAGTCAGACGTCACATTAACATTATGAAATTTAATTTTCTTATGCGTAATAAATAAATAAATATGTATGTTTCTTTCTGTTTTCTTCCTTTTTTTCAATATGCATATATTTCTGGTTTGCTTTTAAATTGCCAACAAACAGTTGGTTGTGCGGCCCGGCGGGAAATCTTATTTCAAAAATTTGGCCCGGCCTCTGAAAAGGTTGGCCACCCATGATCTAAATCCTACTGCAATACCTCAATAAAAAATATAAAATTAGGGAAACCGCTAATGAGTAAGCGTGTTTATGTAAAAAAAAAAGTATTTTAAGGATTATGTTTTTATAATCAAAAGAAAAAATGGTCAAAATTATTATTTACAATTTAAATCAAAAAGTATCCTAACCTAACAGCTTTTTGGCCAGTTCCAGTTTGACTAGTCCTGGCTACTTCATACTAAACCCATTAATATTTTTTGTTTATAAATTATTCAATGCTGGTAATAAATTTCTTGGAGGAAACAAAGCTGAAACAACCATTCCCTGGGAGACGGCTATTCCCGGGCCAATTTAGATCTGCTCTTTAAAACATCTGCCTGTTGGTAATAAATATATTTTTTTTAACTTTGAATTGGTACATATACGTCTCCTGGATGAAAAACACTGCCGCCTGTTGTCTTTTAGTAGCTTCCTATTTAGTGATCTACCAGGAGCCAATAAGTTGATTCGCTTATTAATGAATTTGATCGGTCTCATAAAACATTAAGAAGTCCGAAGGACTTCCCCATACCAAACACATCACACGCGGCTGTCAATATCAATGAATTATGTGTAATTCTCATTACACAGAATTCATTGACATTCCGTGTCATTCATGTGACATTCGATGAATGGCTACTGAACGGTTCAGTAGACATTCATTACACAGTACCTTTAAACCGCGGCTTACGGACGCGTTCGATAATATGTTTGTCCCTTAAGTCGCGTCCGTTAGCGTATGCACAGTCGTTTGGGACGCGGCTTGCGGATGTCTATTGGACGTCCGAAGCCTCATAGGGCGTTTACACTCTCGCGCGAGGCGCGAGGCGAGACGCAAAACCACATCAGTAAACAAATAGAACAGAGGCAAAGCTTCTAACGAGCGTACAAAATGTTTACCTACTTGCTAGAAGCTTTGCATCTGTTCCGTTTGTTTACAACATGGTTTTGCGTCTCGCCTCGCATCTCGCGCGAGAGTGTAAACGCCCCATCAAAGTCACGTCCGCGACTTAGGTCCGATAATGTACACGGCTCGATAGATATTCATTACCCAGATACCTTTAAGTCGCGTCCGTAAGACGCGGCTGACGGACGGGCCCGATTCGCCCCTCTAAAGTCCGCTCTACACAGTTCGCGAATCGCGCGCGACTTCGCGGTGCGAACTCACCGCGAACTCGCGATGAGCGAAACAAAGCTCCCCACTCGCAATGGTTCGCGGTAGTTTCACATTGTAGTTCGAGCGTTTGAAGGAGATGGACGTCAAATTAGCTTCAACTGCGTCCCTCATGTTGTGCGCAATAGCGCACTATAATTATGAATATATTAAAAGTAAAAACAAAATTATATCATCCATTCATTATTTCATATTCAAACCAACTGAGCTTTTTTCAAGTCGGATTTTTTACTTTACTTTTGTAATTTCTGTAACTAGATAGCAAGGGATTTCTGTAACTAGAGAGAAAGGTAGGAAATCTCAGCAACAAATTAATTAGGAACAGACACGACTAGACACCGACGCTGCCGACACAACTGAGCGGCGCGCGAGTGTGGAGACTATGCACGTTCGCACTAAGTTGCGCTTCGCGACCCCTTTGTCGCGAAACAGAAAATCGACAAAAATCGGGGAACTGGGCGCGATGCCGCGAAGAACAAGCTAAACGGCTCCACACTACGCGTTCGCGCACCTTCGCGGCTTCGCGCGCGTTTCCCGGACTATGTGTAGAGCGGCCATAATACGATCATTTTATACTAGTTTTCGATTATGGCAACATTAAAAATGGTGGCATATCCGTTCATTTCCGGCGGTTTGGTACCGCTCGACTTCCGTTCTCCGCCATTTCGTTTTCGTTCGGCGAACGAGTGTGGAGTGGTGCGAAGTGTGAACTGCGAGCGTGGGCTGACGAGGCCGTTGCATGGTGGTTGCAACGTTCGTGATTTTCGTATAATTGCTAAAACTGTTGACAAAGCCGGATCTCTGCCGGCGAATAATTACGTTTCCGCGTCCGTTGTCGATTCGGTTTTCGGTTGCCTAGCGGCAAAATGAGTTCCCGCGTGTACGTCGGCGGGCTTCCATATGGCGTGCGAGAGCGCGATTTGGAGAAATTCTTCAAGAAATTCGGTAGGACGCGCGATATTCTCATCAAAAACGGCTACGGATTCGTGGTAAGGATTTATTTTACGTTTAGGTCTTGCCGTTTCGTTCCGCATAGCCGATCCAAAATTCAAGATGGCGTTGATAATATGATGTACACGCACGCATTCTTTATTTTTAGGAATTCGAAGACTATCGTGACGCTGACGACGCTGTGTACGAGCTGAACGGGAAGGAACTTCTCGGCGAAAGGTATGGTATAATAGCAACCTATTCTGCTTGTTGTTTTTTCTTATATACACCACGTCGATTCCGAAGCGCATAATCTTTATTCAGCCTCAATAAATAAGCGATATATAGGGAATATATTAGGTATTGCTACCTCGCCTATTAAAAAAAAAAAAAAAGAAAGACTGCTAAAATTGATCATAGCAACCTATTCTGCTTGTTGTTTTTTTTTTTATATACACCACGTCGATTTCGAAGCGCATAATCTTTATTCAGCCTCAATAAATAAGCGATATATAGGGAATATATTAGGTATTGCTACCTCGCCTATTAAAAAAAAAAAGATAAAGACTGCTAAATTCGATCATTGTAATGCTAAATCTGAGAGAAAATCGCGTGGGTTTTTTTTATTAGGTAATAAATTTGTTTTTTTCTCGAAATATTGCATGTCCGAGGCTTTTTGCGGTATTACTGCATTATAGGAACCTGCTCTACATTGTTGATTTTTTAACGTCACCGCACCGCACCGATCATTCACCGCATTTTATTGATTTCTTACACCGCAATAATCTTTATTCAGTCTCAATAAATAAGCGAGATAGACATTCAAAAATAAATAGGATAGAAAACGAACTTACCGCGTGAAATTTGTAGCACTTTACCACAAAAAAATACTTAGTTTTGTATGTAAATTTGATTTTGTTTTGTCTAGAAATATTATGCTTCGAGGCTTCACATTTAGCATTACAATGATCAAATCTAGTAGTATTTTTTTTCTTCTGGTTTTTCGAGAAATGTCCTGTACTGCATATATTCCGAAGGGGCTTATAATACATGCATTCCATAGTTATTGACGTGACAACGTCTTCGATGGGCCGGCTGCACGCACGAAAAAACGACTCATGCGGCGTTACCTCGCTCTGAGGCGTTCCATTTATTATATTTATTATTCAATATAAATGCTGCCATCTACCGGTTGCGACAAAAATTATTTACTAACCTCAGTCTAAAATAGTACGAATGAAAATCACTAGATTGATTTAAATTCTTGACATAATTTTATATGTATTCTTGATAATACGGAATGTTAATACTGAACGGACAATTTTCTCGTGGGCACAACGAAGTGCAACGAAGTAAGCAACATTTATTTAAAAAAAAATAAAGTATGAAAAGCTATCATTACGATGCGCTATCTAGCGGTTGGTAAAATGTCGCTGATATTGTTTATTTACGACGTATTACCTACCGCTAGATGGCGCAGCGTGCTCAAACGCTTCTCAAACTGTTATTTAACAGTTTGAGTTTTCAAACTTTCAAATTAAAAAAAAACAATAAAAAATTATACAATTATACTGCTATACAATAATACATTTACATGTTGTAGTCAAATCGGTGAGTATAGAAGCATATATTTTTGGGCGTTTGTAATAAACAATATCAGAATCTTAAATGAAACTGCTTCAAATGCAACCATTCCATCAGTATTTTCTTATGACGTCACGTTCAACTATCGTCAGTAAACCGACTTTACAGACAACCGTTTTTTTTAGTAACGATTGGAATTATTACGGTATAGGAACCTTTATCAAAAATCGAAAAAATTAAGAAATACTACTTAGATTCAATCATTGTAATGCTAAATGTGAAATAAAAACGCTTGGGACGCGTAAAAAAAGACCAGATTTACATTTTAAAAAAAAGTTTTTTTTCAACTCCGTTTTTAAGGTTGTTTTGAAAAAAACTAATCCAACCTACCGCCAAATAGGTTTTGATGTATTATAAAAAAAAAAACCTAGCCTACCGGAATGTATGGGTTTGACACTTCTTTGAATGCCTATATCTCGCTTATTTATTGAGACTATAAAAATTATTACAAATTTGGAATCAGCGTTGTGAATATAGGTCTGATGATGGTAAAAAATCAACAATCTAGAAGAGGTTCCTATACTGCAATAATACCTAACGCTTTACTTTAATTTATGTAAAATGTGTGTTTTGTGTGATGCATAATTTTTTTGTCATAGGGTGGTTGTGGAACCCGCTCGAGGGATCGATAGAGGAAACTACCGGGGAAGAGGCGGAGACCGCGGATATGACCGAGGCGGCGGAGGAGGGGGCGGAAGAGACCGAGGCGGTGGCGATAGATACAGCAGTAGCCGTAGCAGTCGTCATACTGAGTAAGTAAGACAATGGATCTTTATCTAATAATAGAGCTATGAACAGCTGGGTACGATATACATTTATAAAATAATGTACCGCCGTATTTATTTGAAAGCAAAAATTTAGTGGGTCTAAATAATCAAAGAGATATCAGAACACCCCAAGAACGACGTATTTCCCCCAAAAAAATACAAAAAATATGTTTTTTGACATACCAAAAAAGTATTTTTTTTGCTCAAAAAAAAAAAACACTTAGCTATCTGAGAATACATTGCTATTGTAGTGTTTTTGGGCCTTTCCGATTGTTCTTCTAGTTTTAGCTGCAGCCAGATCGGAAACCCTTGCCGCTGCGTCTACCGAGTAGTTAACATTGATAAGCAGTGGTCTCATTAATATAGCACTTTACTATAATGACGCTATATGTCTAGTAATCTACATATGTAAAGAAAGGCACTAAAATCTACATACGTAAAAGATTTATTTGTGCACGTTTATGATTTGTTCCTAATGGTTGTGTGCAGCTTGGGTGGTATTGTCCAATCTGCCACAGCTGTAATCCTGCAGTCGGAGGCAGTTGGGATCAGATCGCGGATTTCAGGGAAAACCTCGGGCGGTTGGTGTACTGTGCGTAAGCACCTCATGGTTGAAAGAATGATATATATTTATCATGTGGGTTTACCCGTTGCAGTTGACGGCTCCAAAGTGTTTTCCAGTTTTCGAGACACCTAACCTGCCCATTCGGCGAATAAGCAGAGGGATCTGGAGATTCCTACGACAGCAGGGGTAGTTGTCACCTGACATCTGACCATGGCGGGCAAAGTGCGCCTCGGTCCATGATATATTCATACGTAATAACCGCTCACGTCTATTAAAGATCACGCAAGCGATCTTGGATCCGTGACCAGACCGGAGGTCGGAGTAATCTGGCCAAATCTAGTAATGATAGTGCGAGGTTGGCCCAATGAGGCTCACGGTGAGGCGTTGGCTTCTGACGGACATTTTGGCATAGCTAGACGGTGAACTGTTTTATCCTTAACACTTCAAGCCTCGCGACTTCGATATCGAAGTCAACTGAACGCATCCAGGAAAAGTGATTTGATTGGGTTTTTCGTGTCATTCCGTATGTATTTGTATTTTATTTAAATGCACGATGATATTTGTATCATCGTGCATTTAACCCGCACAGCACGTGACATCCGATTCGGGACATGTATGTCGGCCGCCTAAAGCACGTAACATCCGATACCGGACAAAGCGCTCACCGCTGCGAAAAATGCAATTTACGATTCGAAACGTCGTACTTAATGCTTTCTGACGGCGCAACGATATGGCCAAAATATCTTTAATTCAAGATTTCTGTGTGGCAATATCGAACGGCGCTTTAAAAAGTGAGCATAGACGTCAAAACGGCAGTCTCCATCGGCCACCGCCGCGGCCGCGTATAGTTTCGCGAAATGGTTGATAAAAATAGTTTTTTGTGCAGTGTTTTGTGCCATTTACTGGATAACAGTGAGTAATTTGCATTTTTAAGTAGTTTTGGCATGAGGATTAGTCAATTGAGATAGTCCATTTGCTGTTTTTCACGAATTTTTAAAGAAAACACTTCGGCGACAACAAACGGCTCGCGAAAAAATGGTTGTTATTATTTTGTAATGTTTATGAAATATCCCGATATATTGCGAAATATGACGTAATGTCGCTTTAATTTACTAACAAAATAAGTATTGCTTCATTTACATCCTAAGTTATCACATAATTAGGCGTATTTTGAAAATTATATCTTGTTTTGTAAAATGAATCGCGCAAAGAAACTTGTTTTGATAATTACTATGAGAGAATAAAGTGCGATTTTCCATAGTTTTTCGATGAAATGTGACTCTTTGGAGTATAGTAATTAGTTATTAGACATATAATAAGTCTAGGATAAGACAATATAATTGAAAAAATCTAACGAATTTTATATTATGAGCATTCAAAGTTTATTATTAAGTTCGGACGCGGAAACTCTCAAAACTTTAGATTTTTCTATAATATCAGACAAAGCTCAAAGTTCTGGTGTGCTTTCTAAGAAGTGTGATGTAGTAATAAAGTTATTTTGAAAGAATTTCATATAAAAAAATACCATAAGTAGTCACAAATTAAAAATTAAAAAAATTTTTTTTTACTAGAATACATAAAATTTTTCTTGGCTGAATAAATAAATATTTTTGTATGCAAATAAGTAAAAAAAAATATATCGTTTTGGTGAAGCATTTAATAAAGAACATAACTATTTACAACTTTTGCATATTTTACGTATTTTGTGACAAAAAAATCGAAATGATTTTATAGGCGAGTTTTTTCAGTTTGCCAATTTTGTAATATTTATTCATTATTATCTTAATTGTTTTACGAGATAAGGTTATAATGTTTTATATGTCAAATTTCAATGCGATCATTTTTCTCTTTATCTTTTTTAAATCCGTTTAGTGGTTTATAAGTTATGATCGTTTTTCTCAAGGCCGTTGACTCGCGTCGATTTTTTGCCCGAATATGTCGCGCGCAAAAGTGATAGGTGAGTTTTTACTTCGCAACAGGAGGGGTTAAATAAAATACAACTGCATACGGAATGACACGAAAAACCCAATCAAATCACTTTTCCTGGACGCTTTCAGTTGACTTCGATATCGAAGTCGCGGGGCTTGAAAGTTACGTACCTATATATAAAAAAAAACAATATCCTTATACCTACCTGGGGTGACAGGTTCGCCTGTCATAGGTGATAACTCACCACTGCACAATAATATACTTCACCCCCACTGTTCATAGCTCATTTTTTAAGCAAAGACAATATAATTAATGCCCTTTTATAGCAGTTCCAACCCCAGATTCGGACCGCCGACAAGGACAGATTTCCGTCTTATCGTGGAAAATCTATCAAGCCGCATCAGCTGGCAGGTAAGAATTTCATTTCATCATACTCTTTCTAACACACATTAATTTAGCACTAGTTCGATTTATATACATCTATTTAACCAAAGTGAAGTATTGTGAAAGCTATAAAAATTTGGTACATTAGTTTGTAGAGGGGTAATTTATGGCGTATTCTGTGTCTTTGATCCTTTATTTACATTGGAATTACATTGTGTATAAAATTAATAATTGCTTATTATTTTGAGGAATAAACTTGAAGTTTGCACTACATAAATGCAACTGCATAAAATATTTTCTTGGACAGCTTTTTCTTCACAAAGTTGAGACTATTTTAGAAGCTTTGCAATTTGAGAAATTCACGCCTCACTTTAGCAGATGTACCTAATATCAATAAAGGATTGAAGGTCCCAAAACACCATGTATTAAAGATTGTAGTGCAAGGAATCATGAAGCAACGAAGACTCCTATTACTGAATGGAATATAAGATGAGCAAACACAAGGAGGACTTGTGTGGAAATGAAAAGTGACGACAATGAAAAAGTCTGAAAGCAGAAGCACTTGGTCACATAACGAGGGATAAACAAGGATGGCTATTTTTTTCACATGACCAAAACATGGCTTTGGCGAAGGGTGAGGCACCCCAGAGATCCTCTGACGAACAATGATCACAATTCAATACGGAAGCCCTTTTGGATGGACACCGCGCAGGATAGAATGGCTACTGCAACGCTTGCAAGTTTTAGAATATAAAAGTATTAAATTTAATCTAATGCAGAAATATGGATTCGTTTCCTGCACTAATATAAATTTCTTCAGAAGCAACTTTCTGAGATGTTACAAATCTCTTGTCCTGTGATTTTTATTTTTTTTTACTATGCATACCATCTGACCGTATCACATTCTGTGGGAACCTATGTGATAATAAACAGTGACGACAATAAAAAAGTCTGAAACCAGAAGCACCTGGTCACCTGGTGAGGGAAAACAAGGAAGTTTAAGTTTTTCACATGATCAAAACAAGCTTTGACGATGGGTGAGGCGCCCCAGATGTTCTCGGACGAACAATGATCACAATTCAATACGGAAACCCTTTTGGATGGACACACCATGGAGAAGAGAGAATGGCTACTGCAACGCTTGCAAGATTTAGAGTATAAAAGTATCAGGTTTAATCTAATGCAGAACTGTGGTTTTCCCTGCCATTACCTAATTAAAATTTCTTCAGAATCAACTTTTTAAGATAATACAAATCTCTTCTGTGATGTTTATTTTCATTTACTATGCTTACCATCTGTCCTTCGATCATAATATTACGCTGGCTTGCATAGGCTGCAAGCCTTATAGATATACAATTTCAGTATGTATTTTTTTTAAATGTCCATACTGAGTAACTTTAACACAAAAATGTTTTGGTAATAAAAGCCCTAGTCACAAATATTATATATATATATATATATATATATATATATATATATATATATATATATATATATATATATATATATATATATATATATATATATATATATATATATATATATCATTAAACTCTGTTTACCTATAAAAGATTCAAAACTGTAGGTATAATTCTCCTAAGATGGAAATCTAAATTTGAGTAAACAAGTAAACGTTATTGATTTTTATCTTTTCTCAAACAGAGTATGCTACCAGAAATTTGAAGAATTGAACTGCATACTGTCTATTCCCATTTTGTAATCAATATTGCAGTTTTGGAAACAACATCTTCAATGAAATTAAGAAATTTTACTGTTAATAGTAGGTACTTGATCCTGGCACTTCTGCCGAAAATATCTTCTGCAATACAAATAAAATAACCTTGTTTAGATCTGTAATATAAAAAAAAATGTGTTAAAAACAGCGGAGAAAATTGGCAGTAAAATTGTGTAAAGAATTGAATTGTAATGATTCTTTTACTTTAGTAGTTTTTAGCTTTGGATAACATTATTTTTTTACCATAATTTCATGTTACTTTGGATTCTCTACAAATGCCATATTTTGGGACAAATCTTTAGCAGTGGCTACGAACAAAGTTAAAATAGTCTGCAAGCGAGTTATACCTGGTACTTTTAGACACTGAACAGTAGTTAAATTTGTATCAAATAGGGTGCATGCTTTTTTAGTAGTTCTAGAACCATATGGGTAGCTCATTTAGGTATAACTTATAATAATCGAAATACGAAATGAAATCGACATGTTTAAAAACCGACCTAAATATTGTTTTAAAGAGTCCATCCGAGTAGGAAAGGAGCCCCCTCGTTGACTGGCGCGTAGACGAACCCATGAAAGTCTGATCCGGTTGAGGACCGATGGCTAAGGTTTCCCCTTGCGAAGGACCCGTCGCTCGACGCTAAAACCCCCTCTGTGGTCTCAAGTCTGGCTGAGGTAATGCTGGACACAAACGGGCTCGTGCGTTTTATACAATATACTTACAAATAAACACTCCATTACATTCTGTCCTTCCATTTGAATCCATCGTATCATATCCTAAAAATGCCTTGCGTTTTATGCTTATCTATCGATGAACCTAATTCACTGTTTTTATCAGTAATGTTGGTAATCGCTCTGTGTATCTGCCCAGAGAGAGACTGCAACGTCAGATGGCTCGAGCGAACCATAGACAAATGGAAAACGATCTGAAAATCGGAGAGAACCATGATTTCGGTGACCACTATGACAAAAGGAAGGAATGATCTACGAAAGGGAAATCTCGGAAGGAAGGATGAAATTACTGCACCATCCCATTGAGAGACTTATTGGATTTGCATTACCATCATTACTGATAATATTTGTCAAATAAAACTCTAGGCATTTATCCCAAATATATCGTCACTTATAGTAGTTAATCTGTGCATTGTGCAATATCGGACTTTTCTCATATTTTAGTATCAACTTTGCTATTTACTTATTTCCTGTATGTTAATGTTTTTTTAGTGAATGCAGGCAGACATTTCGATATCCGATCTTGCACAATAGTGTATAAAATATCATCGGTGGTTTATTACTCTTATTCTTTCGTTGAAAATTATACTAAAATATATTTGATTATAGTCAACGAAACAGTCTTGATCTTTTGTGATATAGTATATTGCTTCTTTTTATCCATTATGTAAGCGATCTTTAATATCGCTCTTCGTACATAATGGATTTTTTGGGGTATGCAATCGGTTTACGCGCACTGCTGTTAAAACATATAAAAAAAATGAGAATACTGAAATTAATAGCGTCTGCAGATGTTTAAGACGGGCCGGAAAGAACGGGTCGGGGGGGTAGCTACGGACTCATTGAATAATTCAGCGGACTCATTGAATAATTCAGCTGCGCATCGGAGAATCGGATAATCTCCTTTCTGAGATAAAATACCGGGGAGTCACGCGCAACTTTCCTAATAGTTTTCATTAATTTTAACTAACCCAACGAAAGAATTCATAAGAGTAACGAACGACCGACGATTTTAAAGCTCGCGACTTTCGCTAACGCGTCGTACGTTTGCAGGATTTGAAGGATTACATGCGTCAGGCCGGAGAAGTGACGTACGCCGACGCTCACAAGCAGCATCGCAACGAAGGGTGAATATTTTTCGATATTAATTCAATTGGATTTCTCTCTATCGCATTTTACATTTATACAATGATGATATCGTTTATTTTCCATCTTTCGGGGCTGATAATGGTGATGCCAAATATACGCTGAAGAAAGAGCGGTTTCCCAATATTTGCGGGCGCTCGGGTGTGGGATTTTGACGGCGATGTGTAATTTCAGGGTGGTGGAGTTCTCGTCGGCCTCGGACATGCGGGCCGCCCTGGAGAAGCTGGACGACACGGAGCTCAACGGGCGCCGCATCCGGCTGGTGGAGGACCGCTCCGGCCGCTCCAAGCGCCGCTCCTCCTCCTCGCGCTCGCGCTCCCGCTCCCGCACCAAGCGCACCCGCTCCAGGTCGGACTCGCAATCCAGTCTTATAATACTACTTTAACCCTTCAAGCCCCGCGACTTCGATATCGAAGTCAACTGAACATGTCCAGCAAAAGTGATTTGATTGGGTTTTTTGTGTCATTCAGTATGCAGTTGTATTTTATTTAAATTCACAATGATACAAATATCATCGTGGATTTAAATAAAATACAACTGCATATGGAATGACATGAAAAACCCAATCAAATCACTTTTCCTGGACGCGTTCAGTTGACTTCGATATCGAAGTCGCGGGGCTCAAAGGGTTAAGACCAAGCCGGCAGGGTCGCGCCTGCGACGTTGCCAGAGGTTTGAGGGTGAGCGAGCGAGCTAAACGGGCGGCGAAAGCGCGCCCCCTTTGGCGCTGTACCAATTTTTAACGGCGGTGAGCGATGAGTCGTTCGCGATTGACTCTTTGCCGGCCGCCGCTATAATTCATAATATGACAAACGCCAAGATTCCGAGGACTATGTAATATCTGCAATGTGAATAACGTCTCAACGCTACCTTTCGTTTTGAATTTAGAATCATTTTCAAATATTTTCTCAAATTTAAAATGCTGACTTTTTACCGTTGTCATTGGCGAGCTTTGACTTTATTTAACGTTTCATAATCGAGCAATGCGCGGAAAATGTTAAAAAATTACTACTGAACTGCATCATACCAAACGTCGATCCTTCCTTCGACCTAGACTAATATATCTTTTAAAAAATCCTTAAAATAATAAATTATTCATATTCTCATTAAGGCGCTGATATACGACTTTAATGATTTTAAACTGATAATTACGTCTAAACGAGTACTGCTTACGATTCGAGAAAAATATATGTTAAACAACAATATATACCTAATATTCTAATCTGTGAATATTTTAGATTTTGTTTATATTACATAGTGTAATTAATTTGGGAAATGAGGTCTAACCGAACACAAGAACGAGAATTACGCAACTACTATCTAGTGTATTATTATGTAACCTGCACCATTTTAAAGATAATTTAATTATCTATCTTCTTATCTGTGATTTTTTTCGAAAAGTCAAAGAATAATATCCGATTTTGCTTATTCGAACAAAATTGGTGCGCGAGTTATAAAGCGGTCCTCGCCGGCGACGAGACTCAGTACGACTGCGACCACTGTCACGGGTGGATGCTGACGCTGCGCTCCGAATGAAAAAATTACGTTAATTAAAAACAAAATGGCCAGAAACTCAAAAATTTTAAAACTTAATCGCAGTATATTAGAGAAAAATAGATTATTAAGGTAAGTAACGTGTATTAGTGTATTATTACGTGTATATTATTACCATTTGTCTACTCTGATGCTCTTTGCCTGACGTCAAATTGGGGTGACCACACGAATAGGATTCGTGCAACAATATAATCAACACATAAAATAAATTACTTCTTTTATTTTATAAACTGACGTGATTACTGTTTTTATTTTAGGCGAATACGAAACAACACTAATTCTGAAGATGTAAATTCACAGACGAGGTGAGTAAACAGTGTAGGTAAACAAAACTACATCAAAAGGTAATGCTCACAGGTAAATGCATACCTAATTTAATATTTTGATATTAGTGTAATTCGAACAACAATTATGTTTTATCATAACTTTAGATATCAGAATATTATTTTGAAATCAAATATCAAACTTGAATATTGAATTTGAAAATCGATTTAGGGCCGATTTATATATGAAACCTGCAAGTAAAAGTACAAATATAAGTTGAACCATCGGTTTACTAAATTCATTCATAAAGCGACAAAATTTAATTCGGGTTTTCGTAGTATGACGTAAATTATACTTTGGTTGGAGGGGGTTGTTTTTGTTGCAAAAACATAATTGTGGTTTTTAGCCAAAAATTTTGTAGTAATAATAATAAACCTACTTATAACATAGTTACGCGCATCCCTGACTCACTGACTGACTTTGTAACGCTGTAGGTAAAGACAGTATTTTTTTTAATTTGTCAGTTTTTAAACTTGAAATGCTACTTCGAATTTCGAATTTGAGATTGTACTTCGAATTTCAAACTTGAAATTGTGCTTTGAATTTCGAACTTGACATTCTACTACGAATTTCAAACTTGAAATTCTACTTCGAATTTCGAACTTGACATTTTACTTCGAATTTCGAACTTGACATTCTACTACGAATTTCGAACTTGAAATTCTACTTCGAATTTCGAACTTGACATTCTACTTCGAATTACGACTTTAACATTCAAGTTCGAATTTCGCACTTGACATTTTGACATTTGAAATTCGGAATTTCGGTTAAATTTCGATAATTTCGGACAATGAAAATATTGCAAAAAAACAGTTGTCAAAACAAGAGAATGTGAAAATAGACCCGAGTGGACTTTTTCTTGATGAGGAAGTACCATTTCTTGGTGCGTCACCAGACGGTATCATTGATGAAAATACAATTGTTGAAATAAAATGTCCAATCACAGCTTACAAACTAGGATTAGAAAAAGCTATTCATGAAAAAAAGATATCGTTCTACAAAAAAATACAGAACGGTAATTATATAATAAACAAAGAACATAGTTGGTGGTATCAAATACAGAGGCAATTGCATGTAACAAGAAGATCTAAGTGTATGCTTGGTATTTGGTCTGGGGATAAGTTTCCTGTAAAAATATAATAAATTTACAAGGATTGCACCTTTTGGGAAACTAAAATGAAAAATAAGTTAATTAAGTTTTACACAGATTGCATGCTTCCTGAACTGGTAGATCCTAGACATACGAGGAAAATGATAATTAGAGACCCATCTTATATAGTTAGTGCTATAGAGGGGCGCAAAAGGAAAAAGGAAGAGGAAAAAGAAAAGAAAAAAACACAGACAAAAAACGAAGAATGATGATTTTGAATGAAGTCAATAAAGACGAAGACACAGTTCATGATCAAAGTCCTAGTATAGCTGCTGAAAAAGTACTGATTTTTGATGAGTTTTAAATTCAGTTACCAATCGAAAACCCCACACGAACACCGCACACACACACACACACACCCTCACACACACACACACACACACACACACACAAACACCAACACAAGCACAAACACACACACGCACACACACCACACACGTGTGTCGAAGCTCATCATTTGCTTCAATAGCTGACAAATACACCCAGTGCACCACTGCTTATTACGGTTCAATCGTGGCAGTAGTTTTCGATGGATACCCAACAGATCCTACACAAAAAGGCACGAAGAGCTCTGAAATCTCCGGAAATAATATTTGATAAAAATACTAAGGCTCAGGTTTCACAAGAGAATTTCTTATCAAACGACAAAGTAAAATTCGTTTCACCGACCTGCTGAAAACGAGAATGGAAAAGCATAACATTCGGGTACTGCATGCTAAGGAAGATGCTGACAGGCTCATAATCACTACAGCTGTCACTTTTGTCTCTTCCTATGATATAGTGTTAGACGCTGGCGAGGATATCGACTTGTTTATAATCCTCACTGGGATCTCACGCCATCGTGACGTTTTATTTCAAGAAACGTGTAATACACAATGCTGCAGATGTGATCTATTCCAGAATCACCTCTTCAACGTAACATCAAAACCGGAGATTTTTCTTTTCATCCAAACCTTCAGTGGGTGTGACTCGGCATCTTGCTTCTTCGGACAAGGGAAGATGAAAATGTTTTTCATACTCCAAAAACACTCGGACCTCGGAAAGAAAGCTGCTATTTCTCTTGACACCACCTCTACACCTGATGAGATAGCAGCAGCAGGGGACCAGATTTGGTAGTTTCTTTGTACAGTGGCAACCCCGAATACGACATCCAGAGCCTTGATGAGCTGCGGTATCATCTATTCGAGAGGGCTGCAGCCAAAACGAGCTTCAATCTCGCCAGGTTGAGTACAAGAGAGGCTACCCGTCAATTCTACCGCACCTACCAGCTATCAGGTACCAAATTAAATCGTTCTTATACAGCTGGTATACAGCTCTACTCTATATTTCTAAACATATAAATTGTCTTTCGTCATTTTCTCTTCAACTGTCAATTCTGTTCCAGGTGCATAAATGGCTGGGAGCCGGACAGGACCCTCTCGACTGGGGATGAATATCCACCTCACAAGGCCTCAGTCCCAAAATGATGACCAGAGACGCAGCGCCACAACACCTTTTGCCGATTCAGCAACTATACCAGGACTTTGATTACGAAGCGTGTCTTCGTCTTTATTGACTTCATTCAAAATCGTCATTTTTCGTTTCTTGTTTTTTTTTTCCTCATCCCTTTTCTATTTGCGCCCCTGTATAGCACTAACTATATAAGAGGGGTCTCTAATGATCATATTCCTCTTATGCCTAGGATCGACTAGTTCATTATCCTATGTTTTTTATTACCTTTATGCTATGTTTTTTTGCTAATTGCGGGCGTATTTGTTTACGTAATTACGTAATTCTTGTTTACCAAATTTTCTAACAATAATAAAATGATTACAATACAAATCCGATTATTATTTCACAATACGTACTTTTATTTATTTAATACCTTTGAATCTTGAAGGTACACTATTTTCGTACGTATGGTCACTCTACAAGCCGCTCTCGGCGCGCGCGGCATTTCCAGTTCTCTTATCACGCGTTGGCTCCGCCCAATCGCCCAAAGCCGTTGACAATAGTCGTCGCCTTAAATGTAACGCGATCTTAGCTGCGTTTCAAAATTTATTTTTTGCACTTTATTTCACTGTTACTTTCAGGTGTCGATATTACGACGACTGTGTCTCCCGTCGGTGAGTTCCACTGCAGCTCAGTTTTTATTTATTTATATGATCGCCCACCTGCCTTAATGCGGGCTTCAGTCTAGTTAGACTAATATATCTTAAAATATAAAGTCTAAATTGATAACTTCTTTTTATGAAATGGAACATGATTTTAGCTACATTTCAAAATTAACTTGCATTTTTATCTCGATGTTGTTTTCAGGTATCGATATCGTGATGACTATGACTCCCCCCATCGGTGAGTTCCATGGCAACTCATTTTGTATTTCTTTTAATTTAAATAGTCATTCATTCCTACATTCCAAAATTGACTTTTTGCACTTTATCTCACTGTTTACAGGTATCGATATCGTGATGACTATGACTCCCCCCGTCGGTGAGTTCCATGGCAACTCATTTTGTATTTCTTGTAATTCAAATAGTCATTCATTCCTACATTTCAAAATTGACTTTTTGCACTTTATCTCACTGTTTACAGGTATCGATATCATGATGATTATGACTCCCCCCCCGTCGGTGAGTTCCATTGCAACTCTTGATTCAAATAGTCATTCATTCTTTTAATTGAAAAAGTCACAGAAAGATGCACTTTTTTCTTAGGTACTCCAAATGCTGGTTGTCCAAATGGTGTTGCCACCACTTGGTGCCAGCTTTATACGCTTTGTGTCATTCAGTCTTCCATTAGTTTTTGCTGCACTCTGTTGTATTAACATTATGAAAAAATCATAAATAATCTTAATACTGTAAGTTTCTAATTATGTCCATAGTTTCTTGTTCTGAAAATCTTAATGTAGCATAAAATGGAACATGCTTTTAGCACTTTATCTCACATGTTATTTTCAGGTATCGATATCATGATGACTATAATTCCCGTCGGTGAGTTCAATGACAACTCTGTATTTATTATTTATGTGAGCTCTTTAGGTCAAAAAAATTGCAGTGTCCAAAGCTAATGAAACGCAGATGCACATAATGACATAATGCAGATAATGATGCAAAATGACGAAACACAGATGACATAACACAACAACATTTCTTTTTTCATCTGCAAACGGAGAGAGAAATGTCTAAAAACCCAAATATTAAAAAATAAATACTTAGTATCCGAAAGTTGATCATAAAAATTTGAATAAAAGTCCTAATTGAAAACAAATTGGAGATGAAGCAAAATCGAAAAACAAAACAAAACATTTACTTGTCTGGTGTTATGAATTTAAACAAACTTTGCTTGTAATGAGTACCATTAGGCCAGGGGTCCGCAAGCTGAGGCTTGCGAGCTACATGCGGTACTTTAGCCTGACTATTGCGGTTCTTCTCTTGCTCCAAATTTAAGCCAAGTTAAGGAGACATGTTGCTCAGCTTTGTGACTGAGAGTGTGGAATATGTGCGCCTTATGAACTGAACTGATTTTATGTCGATATCTCTGGTTTCCACCCCCCCCTCCCCCCAACCCACAGTAAACCGAATTCGTAGGCGCAGTCTCGAGTGGCAACGCGTTGCCGGGGATAGGGTGCGAGGGAAGTGAGCAAAGGGATACCTTACTGAAAACGCCTGTAGTTAGCATTACGCGCGGGTGGGTTGGCGCATCTGCATTGGTGGAGTGGGGGCGATACTCGAATTTCTTTTCATTGTGGTAGCTCTTACAACTCGTGACGTCGCTCGCTTCGATTTAAAGTTTGTTCTAAGAGAAGCTACTCTATACTGTGCCCAACCACAGCTCAGGGCTTTGTTACACATGGTTGCGCCAGTGCTTCTTGCTGCCCATTTTTTTAAATGCGTTTAATTACTAAGAACATAATAATAGGTAATACATTGTGCATATTTTTATCTCACTTCCCTGCTTGGGCGGGAATCTGTTGGACTCGCCATAATGTGCCCCTGCGCATACACACATGCGTTCATGTTTGCACTTTTGCATACATATTTTTCGTAGTTTCGTAGTCTACATTTTAATAATTTATCATCTAGGGAAATAATGTAAGACACTAATGTAGGAAACAATCAATCGGACAGTGAAACATTGTACTTAGATAATTTGTCATGATTAATAAAGCTCTGTATGTTTTCCCGAAGAACAAATAAATTATCCACCAGTATCCGCAGTGTGATACAAAATTGAAAATTGTCAAAATCTGCTACCATATGGTAAAGACAGGTGAACTTTTTTCTTGGGTAAATGGCAAAATGCTGGCTGTTGCAGAATCGACGTATCAATATCGTACTACCGCATTAACATTATGAATAGATGATGAATAATGTAACACTGGAAGTGTCTTATTATATCTATGACTTTTTATTCTGGAAATCTCAATGTTGAATTTCATTGAACAACCTTTGAAATTGACTTTTTCCACTTTATTTCACTGTTGCTTTCAGGTATCGATATTATGATGAGTCTGATTCTGACTCCAGTTGGTGGTGAGTTCCAATTAATTTTATAAGGACCCCTAGGCAATCAATAATTTCAGGGTATAGAACGTCGACTGGTAAATTCAATATTTTTTCCCATTCTTACGTAGCCGAATTTGCAAATGCTCATTTTAGCATGTCAAATTGTAAAATAAAATTCTAATGCAAATTACACCATTTTACATTTATTCGTTTCGATAAGAATTCCCACATTGTATTCTGCGTAAAAATCGGCAAAGCTTTTAAACTTTTTCTCTATGAGCGTCATCTTTGGTTGACAGCAACGAACTCTCCGTATTTTTAATACTACCTATAGCCTATAACTCCCAGTTGAAAAGAATATTTTAATAATTTGACTAAATAAATCAATTATAATACTAAAAGCGAAATCGATGAGACGTTGCGGGTTAAAGGCGTGCACGCCAAAGACTGTTGCCTACTTGGCCTTTAGGTTGACCCGGTACTGTACGGAGTGATATTAGACAGCACAGGATTGCAGTGGGATATTGTTAAACTGAAGAAGATGGTGTCAAGCGTCACCATTGAAACGCAGTTCTAGTGGTGTCCTAACATGATGATATCCTTATATTAACCATCTTTCGGGGCTGAAAGCTTTGATGCCAAAATTAATCTGAAGTTCATGAATGACAAGATTGGTGTTTTCAGGATAAACTGCGGCGTTCTGATCAGTTTGTTAATTTCAGGTCTCGCAGTCGTGGTTCATCCCGCAGCCGATCTCGTTCAAAGAGCAAGGTGAAGAGCAAGTCTCCCGTTGCTAAGTCGCGTTCCAGGTCTCGTTCCAAGTGAGTACGGACAAAATGTTATAACATTAAAATAATACTTGGCATGGCTCTTTTGCTTCTTTATTTCTGTTTAATTTTAATCCTACATTCTTACTATACTGTTTGTATCCCCGTATACAGCATGTTAAGTAGGTGTATGTAGATTTCGTAAGCATGTGGGTGTTATAGGGTTCGTTCTGCATCTCGAAGCCGCTCACGTTCGCAAACCAAACGCTCTGACAAGGGCTCCAGATCACCAGCCGATATCAAGAAAGATGACTCGAGGTAAATATGAGATTAACGGCCGCTTTTCTATACTATCAGCGCTTAAAGCTATCGTAAATGTATTTGTTTTCCCAATTTATTTTTAATGTGCTTTGCGTTTTACTGATGTTTTTATTCGGTATTTCTTGAAATTGTATAAGACAAACTGAAAGTTTCTGGAATCCTCCAAAACAATTGAGAAAACTGTCGGCCCAGTCTTCTTTAGGAGCCTCTTTAATGGTTTCTTAGAATAGTCAATCACCATCCACTTCCTGGCTTGTGCTAGTCTGCATTTTCTGAAATAAAGTTAATCAATTCAAAATATGGCAATCGACTAACTGACAAACATATGTCATCATGCTTGCGATTAGCGTTCGGTAATTACGTACCATCTTATGCAAAGTATGCTGAGGATATGCAGTGCCACGCTTCAACATCCAAAGTCGTTCTTTCGTTAAGTTTAGAAACTAGAAGACGTTTGTTTCGTAAGAACTAATAACTTGCAATTTTGAATAAGTATGAGCATTTTTAAAGACTTTTCAGAGCAAACATAAGCTTTACCTTGACTAAAAAAATGTACATTACGGAAAACTAGTTTCTGTCGTTCCTACTAATTCTACGTCGATTCATGGCTATATGCTTATACCAGCGCTACGATACACCCTACCTACCTAAATGACAATCCTGCATCACACATACTTGCAGCATCTTAGAGTCGTTCGATCGAAGTCTAACAATATTGAGGTAGATCGCCAGCAGTTCAAGTTTGAGCCCCCTGCTCTAGAGACTAGATTACCACCAAACCATTATTGAAGTCTGCCAACTCTTTGTCTGGAGATGCAGCGAATCATAAAAAATATTTTCTAACAAATCCATATTAATGTGGATTTGCAACTATCAAAATGACGCCAAAATAAATGACAAATCATGAAATCACACTGAATGTATTAAGAATTTTGAGATATTTTAAATGGCCAGTTCCAGAAACTTTTAGTAAGACCTACGTATTTATCAAATATATTAAAACCGGCAGCCAAAGCGTGTGAAACCATATTTTTTTTTAATGTGGGAGTTCTCCTTGTAGATATAAAGTGCTGTTCTGTAATGCAGAACAAGCGTTTTGTAATATTTTCAGTTTGTGATTGAGAAGAGTACAAAGAAAACACATCTAAATGTATATATTTATCTTCATGTACTTTTTGACCGTTATTTGTATTCTTTCTTGCAGAATTGTTTACATGTACAAATGGCAAATATTACAAAACGCTTGCTTTGCATTATAAAATAACCCTGATTGCCCACAACAGTAATTCTTGCTTGCTGTGCACTCCCCTTTTTTGCTCTCTAAGCTTCGATATTCATTTGAAACTTGTTTTGTTTTTCATTTAACCTATTGATTTCAAAAAATATATACCATACAGTCTGGCCAGCAAATTTTGGCAGTGGTTCAAGATATTTTTGAATACTTATATATAATTGTAACACGTAAAAAAACGAATTGTGGCATTTCCCCAATCTATCATTAGATGAATACGATGATTTTTTCTTCTATAAATGCCTATCCTATCTTATTAATGTAGGAAAACATGATAATTTTATGGCAGTAGCTGTCTACTGTGTATTTTAAAATAAACAAGTTATCTTCAAAAGTCAAAAGAAAATCATCTACTTAATGAATTTAAATATAAAGTTTAAAAAAAGCATATAATATCCAGTTCCCTTCTAAGTGAAGTGCCTTGGAGGTAGCAGAAGGCGTGAATCAAGGCTACGATTAACGGTTCAATCGTAGCCCAAATTCGATAGCACTTTTGGTAGCTTAGTCGTATTTCCGAAAAGTTCAATCCGAGCTCTGCGTAACCAACCAATCGTTACCCATTAACCAATGCCAAGTCGAAATATTTCAATTCGGTTTTAAAACTTATTGAGCCAGCTCTGTTTTTGCATATTTTTATTCCAAATGAAGATAATGTTTTGCATATTGCCAAAATAACTTTCCAGCGCTTATTGATTTTTTCCAAATCTTATAGATTTTTCATGAAGAAAAAACCAAGAAATATAAGAAAAACCCAGTAATTCCACCCAAAATTTGACAGTTTGCATATTGGCCAATGATAATTTTTTTAACCTGTTGAGTAAGAGTCAACCAAATCTGGTCGCGAAACAATTATCCGTTGGGTAGGAGTCGACCAAATCTGGTCGCGCTCGGCGCGCGAGTTTTTTTCACTTTGACGTTCTCATATTTATTCATAATTATCTAATTGTTTTACAAAATCATATTTCAATATTCTATATTCGAAATTTCAATGCAATCATTGTGCAGTTGTTCTTTTTATGATTGGTGTAGTAGTTTCGTAGTTATAGTACTTTAAGTCGAGCGCCGTCGATGTCGCCGAAAATCCTGCAAAAGAGACAGATGCATCCATGAAAATACCCGTTTACTCCAAGGGTTAAAACGTAATTGCCACTGTCTCGTCCACGATCCGCTGCTATCGCCTTCCCTGACTATATTTGTTTGTTAATGATTTTGATTTCAATGATATCAATGATATCAAAAATATCAATGATACTAAATTAATGATTTTGTTTTCCGCAGGGAACGCTCCCCGGTGGACACCGGCAAGATTAACGGCACGGATAAATTGCGCAAGTCCCGCTCGCCGTCTGGCTCCCGTTCCCGCTCTCGCTCGCGCTCCCGCTCCCGCTCTCGCGACTCTCGGGACGCGTCGCCCACGCGAGGAGACGCCCAGAATAGCGCCGAAGATTAAACTTAACTTAGTCATTATTGCCTAACCAAAGGAAGCTTTGTTTTTTCCTCGTTAATTCATGGAATTTGTTTACATTCCTGTTTTTTTTTTTGCAATAAGAACGAGTACTCTATTATTTTAAAAATTATGACATCGTGCAATGTATGTATGTAATTCAACATCGAATGATAAAACAGAAATACATTTACAGTCGCGTGATTCATCTCACCTCGGTCTACATCTTTCATTGAAGGTTTTAAATATAAGGTGATTTAATGTTACAAAAGTGAAATAAAAATATTAATAGTGGCATTTCCTTCTTTTTTTTCTGACGTCAAAATGTCTAACTTCAGTATGAATACTGATTGTCATTCCAAAAATATAAGTGACACCAAAACGGTCGAGTTTTAAAGGACTTAATACTCGAAGACCACTGGACAGGCCGGGGGGGCAGCAGTGCTCGAGAGACGAAGGTCGAAAGCGATAAGCAAACCAGCCTGAATTTCCCCCGCCTCCGCATGATGCAAGGGTGGGGTATTTAGTCGGGTAACGAAACAAGTCTGCACGCCGGGTGGTCTTAGAGAGACGTTATGTGTAGCGAGGTTTAAGAAACAGCGGCGTTTGACAAGGTTAAAAGCTAAACCTGCCGAAATGTCCTCGAATGATTCAAGGATTAGAGGGGGGGGGGGGGGAGATTTAGTTTAAGAAAAATTTATTACTGTTTTCGTGTAGAATCAAATAAGTACTGTGTCTAAGTCTGCTGCCCTCGAGAAAAAAACGTGACATTTTTGTCAAAATTTAGTTATACATACGTATTCGGAATCAGTATGCAAAGTATTCGGAATCAGTAGTTATACATACGTATTCGGAATCTGTTCCTGCCAAGAAATTTTTATTTAATTTTATTTTGTTTGGTAATTTACAATTATCTACAGTAAATTGACATATATAATTACAATGTTATAGCTGAGAATCCAGTAGCAAAAAACTGATAACATGTGTCGGAAACTGTTGCCAGTGATCCTATTTTAATGTCGCCTAACTAGGCGTTATAGCCTGTTAGCCTAATAGTCTGTTATAAGGCGGACATTGAGGTTGTTTTAAATATATTATGAACCAATATAAAAAATACAATTCAAATTCAAAAATAAAAAATACATTTAAGTTGTTTTAAATATATTATGAACCAATATAAAAAATACAATACACAATCAGTTAAAAATACAGTAATGTAATCAAATTAAAATGAAGTTAAAATATAAAAATGAGATTTAAATGAGTACATATAGAAATATTAAAATAATCATTAAAATAAGAGAAAGTTTCTCAACGCTAAAAGCTATATAATAAAGACCAATAATGTGAGAATATAAATATTATAAAACCGGTTTTTTTTATAAATTTGAATTTAATAACCATTAAATACATACCATTTAGACAGTTCTCCTACCCAGGTGTCCCACAGCCAGCAGAACCTAACTGCCCCAGATTTCTAACTGCTTCCGAAGCCTTCAAATCGACAGTGCATGGGAAGTGCTGACTCATTGACAGTGAACACTTTCTATCATAATTTTTATTTTCTGCTTTTACTTCTCTTACCTACACCAACTCCGGCAAAAAAATCAGCACTTTTTAAATTTGACTTAAAACAGGTAAAACATGTCTGATTTCTGCCATCACTTAAATGTAGCGGCAACAGACCTGCCTCCATTGGTTAGAACTCTCTTGGTCCTAGGAACGCTACTCCTCTTTTTCTTCTTGTGTTTTATCATCGGCTGATTTTTTTTTCAAGAAACAACTCAGCAAAATCCCAGTCTGCCAATCTCCTATATAGTGGGATGATGAGTGTGGCCAGACTGTCAACAAAAAGAAACCTTGCCTTTCAATCTATTTGGGTGATACATGTAGTAGACATGCAACTTCTACTAAAGCCTCAGTATATGAAGAGGTGCTGGACCAATTTCCCGCCCCCCCCCCCCCCCCCCCCCCTTCACCTATAGTGATGAGCTCAACATGACATCTGAAGTTTCTCCCAGTCCTCATCCTTCTTCAAATCCCGGAGTAACCGAGACAAACTGAACTCTCTTTAGTAGAAAGGCCTCCGAAGCATCATGAGAAGCTCCGAACAAATGCTGTCCTTGCAAAAACGAGCAAGCCTCCAGAAGACCTCCAATTCCAGCTCCTGGCATCTTGAATTGTCAAACAATAATCCCTAAACTATTAATTTAAAGCTGCAGTTTTTATTTGATGCTTTTTTAAATCAACATAGGGCTCCATTGCGTTATTCCTGAACTAAAATCGAAAATTAGTTCATGTGAACAAGAGGGAGCGATACGTTAGAGCGGAATGGGAAAGTAACGGTTGGAACTTTTCCGCATTAAAACTACCCACTGAAGATAAAGCAGCTAAATCTAAGACCGCACAAAATGTGTTCAAACTTATTCAGGCGTCTATAAGTTCGACAGGTAGTTTTAAAGCTTTAAAGAGGTGAAACAGATTTGGCTGGCAGGCCACGAGCGCCAACTTCCACCGCGTGAAGGTGAACAGTGAAGCCGTTCCGGGTGACTGAATTTGCGAGATCATGGTATTTATTTAATTTGTACTCCAGGTCTTTCGGTATATTTGATTCCAATTCTACAATAAGGGCCACCTTCCGAGATAGAGAGTAAAGAGTTATATCTGGACGGAGGGCTGTGTATCCGAGACTTTCAGGGAATTTATACTGCTTAGAGACAGAATCGACCTCCAGAATCCAAGCTTCAGCTTTCTCGATTATTGAGAAAGGTTGTGTAGTTAATTTTTTTTGCCTTTAGAGCCATCCCACACAAACTGTATATTCGACGAAGACTTTTTAGGTCTTTGTATATTCCACGACGACTTTTTAAAGCTGTCTGGATTTTAAATATTTTTTTGGTCGAATTTTATTAAATAATATGCATGATCTAGTATTTTTTCCATAATTACTAATACATTTCTAAGAATCGTTTACAAAACAAAACGTTTAGTACAGTAGTACGATTCCCAGAAAATATAAGTTTCCTTCATGATTACTTCAGCTTTACTTCAGGATTTTGAAAATTTCAAATTAAAAGCAGATATGTAATTTTAAAATTGTATTATAAACAAAAACAGTAATATTTGTTACAATATTTTAGCATAACCATAATAAACATACACACTATTTACAATATTTACATTATGGTAAATTTTAAACTCGGTACAATTAGATTACAAATATAACAATCATATTATATTATTAAAATTCATTCTAATATCGTTATACACTTGAGTATTTATTTAGAACATTCTTGAGTAAATATTTGAATTCTGATATATACTATTCTAATCTTTGGATGTATGAGGTTTTTAAAATATTTTTAACATTTTTTCCGACGGTAATAATTATAAAGAGTTCAGAAGATACAACACACGTAGGAATGTCGCTAAATAGTTCAAAGTTTCTATTTCTTTTTAAATACAAACGTCAACAGATAATATACATATAAATAACGATTAATACCAAAGGACATCGAATTGTATTTTTATAAATAGCTCTTAAGGCCTCATTAATATATGATAATATTCCTTTTGGTCCGAAATGAATACGCTGAAATCAGTACACTGGCTTATTGGATTAATGTGAACGCTTGGACCCAGGTAGGAGTTAATAATCGAGAAAATACTACTGGTGTGCTCTTAAGAATTAAACTATTTAAAACTTAATTATGCGAAATGAAAATATCTGTCGAACAGCATCGCGCTCGACTTCTAAAAGGTATACATTTTACCCTCTGCCGTCTTTGTGAAAAACTGAAGATTCTTTGCCTCGCGTCATGGAAATTATGCGGAATATACTCAATTTGAGTAATAATGGTATTCTAACAAATGTTTTTTTGCTGGCACAACCGTGTCGTCGACCCCAAGCTCCCGCTTAGGGTGCAAGCAGAGATCATACATTCGATTCGGGTCCCTCGCTGTTATGCTTGAACGATGCGCGTATTCTGGCCAGGTGTAGCGCACAGACGTGGCCATAGTTTTTGTTGTACCATTCCGGGGTGCGGCCCCTGTAAAACCAAAACATGTCATTCAAAACATATTAGAATGGTGGCTCACTCTAGAACTGGGTGCTGTGAGAAGAAGTGTTTGATTTTGGATATATTGAAAAGATTTGCTGAACAAACTTACCTAACTGAAATGTTTGAGCATTTGAATAAGTTTAATGTAAGCATATAGGTTAGAATGCTCAATGCCGTACTACGTTTTAGCAGCTAGGATTTTACAACAAAAATACTAAGAAAAAATCCAAATAATACTCTATTATAAGTGCCAAAAATAATCACAAAAAATGTATAATCGACGCTTGAAAGGCAACTAAGCGACATTGAGAAAACTTTACAGGAAAGTGATTTAAACCTTAAATATTTAGGTGACCTATTTTAATATCTTGGATAGCTATAAAAATAATATTTCTATGTCTGTTTATAATCATTTCAATCCAACAATTAGGTGGATTTCAAATCACAATCTTAAAATATTTTAACTTTAAATTACTTTCCTGTTAAGTTTACTTAATTAATGTCGATTAGTCAGTTTTGGCTTTCAAGCGTTGATATAATCAATAAGTAGCTACTTTTATAGATGCTGTTTATCAATTACTGTTGGGTTATGTAATATAAAAGCAATATAGTCAGACAATCAGACAATGGATGAATACTTAGGTAAAAGTATTATTTTTATTGGCACAGTGTTTTAGTCATAGCTTTTTGTTCATAATATGAATTCAACAAGTAGATGGCACTCAAAGTTCCAAACATTGATTAATCTTCTCCTATGTTCAGGGGTCCAATAGATGGCGGTCTAAATAAGCCTGTATTGTATTGTATCAAACTAAAAATAATATAATAAGAAAGGATTTTTTAAATCATATCTGTTATTATTTTAATATTATTTACATAAATATGCCAATTTTTAATTTGGTATAGTATGATTCAATAAGTACCTAATTATTACTCTCCATATTATTTTTGCTATGTTATCAGCCTATATAAAAATGCAATAGATGGCACTAATAATTGAATGTTAGTATTGCTAATCATTTGTCAAATTATTGGATTTTTATAATCAATCAGTCCTTCATTTAAAAAAAAAACATTCATTATCAATGTTAACGTTTACAGAATTTATTTTGAAAATATTAACGTTTACAGAATTTATTCTGCTTAGGCTTTCATCGCTAAGTTGAATATTGTCTGCCCTAAAATAAGTTTATACTTATTGGGGCGACATGAGACATATCCATCGCAATACAAGCTTGATATTCATGCTGTGGGTTTAATCTTTTTATGTATTATTATGTAAAATTAACAGTTAATGCAACAACAAATTTGATATAACAACAAATTAGTTTGTTGTTTTATTATTTTATTATGAGATAAGATACAATAACAGCGTGTTTGGGCTACCGAACATAAGAGTAACCCTTAGATTTAATGAAGGCGACTTTTTTCGCATATAATTACCTAATTGCATAAATATGGAGATTGGCCGCCTACAAGTTGTCGCAGGAAAAACCACCGATCGGTGGTATTAGCGTTACAGCGGTTAATCAATGTTTGGAACTACGAGTGCCATCTACACTTTGCTTTTTGTAGTAAAACCCTAGATGCAAAAACGCGGTACGGCATTAAGCAATCTAATACCCTGTAGTCAATGGTGACGGTAAGGGATCGTCCATTACTCATGTGAGGCTCGAAAGGGGGGGAAGGGGTTTGGAAAAAAAACACGAAATATCACAAGGGGGAGGAGGGGTGTAGTGAGATTAAACGCGCGATTTCTAAACCGAAAAACGGCACGTAGCCATTGCCAGGAAATTATTTCTCCGCTCGCCGCCACAACAGCCCGGCTCGGCTTGCCAGTCGTCAGTTAGTCTGGCTTTTGGCTCCGAATACATGCATAAATCATTGCCGCGTATGTTTTGCCTTGAAACAATGCAACGAAAATGATGACGCGGAGTGGCTTAATGAGACCGACGTTGATCTTCAACAAAGCACAGTGTGCCAACAGCTGACTTGCAAGATGCTTATCCACTTGTTAGTGTTGAAGAAAGTCTCGCTAATCCGCTATCCGAGGATAATCTCTGTTAAATGTATTCATGTTTTTTTTAAAGGTGTAATCATGTCTTTCACATGATTACACCTTTTCTTTATTATTTTTATGCCAGTCAGATATAGCCTGCCACTTTAATGTCTGTCTGGACATTTTTATTGCAGTGCTTATACCTGTATTTAAAGATAATATTGTGAACAATTTTAAGATACTGTTGGTACTTCGCCCAACATATTGAGTCAACAAAAGAATTAGATTCTAGAAATCCATAACCGCAAACACTCTTAATATTACACGCGCCAACCGACATTGAATTCCATATAATTTCGGCAATTAATGCAGACACAGCCGATGACTAATATTATTTCTCCTAATCGATTCAATCGGACATACTCACTGCCCCCACGCCTACGGCATTGCATCATTTAATGCGCTATATAAACCCATACATTCGATCGATTATTTATCATCCTCTGGTGACCCTCAGCCACGCATAGTTCACGCGATCATCACCCTCTGGCCCGTCAGCCACAAGTACACGCGCTCTTCATCATCTTCGAGTCGATAACTGCCGCGCTTATACCTCGCATCATTATCCGCGATATCAATCTTCAACCACTCAGCCGCGATCATCATCATCACTCACACACTACACACACTGCGACTTATCATTCGAAGCGTTACAACTGGCAAGCATTAAATACCTTCTGCAATAAACTACTTCAACTGCAACAAGACGACTTTTACTACGGAGAAAACCCCTGATGACACCACACCCTCACTCACGAGCAATTGAAGTCTAGTGAGGGGTGGTCCCTCACAATACTTTATAACAAAAAAATACACGTGATTTTGTGTAGGGGGGGGGGGGGGGGAGGGTAGGCTAAAACCTCACCACGTATCACCAGGGGGGAGGGAGGAGTTAAAAAGTTGCTAAAAAACATCATGTGATTAATGGACGACCCCTAAGCCACAATGGACCTGGAATTAGGACTAAGTGCGGCTAGCTGTTTGATTTGTTATCCCCCCATTTAATTATTATCATCATCATCAGTACCTACGCAATGACATTAGAAGAATTATTGCATGTTGCTCTATATGGTAAGTATGGATTGCCCGATAACGGGCAATGCCCTTATCGGGAGAAGAAGAAGAGAGTTCCTTTCCTCCCTTATTGCCTTTATGCTCATTACGGTTAATACTATTTGAAAACATCATCAAGTGAAAATACTCACATAGTGTCGACTCGCGCCAGATGCACCAGCCTGGCTCTTCCCTTCCCGGCTGGTTCGACAAGGTAGCGGCTTGCCAATACCACTGCTCTGGCCCCGGCCCCGCCTAGTCCTGTCAGTCCTGCCAATCCAGCTTCTGCGCTTCCCGGAGCGGGCGCCAGAGAATGTTGGACTGAAGTTTCTGCTAATGCACACCAACCGTTGCCTGTCTGCCACGATCTGAAAATGTAGACATCATATTGTAGAAACACTTGCTGGGGGAACGAGATTTTAGTATTTTTTTTTTTTGTAAATATTGACAAGTTTTTTCTGCTTTCATGACCTTTGAAGACTAAGGTACAGCAGATCACCATTCGTAATTTGAGGTGCAGAAAAATTTCTTTTTCTTAACCCCTAGAGCCCCGATTGGCCGATATCGGCCAAAACACGATTCAGCGTCACGTTTTTATTTATTTATTTTTTATTTTTTTAAATTTTATTATGTTAATATGTTTTATTTTAATTATGGGTACAGTGGTTTGGCAGTAATTATTGTTTTGGTGAGACAGTGTCATAATTCTTTTTTTTACTAATTTTTACTAAAATTTCAACTTGTCAATCGGCTGAGGGGCCGAGGCCTCAAGGGTTAAAGAAGTCATTCAAGCTAGTTTTTTTGGGTAAGCATTTTTAGTTATAATATATCTTACCTCAATACGCAGTAATCTCGAGAGGGCAAGGGTGGAGTCGCCGCTGTTACATATTGAAATACTTCTGCATTGGCCCCCAACTTTTCGACAACCCGCCATTTAAGTAGTGTATCATCCCATATGTGCCGCTCTCTTAATATTCTGAAAGAATTGTAAAATGCCATCACTTTGGATACACTATGAAAAATGTGTTCATATCATTACGCACGCGAGAACCGTTTCATGTATAACAGTGGATGGAGAACAGATAAATAAAAAAAACAAAACAAATGAAGACCAACAAATTCAAGACGAGTAAAACAGGTCCTTAGGAAGTTCGCACTAAGGTTCTGCCCTTAATAGCCAATTTACATTGAGTCAGTTACTGACCAAATTCAAAACAAGTCAGCTCTAACCCAGTATTGCCATCGTGTAAATTGATTTCAAGTCAGTACAGCGCTGTCGCATCAGTGCTAACTTCAATATTCCTGCTTTACATATATACGTCAGTCTGCCCTCCCCCCCTCCACCAAAAGCGCCAGCAGTACTGACCCTGCCTAAACGCTGGTCAGTAGTTAGTCAGTTGCTAGCACTGAATTGCAGGGTGACATCGCATCGGGTGGAATATCTTACCTAGTGAAAATGACGTATTTTTCCCCACTGACCAACTACTGACCTAAAAGAAATATCTAGGACGACATTGACTGCATGTAGACAGCGTGAGTCAGTTCTCGGAGCCAGCACTGACGCCTGTAAAAGTGACAATGTAAACCTACACTAACTTTTAATGGGTGAACTGTTTAGCTCTAAATCTTTATACGAGATTATTGTGTTAATTGACCTAACACCTATCAACCTAATATATATTAGATCAAAATTGATCTAACATGGTTTACAGCACAAACATGGTATAGTTAAGCAACAATTAGCAAGTAAAAGTTGATAGCTAATACAGGTACTGGGGTGACTTGAGGCACATGAGCGAATTCGGACATTATTGGACATTGGAATGACTGTGACAGTATGATGAGATGGACATTAGGGCACAGCGACTCACTGGGCAACGACGCGGCAGACAAACTGGCCAAAAGGGGATCAAAGGAAATAGTATATGGACCGGAACCCTTGAGCCCATACCCCAGGCCCAAATATAAACATGGCTACGCAGGAACACCGATGAAACCCACCTTACAGAATGGAAAAAAAACGCAGGATGCAGGCAAACAAAGAACGCGGTTCCGGAAGCGTCTAAAAAACTTGCCCGCAACCTCACCAGATTAAAAAGGGACAAAATCCGTAGTCATAGGTACTATGACAGGCCACTGTCCCCTAAATAAACACCTGTTTACCAAACAGAAGACTCAAAAGAAGCACTGAATCAAACGGACCTAAGAATCTACACAGATACAGGATGGTACAGGATGTGGTGTCTTCTCGGAAGACCTAAATATACACATCTTCAAACCACTCGGAGCACACAACACAGTTTTCCAAGCAGAATGTATGGGAATAATAGAAGCTTGCAAGGCAGTGAAACAGCGGCAGCTAAAGCACGAACACATATGTATTCTATCGGACAGCAGGTCAGTGCTACAGGCACTGGGAAGCGATAGATTTACATCTGGGCTCATATACGAATGCCACCAAAGCCTCCTCGAGGTATGCGGAAAAGGCAATAAGGTGACACTGAAATGGATCAAGGGACACAGTAACTCAAGAGGAAACGATGCTGCGGATGAACTAGCCCGTAAGGGCTCAGACACACCGGCATACGGACCCGAACCTATCGTGCCCCTACCCTACTCGCACATAAACAACCAACTTGACAACCACTACAAACAACTACATCAAACACACTGGAAAGAGATAGACACCTGCAGACAAACCAAAGAAATAGTAGTGGAATACAACCACAAACTTACCAAAACACTTCTAAGGACAAAAAGGCCCCAACTACGCAAACTAGTGGGACTGATAACAGGACACAACACACTAAACAAACACCTCTTCAACATGGGCGGAACGAATAGCCCTATGTGCAGAGCATGCATGGAGGCGGAAGAAACCACAAAACACATTCTGCTAGATTGTAAACAGGTAGAAGTACACAGGACAAAACACCTTGGGACTCCAGGCACCCTGCGCGAGGCAGCAGGAACCCTGAAAGCCCTGCTGGCTTTCGTCGAGGAGCTGGGGTGGGTGGAATAGCGCTACCCCCGTTACACGCAAAATAGGCACACTGGATGTCGACTTGCGAAGGAACGCCCAGTACAACTAACTAACTAACTAACTAACCATAGGTGTGATAGACAGCCCTCTATGCAGAGGATGCATGGAGGAAGAAGAAACGCCACAGCATGTGCTCATGGAATGCAGGAGCGTGGCAGAGCAACGGGCAAGAATACTACAATCTCCGGCATCTGTCCCGGAGGCCTGTAGCAACCCAAACAGGCTGCTAACCTTCTGTGACAGCTTGGGTTGGCTGGAGTAACATAAATAGAAACATGAGCCACGCACAACGGCCCAATCAAGAGGCCACGTGCTGGAAATAGCCCAGGAAAACTAACTAACTAACTATGGACGTTAGAAAACTTCTCTCCCATTGGATACTGCATAATTTGACTGAAGAACAAAAGCCGTCTTTGAAATCAGAAAACGCGTTTTCAACCTATCGATGATAAAATAATCAACCCGTAAGATAGAACCAAATAATTACTGAGTAAAACAATACCTATGCATGACTTCCTGCGGCGGTGCTTCGACGTCAGTGGCGGCTCTCCACAACCTCAGAGGATGCCCGTCTCCCACTTTCCGGCAGCACAACTCCACATGGGCCGCCCCTCCCGAAACAGTCATCCAACCTCGCGACCTATGAACGAATCAAGTTTTAGTCCTTTAATTATCATCGTAAAAATCTGAACTATTCTCGAAATGAGAAGTGAAAGAGGTCCGTACATTGGATACCTTTTCGCCGCCCTCCCGCTGACTCTGGCATGCGTTATAAAATAATGTTAGTATCGGAATGTAATCGTTAAGGTATGATTACGAAATGATAGCTTACTTTTCTCTCGCTTCTTTGAGTAATGCTTGAATGCACGCCTGCTGGAAGCCTTTCCAGTCTTGTTGAAATTCTGCGCCCAGTTCTTCAAGTGCCACCTGAGAATTCACCAAGAACTTGAGATTCGAGTGATAAATGTTGATTAATTCAATACCGTGTGGAAATACAGATGTTATTCCAGTAATTTATTGAGCCCAAGAATATGATATAAAACCCAAGAAATTTCAAGTTTTTTGATTAGGTACTACAAATTGTTGTTTTGTACAAAATAATCGAATAAAATATATAAATCATACGAACAGCTGTTTGCTCATCAACAAAGCTATGCAGTGAAAAAAAGTTATCGAGATCTGAATTTTTCCAGATGGAAGATTGCTTCGAAAATCGAAAGCAACGGGTATTTTAGTTTAATACCAGAATTAAAAAAAGGTTCAGTGCCAAAAATCATACACGGATTTTATTTCAGAAATTAGTATAAATAACAATATTCTAAAAAGATACAGTGCCACTGTAACTGTCCTACCTGGGGTGTAAATGTTATGAATTATCGTATAAAATATATTACCAAAATATCATCGAATAATTAGAAAATATGAGGTCCAACCATCTTTCTGGTATGGGCTGCAATATTGTTATTTGAATAAAACAAACCTGTATGAATGTATGAATATCAGTGTATTGATGAAGATCAGCTTAACGAATTGCTATTATTAGGTCCCCCTACCTATGAAGTTGCCGATTCTCAATACTATAGCTACTTTAAACTCTAGGGATCATTGCGAACTCAATCAATGAATCAATCACCTTCCCATATAGTGGCAGAAGAGCATCGATAAAAAAATCTTTTTCTTTTTTGTTATAGAACGCAATTTCAAAGGTTAGGACCTAACATTATTATTGTTACTGTTTATAGGCAGGCAGCGTAGCTAATATTCTCTATAGGTAATTGGGAACCCGTCCAAACAGTTTTTAAATACATTTGTAACGGCCCTTAAGTATCGTTACATGCGATCAACAAATGCATCGATTTCCAGTGAAATACACTTGCACAATTCAGCTATTATTTTGACTCGTGAATCGATGAATCAGCACGATGAAACAATACTTTTACTCGGAATATTTCGGATTGCATCATTTCCCGGCCTATATAAACCGGCAAAAAAGCAACCAAAGTATCATTCCTCGAGTGATCACCTCCCCCAAGGTTGCGACGGCATACACCCCTCTCACGAGGTCGCTCAACGAGTCCGGCTCCTTGGTTTCCTTTCCTTATCTTTCCCAGTCACGAAGCATCAGTCTGCAATCCCACAGACTCGAGCCGTGCCCAGTACAAGATACTAGGAGCACAAATACAATCCTCATCCATATACCCTCGTAACTGCAGTCGCGCATCAATACACTCGCGACAACATAACCTATTCGGGAAGCGTTATAACTGGCAATATCAAACTTTCAATCGATTCAATAAATACCTCCTGCTTCTTTCAGAACCGCCTTTCAATACAGAGATAACTCGTAAGTTGATACCACCATCTCACACCGAACAACTTAGGGTCTAGTGAGGGGTGGTCCCTCACAGTGGTGACCCCGACGTGATGTGAACACGCAACCTTCTGATTTCGATTCTATCACACTGACAGGTAGCTCGTTCCACAAATCAACCACTCTGTTGCTGATGTAGAATTTCTTAGGGTTGCAGGTGAATCTTTCCTCGTCTAGCTTGAAGAAGTGCCGATTCACAGTTGTAATGGCCGTTTAGTGTTTTAAATGTTTCTATGAGATGCTCCTCTCCCATTTCTTCTGCGGCTTCGGCAAATTAGGTGTGCAAGCCTTTGTCAAATAGGTAAGTATAAAAATACTATTAAAATAGGGTTCAAATGTCTTTACCAACAAGCACAAAAGCCATATAAAATTAGCCGAACATAGCTTACAGCTGATTAAATGTCATGAAGGCATTCAAGATTAACCCTCAGATATGTAAATGTGTCATTTAACGCCATTTGGTTTATAATAATTTTTATCACATCATTTTGTCGTATAAAGTTACGTGAGTAATGGCTTCGAAACATTGCTCTATAAGCACTCATTCAGCTATTTTATACAGCCTTTTAGCTGAATAGGCCTTTTCGTCGAATAATTGTAGTGTAATCGCGCAGACGAATTTATAACTGACAGCTGTATAATAGTCGATTTATAAAGTTTATACAACAAATGAAACAAAGGCTACTACACCATCCTTACTCCACCAAAGGCTGTTTTTAACCGGCCTAAATATCGTTTATATTAACATTAAATGAATAATGACGTCATTTCGGCTTATACATTACTATTATAGCCAAAACAGTTTTAATATAAACATTATAAAACAGATCGAATAGAAGCTTTTAAATTTTATAGTCACCATTGTTGTCTCCTCAAAAGAAACCCGAATTGTACACAAGGAAAAATAAAGCTGTATAGTTGTCATTAGGCCCCACCTACGGAGCTATACTATTTCATAACGTGAAAAATGTAATTAATTTAAAAACAAATAAATCCATAATTATTAATGAAAATTGACTTAAAATATGAATATTTTGAAGGAGAGTTAAAATTTGTTAGAAACGTTTTTTAAAATTGTCAATGAAATGATGTCCGCAAGAGAATTACAATCATTTAAGTTTATAGAATATTAGTAGCAATAATAAGTTTATGTTTGCAACGGAAAATTCTATAATAAAAAAGACAAAAACGAATTTGCCTAGCGACTTTTGTAGCACCCGACGTTTCGGCGATGTTTCAACCGCCCTCGTCCAGATTAGACAGTCTGTCCTGGACTACCTTGTCCCCAGTCCAGTATACCCTCGACAACTGCGGTTGCAACGTCGCCGAAACGTCCGGTGCTGCAAACTTCACGAGGTAAACTTGTACAATCGGGACAGTGTTTGGCAAATTCTGTTAACAACGTTTATACGACTGCTACATAACTAATTCTAATGACTAAAAGCTGCAGCGGAAACGTTGCAGTGACTTTTATATAGCCAATTTGTGTTGGGTTATATCTATTTTTTGTTTTTGGCACTTGCGCACTTTTGTATTTCCGGTATTCAGTCGTGTAAAAATGTGGAGTACTCACGGGCACGCTCTCCTCGAAGTAGTTGAATCGGCACCTGGCCAGCATGTCCTGCGGCGCGGAGAAGAGTTTCCGGCGCTGCGCGACCAGCAGCAACAGGCAGGCGTGCGCCGCGCGCGACTCGCCCAGCTGCCGCGCGTCCGGCGCCCCCGCAGCCGCCGCCGCCGCCGCCGCCGCCGCCGCACCCCTGCGCGGGGACACAGAGGCAGACCTACGCAATGCGTCTTTTCAAGCGGACCTCCCGACTCACAGGGGAACATCGGCAAATTGGACCGAGGCGAGAGCTACGCGGGCTCGCCAGGCGCGGATCCAGAAATTCGCTCACGGGGGGCATTTTGTCGTGCCGATTAATTCGGATCCACCTTTTAGCATATCGGCAATGCTGCTTGTGTTTTCTGCTAATATACCGTACCTATATAGAGTCGCCTCCTAGGTCTTACTTTTATGCGCATCCCCAGGAATTCGCAATTAACATTCAAAACATAATTACGAAATTCGCAAAAAACGGGCGAGGACGATTGGAATTCGTTATCTAAATTAAACAAGTTATACAAGTAAATGTATTACATGCTAGTATTTACGTGGCATTAAACAGAACGGGATATACTTTTAAAAATACATAGAAAAATATAGCTAAATTTATTTTACTTCCATTTAGATAGCGAATTCCCATCGTTTTCGGCCGCTTTTTACAAATGTCTTAATTACGATTTGGACGTCATTTACTATATATCCCTGGGACATAAAAATAATACCGAGGAGGACTCTCAAGCGCGTAGATCTATGCAAAGACGAGAACAGCCTCTTGCAGATGTATTCGTCACATGAAGCGTTGCATTTTCGGAAATGCGCCCTTATTATATTATTATATGTAGATTATTAAATTTATGTAATTACGTTATTTTCTTTTAATATCATTTGATGTTAAATATCTTGATTTTAATTATTTCAATTTGTGTATTTATTTGATTATGATTATTTGGATTTTTTGTTTTAAGATTTATTTGATTAGGTTATTTTATTTTAAAAATCATATACCTATGTATCAATAATTAATAGGTGTGTCCTGAAAACCAGGATAAGAGATATCCTGAGGATACCCCTAATTTGCAGCGTTTGTAGCTTTATTTCATAGTCTTTGTCTATTTATAGTTTTAATTTTTAATCTGTGTGTTCTTGTTTTTTTTTTTTTTGTATATGTTTTTTATAACAGCTGCAAATAAATAAATAAATAAATAAATAAATCACACCTGGCCAATACATTTAAAGTCAAATATGATTTTTTCGTTTTTATTTTTTCGTAGAACGGATGTATAACAAGTACACAAAGAATAGAAGCATCAAAAAACCCATTTCCCAAAATGTGTTACTTTTGGTTATTGAACTCAATCCATCGATTCAATTGATAGTTACAATCCATTCAGGAATTAAAGAAGAAGAGAGTGGCAATTTTTAATAAGAATAAGAACTGGCAATTTTTTAAATCAAAGAAATATAGAAATAAAAAATTACCTATTGGAGTTGCCTTCTTTAGTGCTTCCATTGCCAGCAGTCGTATGATGAAGCCTTAGCAAAGTAGGCGCTAAGCAAACGGCGAGGTTGGACGCTGTCATTTGATTGGTTGCGGAGTGATCAGCCACCTTGAGGGATACAATAATAAGTGATTCAACATGGGAGTTCCGCAGAGTTGACCAAATACAACTGGCTGTACGTCGTAGCTGAACTTTATATAAATAACAAAAAATGCCTAACCAACACATTTAATCATTTCCAGTTCTAGCTCTCGAGTATACTCCGGCTTCTACCCCGTCAGCCTTCAGTATGGTTACCTTTTCTGCTATGCTGTTGATATCCTTCTCCCTGCTCGGTCTGAGGTCTTCTTCTTTTCCTTCGAGTTGTCTGTTGTACCTTTTAGTGAATATAACTCAGTTGGCATTTTGTCTGATATGATCATCAGTAGCGGCACATCTGTCTATGTCTGCTCTCAAAGTCTTCTGTATTTGGTTACTAAACCATACACATTCCATAGGCCTAATTCATATTGCCGACCTGGCAGTGTCCTGCTTTACAAATAGATCGAATGGATACAGGCCTAAGATAACTTCAAGAGCCTCTATTAGTGTCGTTCTCATGGCACCCGTAATGCCCACGAAGGCCAGTCTTTGTACTGTTAAAAATTTCTTGGCAGCCGAGCGACGATCGCTTCTTGGCCACCAAACAATAGCCCCACCATATGAAAATGAATGCATCTCGTTTACGACATTTTCTTTATCAAATTATAAATTCGCTACCAGCCCGCAGAAACACTCTCAAAACCAGCACACACACAGCCTGCCGAATTATACATTTATTAAAAAGAACACTGCAACATAAGCATCGTTTTGTAATAGCCAGTTAATAGGCAAAACGAAATATCACACTAAAAACAGAATTATTGGGGGAAGCAATAAGTCACACTTTTAGTATCTCGGCACGTGATAGAAGCACGTATCTGTCTTTATAAATTCCAAGACAATTAAGAGACGATGTTACATGTGACAGTAGATGATAACAATATGAACAAAGCAATCATGAGATAGTCCATACCTGTGCTAAGAACGTGAGTACAGCTTGCAGGGCTTCTCTATGCTCTTCAGGAAGTAACAATAATGCACATTGTACAGCGTCAGGTCGAAGTGGCTCTGGGACATCTAAAAACAAAATATTAAATCTTAGTAAGGCGAAAGGTAATCTTAGTAAGGTAAGAGAAACTTGTAAAATATTGTACAGGTGTTATAACTTTCAAGAATGTTCTGGAGACCTATCGATCTGCAAATATAAACACATAACAGGGGTCTGCTTTCTATAAACGAGTAATAATATTAAGGTGACTGAAACGGTTTCTTCTGTCCCCATATGTTTAAAATTAGGGATGCAAACGATTACGATTACGATAGGATTATTAATGATTTCCCGATTAATCGGAATCGGCGATTGTTACCGATTATTTAAGAAACAGAAGAAGCAGGCTAAGAAAACAATGATTCCACACATGCCGATATAATAAGAAATTCTCAAATTTCCTCTGAACTACTAGGCGATGGCATCTGAAGTGCTTGCCAATAAAAAAAACTCGGGTAGAGGATCAGGAGTCTTTCACTAATTTACAGGGAACATCGCTCGAGACTGTCGAGTCTTATTTTACTTGAATCTCTGATCGACCACAATATTGGAGCAGTAATAGCCATTACCCGAATGTCAAGAAAAATGCACAAAAATATCGGATTTCTGATTAAGTCCAGGAGCATCTGAGAGACTATTTTCAATAGCTGGACTTATACAGAGCGATTTAAAAATAGATTCTCGCTTGATAGCTTACGAATGCTATGCCTTTAAAATAAAAAATCTCAAGATGTCTTAACTCTTACCAAGTACCTAAAAAAACTTGAAAATATAATGTTTCAATTCAAAAAAAATGTGAAAATAAGTAGGTACTCGTATATCAATAATACAAATATAAAACATATAAATAATACTAAATATGACTTAAGTAAAAAAATATGTGTTTTAATATAAATATCTATTTTATATAAATATAATACATATAAATAATAGTAATATGCATACATACGCATATAAATAAATTTCTCATGTATGCATATTACGACACTGAAGCTATCACTGTGCAAAAGTCATATTTTGCACAGTTTTATGCATGAACAAATCATAACTGTGAACAAATTAGATGATTGAACAAATTAGAACTGTGGCAATATTTGGAATCAGAATCGTAATCGGCGATTATTTGTCGAAATACTCGGAATCGTTAACGTTACGGAATCTATCTAAATAATTCCCCTCCCATTTTTCCTTATTTTTTTCGTCACAGTCATAACTTGTCTGATCTTGATTGTAAGGTTCCGGATTCGATTCCAGGCTGGGTCACCATTTTCCGTTGGGAATTGCATTTTCAATTCTGTCGATCGAATGCAATAACAAGAGGCATAGAAGTTACATGCACATATACATATAAACACTTTATAATGTAACACTTCATAGGTTGGAAGAGATTGTCGTATGGCAATAAAACCGCCCATTGTGAAATTTCACAATAAATAGTATAAACAAACAAATAACCGTATGTTCGTGACGCTGGCAGCTCCCACGACCAAATAGAAGAAGCAGCAAAGCTTTAACTAAACTTGTGAAGTAAAAACTCGGCCGTACCTTTTGCATCCCGGAAGGGACGTTACACATTCTAGGGGTAGCCAAGAAAAAGAGGGTAATAATACAAAATAAACTTACGTTGAAAAATGGCAATGAAAGTCTCGCTGAGCTTATTTGTCAGCAAAACGTCGGGCAGCTCTCTGAAGTATTGCTTGACCATATCGGCAACGTCGTGCGCTTGGGACCCATCGAAGGTCAGCGAGGTCTGAGCGGGATCGGAGTGGCTGCCCTCCTTCAGCAAGGCGCTTGTCGCGCCGGCCGCTTCTACCAGCTGGCGCAAACGGGCGATCCGGGAACGAACGCCGGCTTTCCGGAAGAGGCCCACCTATCGAAAAAATCAAGGTTACGAAAAAGTGCCAGAAAGTGCCAAAAATCAAAACTTATGAAAAAAGTGCCAATTCGTAGAACAGCACTGCAAAATGTGAAACACAGCCATTGGAGACTTTATATGGTAGACTTTAATTGGAGCGTTAACACTTTTCTGTTTGAGGGGCTTCTTAACAATGGCCTGTGCATCATGGTGAATTATTTTAAAAACCAGGGGGCCTCAAACCAAACGTTGGAAAAATTAGTCAATTTATTAAAAAAAACTACCTTAATATAATAAGAAAAAATAATAAAGCCGTTTATTTATTGTCACTCTTGACATACAATTTTACATTGTTTTTTAAACTTATAAATCGTTACAATTACACTTTTTATAACCCAATTTATTGTGAGACCCATTCATGGCCTCCTCCAGACCTACGCACGAAGGAGAGCAACAAGACTAAAACGAATGTACGTTGATGTCAACCAGGAACCAAATGTAATAACAAAACAAATATACCTTACAAAGGATTGGTACTGTAACTAAATAGCGAACAGAACAAACTGCTTTGTTCAGTTCGCCAACAAACTGTTTACCAGTTTGGCGAGATTGAAATATTTTAAAAAATGTATCTTTTTCTATGAATAAATTTATTGAAAAAAAAAAGAAACAGTTAAATTTACGAAAGGAAAATAAAAAAAAGTGATCGCCGAATGGTTAGATACACTTAATCAGGAAAAAATAAAGTAAATCGTAGCGTCATTTGGAAAAAATGCCACAAGATAACTTTCCATTATACCAAGATAATTATCTCCATCTTCTTAGAAGACATGCAGAAGAAATAAACACATTTGAAGAAGAGACCATACAATCAACATAGGGTAATCTAGAAAAAAAAACAATAATAAAATCACTGAAAGACATTGATAAAATTTAACCACAAAAGAAAGGAAAACTATGACATACTTGCAGCAGAAACAAAGACAATTATAGAAAGAAAGGAAGAATCGGAACAAAACATAGATAGGAGCGACAATGAGAATAAAGAGTTTGAAGAATCAAAATAGAAGAAACAGAACAATTCAGTTAAATAACAGTTAGGAAAAATAGAAAGAACTACCATCTAGATATAATGAAAATATACATGGAGTTAACAGGGCGAATGAGGTCTATGAGAAAAGCTACCAGAGAGCTGACATCATATAAGAACAGAGTAACAATCCTTAAATCCAACGATGCTTACTCGAGAAGAGATGGTATAATATGAAATGCGACGAAACAGAAACCTTTACGAGAGCACTGAAAATGAATCAACCCCGAACCAAGTGGAGCTATCAGGAGAAAATTAAAAGGAAATCCCATGCAGATTTTCACTTTCATTAACAGCAAAGAAGCAAATAGAAAATGCAATCGACAAAACTGTTTAAAACCACAATCGAGAACTACTAGAACGATGAAGACCTGCAAGTGGAATTCACAAAATCGTAAACAGACAAAAGGGAAACATATGTTCGCCCAACCAAAGGCCAGTTTCAGTCGGAGGCATTTAGTTTTTTGGCGTCAACGTGTACAATAAAATAGTGAGCTATCAACCGTAAAGCTAGGAAGTATCTCAAAACGGTTCGAAATCGAGAGATTTCGAACTGTTTTATAATATTGGGAAGTAAAGAAATAGATAAAATGATGTATATTTTTATCTGTGATTTTTATCTGACCTTTGATTATTAGAACGGGCCCTGTCTTCGACATTTTTACTATTATATTTACTGATATATTTATTACTGATATATTTATTTATACCTACTGATTATATTTAATATGTATAGTAATGTTATATTTAATTTTAATGATTTATTTAACTTATGTCAAACAAAGCATTGATTTTAACTAATGATTATTTAACGAGTCTAGAAGAGTACGTGTAGAAGCTAGACCAAAACAGTTACAATGGCTTCTATTATTGTCCAATATTCCAATATCCAGGAAATATGAAAGCAGCAAATTAGTAGCATCTTTGCCAAAGATCAAAATACAAATTATTCATGATCCATATATGCATTGGACTAGTTTTAAAATGTAGCTAGTTTTCGCCCCATGCTGGTTATCAAGTGATTATATTCATCTATCAAAGTAAGAAAAAAGTAATTGATTGAATGCGATAATAATAAATCATGATAACAAACACATCACCGATATATAAGGACACTTACCGATACTCGGGGCTAGTTCATTTGAATTTAAGATGAAGGACATTCGTATACATAGTTAGTTCATTAACAATTTACCTGATCGAGTGCGTTGATTTTGAGCCACGCCAAAGCGGCTTGTATGGGTTTGGGTAGAGCGTGTCCGCTCCTCTGCAGCGAGACCGATAGAGGCACGCCGAACACAGTCTTATCTTTGTAATCGGGCGTTTTGATCTTCCTTATAAACTTGGGCAGCTCCCAATTCCAGCCAGATCTATGTGAAGGGCAGTACCGCTCCATGCAAGCAGTCAAACGGAGAAGCGCCAATTTCCTCAAAACGTGGAGCTGGCCGCAGGATAATGATGACATTTGCCTAGCACCTGTAGACAAATAAATTCAAAATCGTTGTAGAAAGAATTTTAACACATGAATGATTGTTAAACATACTATCATACCCAAGTCATCCAAGTCTGCGGGTAGTACTGGAATGGTAGTTGGTCTACTGTTCAATGATGAGCTTCTTTGGAATGAGTGCCATCTCTGAACATTGGTTCTAGAAGCAAAATAATTTAAAGGTTTAAAATATAATCCTAGTCTTGTTTAGTTTAATGATTAAATCGTAAATTTCATGTTATGTGTCGCATAATTACATGGTACATTTATGAGTAATAGTAGCCTTAGACATCTACAGACATTTACATAAAATATAATACATTTTAAGGGAGGGAGGGGGGTGGGGGTATCCCCCCATCCCTTATTCCTTATCCTATCCCTCACTGTTTTGGGCCTTCCGTATGTATATGCGGAAGGCCCAGAACAACACTAACCAAAATAAAAGGTATAATTAAAAATATTTTAACTACAATTTTTAATTAATATTAAACAAATAATCAGAAAAAGGTCTGAAGGTTTATGTGATTAATGTTTTATTAGGTAATCTTCTAAATCTTATGAGTAATAAGCGGAGGAATATCGATAAACAATTGAAATGCCAAAATGGCATTACGATTTCTAGATTACCTACGTTTTTTAAAAAAAATTTTAAGCTATTGCATAGCTTTTATCGCGGGCCTAGGCCAGCGCGGCGACCGAATGAAGAAATTTCTTAACGAAAATTAATGATATTAAACTGATAATTACGTCTAAACGAGTACTGCTTACGTTTCGAAAAAAATATATGTTAAACAAAAACTTTTTCCTAATATTCTTAGCTTTGAATATTTTAGATTTTGTTTATATTACATAGTGTAATTAATTTGTGAAATTAGGTCTAACCGAACACAAAAACGACTACTACGCAAATACTATCTGGCGTATTATTATGAAACCTGCACCATTTTAAAGATAATTTTATTATCTATCTTTTTATCTACGATTTTTTTCGAATAATCCGTTTTTTTTTGCTTTATCGAACAAAAAATTCGTGCGCGGCGCTCTATCGGAAGACGTTTAAATTATTATTCCGAATCATTTGCTTCCGCAGCCGCAAAATGATTCGAAATAATTTGAACGTTTTCCGATAGAGCGCAGTTATCTGATATCAGAAAAAATAAAATAAATAAATAATTATAATTGCATAAGTTGTTAAAAATGCTATGCAATAGCTTTACCGCGGCAGTCCCCGAGTGCCACACGTATTTTTTTTATTGTGTTTATTCACTTATTACTAATCAACATAACAGTAAAACCAAGGCATTGAGAAGTAAAATTAATAAAGACATTACCGTAACTATACAAATAGAATGACACTTATAATACTAGCTATCATGTAAGAATAAATAATTAATAGCTTACAATTTACACAAGTGAGGGTTGGCGGTAAAAATATCAAAATCTGGTGCCATCGAGTGAATTTCATTTACGCGCCGCAAAGCACGCGCCAACAAGTTCCACCTCGTAAGGTTAGTGCGCGAGAACGACTCCGCGAAAAGATGGTGCGATCGAGCACGGAGATAATTATTTGGTATGAATAGATCCACCTTGGCTAGTAAGCTAGGGTTATCAGTTTTACCACGAATTAGATTGAAAATATAGGACATGGTCAGCATTTCTCTTCTGAGACAGAGAGAATTATAGCCAACCATGCCTGTGATAAATGCAGTCGGATACAAAAATGGATAATATCCGTACTGCTTGAAGTACAGAAATCTCAAAAAACACTTCTGTACCTTTTCCAGCATGAGGGTATAAGTATCTTCATGTGGATTCCAAATAGCTGCATTCGTTTCCATGCGACTTCTAACAATCGAGTTGTACAACGTGCGCATAACCCGAATATTATTGAAGTGCTTGGATTGCCGTATCACAAACCCTAGAAGCTTGAAAGAAGTTGTAGATAGTTGTCTAATATGTTCCTTGAAGTTTAACTTGGGGTCGAAAAAAACTCCCAAGTCCTTGACTTCAGTAACTCTGGGAAGCACACATCCAGCGATGGAGTAATCATACATCAGATGATCAGGGGATCTTGTGTATGTCATCACTGCACATTTGTTAATATTGAAGTGAAGGTTACGAGTTTGGCTCCATGCATAAACTGCATCAATATCACGCTGGAAGAGCTCGCAGGCCTCAGCACTTCCAGTTGATAAAAACAATTTGACGTCATCAGCAAACATTAGACAACGTGCAGATGTGACTACTCAGATTATTAACAAATAAGTTGAATAACAAAGGCCCCAAGTTTGATCCTTGGCTAACCCCCGATTGAGTGTTGTATAGTTTGGATTCAAAATTGCCAAATTTAACGAATTGCTGGCGGCCCCCCAAGTAATCTGCGAAAAGTTTCAACAGTTTACTCGAGAATCCAGCAGCAGCCAGTTCTCGGAGTAACGCATCGTTGTCGACTCTGTCAAAGGCCTTCTTGAAATCCAAATACACGACATCCACTTGTCCCCTTGAGGTGCTATCCAACTCACCAGTAACATAATCTGTAAAAACGGATAGGTTGGTAGTTGTGGAACGATTAGGACGGAACCCGTGTTGGGCATCCGATAGTGTACCGCATAGTTGGGTATAAATTTGTCGGTGGAGAATGGTCTCGAAAAGCTTGGGAAAGGCTGATAAGACTGCAATCGGCCTGTAATTATCAACCTGCACCTTATCGCCACTTTTTGGTACTGGAGCTACTCTAGATATCTTCCACTTATAGGGGTATACTGCAGATTCCAACGATCTGTTAAATATATGCATCAGGGGTTGTATAAAAGACTCACAACATGCTTTAATAACATAAGAAGGAACTCCATCAGGTCCAATAGTGCGGACTGCTTTCAGCTTGCGTATTGCAAACCGAATATCATCTTTAGTGACACTGCGGACGTTGACGCATGAAGAATTTGCGTCACTCGACATAATAGTCGCTTCAGCGGCGACAGCGTCTAAGGCCGGTATGTTTGGTAGAAACACTGATGAGAAGTAATTCGCAAAAACATCAGCGGCTGCAGCACCCGAATATGTAGCCTCATTATAGACCACATTCTGGGGTACCCCACCAGCAGTTCGCTGACTACGAACATATTCCCAAAAGCGTGAACTATCTTCTCGGATAGACGTCTCAATATTGTGCATGTACAAGTTGAAAGAGTCTTTTATTTTGTGCTTAACTCTACACCGTAAAGTTTCGAAAAGCTCCCTGTGAAACTGAGAACCAGTCCGCTTCCAGCACTTGTGATGATACGAACATCCCTGTGCCGATTCTAAGTCAGTAATTTGATGAAGCCTCTAAAAGAGTTAAAAATATTTCAGATTTCATTAGTTATTAGTAAAATTCAGCATTAAAATTCTGTAAAAAAAAATAAATGGGAGAAAAATTAAAATATTGAAATTTTGCTGAATTCTAATAGAAAACTTTTACACTCTGAAAGGGTCAATTCATTTGTAACGTTCTTCGACTTATTGTCTTTGCGATTAAACAATAAGCTTACTTTGCAAAGCAAAATATTTTAAATGGGTGAGAATATGATCCCAGTAAAAGCAATTTTAAACCTTCTCACTGATTTTCACCACGCAATTCTTATTGTATTAGGAGTTTTAACAAAATGAAACTATCAAATATATTCATAATAGGGATTGTTTTGTACTTCTATATCTGCATCAACTTACTTTTGTCGAACGGTGACCTCTGTGGTAGCTGCATTAGCCGTATCGTCGGCTTCATCATCCTGCTGAGATCCAGATCCTCCCGAATCTAAACTTTCGCTGAGCTCCGAGCTCCGGGATGCCGACTTATCTCGCTTGAAACTCTTGTCCCTAAACCTATCGAAAAAAATAATTTTAGTTTCCGAATGGCAATGCTGAGCTAATTTTAAATAATAAAGAATGCTGAGGTTTTTAGATAATAAATAATAAGTATGTTGTTTTTTCTTTACTCAATCCAACATCATCTTCTTCAAAATAAATCGCTTCGTTATCAAATTTCAAAGGTCGAGAATTCAACCTTCCATATCATAGAAAAGGATAAAGAATACTTAGTACCTTGCTATTGATATTTGAAGGTAGGTCGAGAATCCAACCTTACATCTCATAGAAAAGCATAAAGTACCTTGCTATTGATATTTGAAGGTTGACATTCAAATAGCAATATCGAGTAATCGATTATGACTGCATTTTATGATGTGTAGCCATCGATATAGTAGCTTCTTGATAATAAATAAATAATCTTCGGATATGATTCATTCAGCTGCATAAAACTGTAAAAAATATGACGGTATAGCTTTGATGTCATACTATTCATAACTGCATAAGAAATCTAATTATGCAGTGTATGCGTTATTATGTTACCGCACACTTTTAAATTGAAACTGTTTTATCAATTCAAGTTTTATTATAAAACATGCAGTTAAAATGGACAATAGGAATATTTTAATTAGAAAAAGATAGCATGTGTAAGTTGTCAGGTGACAGCCTATTTATTAAATTATTTTGGACTAATCAAGCTGTTAAATTAGACATGTAATTTGCTACTTTGTCTTGAGCGAGGTTGCCTGTAATATCCGACAAAGGCTCATGATCCTTGGCGATCCGAAGTATTTTTTCGCAATCACTCTAGATGCCGTCGCCTAGTACTTCAGAGAAAACTTGAGAATTTCATATTATACCAGCAGCGTGTACGGTATTTTAATGTATTAAAAAAAATATTGTCATTTTATTAGCTGTTTCTTCTGTATTTTCTGCCGGTAATCGCTAAATAATCGGGATATTAATCGACGATTTCGATTAATCGGGAATCAACAATAATTCTCGATTAATCATATCGTAATCGGATTCTAGAGTGTCAAGGGCCAATTGAGTAATGCTAGAAGACTACACATCCAGTTTTGCCTGATTCCATTTCGTATTGTCCTTTCCTCTACTTTGCCGGTGACTCTCTGGTTCTAATTAACATTTTTTACTCATGCATAGTAAAAAATGTTAATTAGACATGTTATTAGACACCATCAGTGTTAATTAGATACCAGAAAAAATGTTAATTAGACACCATCAAAGCATAACTTTGATGGTGTCTCTCCGGTTCTAAAAAACATTTTCTACTATGCCTACATATTTTATTATAAAATAATAAATTGAATGAGTCATACTTTTGGCTTTCTTTTCCAAGGTTTAGTGATCCAGTTCTCAGCGCCTGTCGCCTTTGCGGTGAATATTTTGAAGAGCTGTCCAAATGCTCGATTTTGTTGATGACTGGCATTGCGGGCGCCTCTACCGGCGATGGTGGTTCAACAAAAACAACCTAGAAATTATAGTAGCTATTAAATCCTTTGCACAAGCTTTTATAAAACAAATCGTATGTTTAATTTCCAACAGCACCTGACACGCATTGAAAATGGCCTTTGACTTCTTGGCGTTGGGACGACGACGAGGAAAGTTTAATATTTTTACTATTATTTACTGAGCAAAAAAAATATGGATGTGTTTAACGTTTTGACTAAAAGAAACTCCTTAGACAACCTTACCGTTTTGAACTGCTGAACAATCGATTGGGTGAATTCGTGAAGATAAATAACAAAGAGTAATTAACTGTTTTCCTAAATGCAACTTAATATGCATTGTGAAATATAAACTATTGATCAACATTCTCTTCTGTATGTGCCTTTTCCGCCAGTTTGTGGCCACTTTTAGCTATGCATTTGAACTTTACTATAATATAATGCTTTTCTATAATATAATACAAAAAAAATAAAATCGAACCTTGAACCTATGCACAACATCTAAGATCAGGCGACCTAATCACTATGCCACTATCCTACTCTCGGGCCGTCACTATCCTAGCTCTCTGCGGTATGAAAATTGGCTATTTATACCTTAGTGTTGTTACTGTTGGCGTCTTTGAAGTAGTGATGTCTCCAGCTCGCCGGTTGGCATTCGGAATCGCTGAGGGCGCCGGCGTCGTCCGCCTTCACGTTTCTGTGCAGGAATTTCCTGGCGCGGCTTCCCAGCTTGTTCTTGGAGGAGGTGCGCCGGTTGCCGGAGCCCTGGCTGCCGTCCGAGCAGTACGACGAGCTGTCGTCGCCGAAGGGCGGCACAGGGGCGAGCCTGGGCTGGCCGATGAAGCTGGGCGGCAGCGGCCCGACCGGCGACGGCGGCGCGCTCGGCATCGGCGACGGCGGCTGCGTGCGCACCGGCGACAGCAGCGCGCGCGGCGTCGACGCGAAGTCCGCGTACGGGAAGTGCGACGTCGGCGACAGGTCCACGCAGTTCAGGTCCTTCATGCGCTGCGTGACGGCCGCCGCGTCGAGCAGCTGCGGCGACGAGATGACCACGCCCTCGCGGTTGTGCCGCTTGCGGCGGCGCGTCTTCAGCGATTCCACGCGGCGCAGGAAGGCCTTGGCGCCGTCGCGCAGCCTCTCCGACCCGGTGCGGCGGAAGCGCGAGTTGGACGCTTCGTCCGCACCGCCCGCACACTCTTCGCTCTCCGGATCCGGCGAACCCGGCTCGGGATGCAGCCCGGGAACCATCAATCTGAATATTAAACGTTATTTTATATTCCGAGCCAGGGACAGGGAGCCGGGAGCCGAGATGTTTATTAAAAATTTAGAGAATGTTATATTCTGTTGTAATAACTGTCACAAGGTTAACGGTTGAGAAATTAAATAAAAAACTTCACTCTTTTAGTTATTTTTCGTACCTCAAAACTAACTTTCAAAGTACTCTACAATGCATACGTTCGTAGCGTTCTAGAATTCGGAAGCGTAGTTTGGAATCCCGAATATGCTGTTCATATAGATAGCATTGAGAGGGTGCAAAAGAGATTCTTAAAATCATTGGACTTTCGGACAGGTAACATGTCTACGGATTATGCACAGAGAGCGACAAAACACAAAATACACTTTTTGTATGCAAGACGTGCCTTCTTAGACAATATCTTCCTATATAAAATTTTGAGTAACCATATTAATTCTGCACCCCTTTTGGGAAAAATTCATTTTAAAATTCATTTAAAAAGTCTCCCTCTTCACGTTCAAAAGATACATTTTATATACCCTCTTTTCACACGAACTATGCGAAAAATACCCTTTCCAGACGGTCATGTTTACATTATAATAAAGCTTCGAATGACCTCGACATATTTTCCGACACGTTGGTTAGATTTAGAAAAAAAATAGGCGATTTGTTGTTGCATTAGCTTATAGTTTAATTTGTTTTTAAGCAAACATTTTTGTTTTTTGGTTGCATTAGTTGGTTTGGTTGCTTGATTTAATAAGTTATTAGTGTAATTTTCATTGTAATTTTCGCTTTGCTACTATTTATAATGTTTTGTATTAATTAATGGTAATATAGGTCTATTTGTATTATGTATTATTTTGCCACAAATGTATATGACTGTTTTTACCTAAATAATTAAAAAAAAACACGAAAAGACCCGACAGTAGAGATTTTTGTCTTATAAAAGATGTTAAAACTAAAACAAAAATTCCTAGTGACTGGTCTTATCTTGTTCTGTAGATTTTTTTGGGGTAATAAGAATAACTCTAAAAGACTACTTAGTAAGTAAGTACCCGATCAGGATTGGGTTCATCATAAATTGTTCTCCTCAGTTCTATCTTATAAAATATCCTTCTACCTAGCTAGAACAAAAGTAGTTTTTGATCAAATTGTTAAGATACATTTAGATTTGACTATTGGGATGAAACATCGCTTCTTTACAACGGTCTATCCTCTACGGATTCGGAAAAAGAAATAAATGGCATACCGATCGGGCGTCTGTCGGAATTCTCTCTGTCCCGACCTTTGCCTGGGTGCCGGTTGACCCTCTTGTTCTTCGCCATCCTCAGCTTCATCTCCTGATTCACCGGCCGCCGTCCGAGCCGCCTGTTCGACCAGTGCTCGAGCCGCAATAGCCTGGAGGAAAAAAACATGTAGATTATAATTTACGACAATGATTATAAAAAGTATATTTTTATCTAATTGGGAGATGCAATGACGGAGACGCAATGGGAGAAACCTATACTTATACTGTTTAAAACCTTTAGATATCTATATCAGATAATAACATAATATAGGGAAGGGGTTAAAAGTGTGCAATAACAATAATAGTAATATCATTAATATGTATGGTATTAGATTGCTAAGCTCCAAAGTACAATTTGGAAACCCTTTTGAAACTGATAGACGTTGACGATAGACATTGACGGCCAATCTAATAGCAATTTATTTGACCATCTATAATAACAATGACATTGATTTTATTTTGTTTTTAAAGAACTGATTAATTATTAAAAACAACAATATTTAATCAATGATAAGAATTATTCCAAAGACTGACAGCTGCAAACCACTATTTAAAAAGGAGTTTGTGCTAACGTTTATATCGATATACATCTTGGAAACCTGCAAATTTATAAGGGACCACGATCAGTATTTCAAAACAAACAATGTTGAACACGGCTATAACACACGAAATAAACATGAGCTACAAGCACCCAAGCCAAATTTAACTCTATTTAAAAAAGGAATGTTATACAATGCAATAAAAATCTATAACCACCTACCTGCAAATATCAAAGAAATAAAAGGAAAAGGGTTTACCGCAGCGTTGAAAAAATGGCTTATCGATAAAAGCTTTTACACATTAAACGAATATTTCTCATAATATTATATTGTAGGCATGCATTTTCATTTTGTTTTTAAATTAATTCAATTAGAAAGATTACAAATTTTCAATTATATACATTTCGTATTTATAGGCGGATTTTTGATTATTCCTTGATTTTGATTTTTTTCATTATTTTTTATATTATTGATGAATTATTTTTTATTAATTGTTTTCTACTGTTACATTTTAAATTATATACATTTCGTATTTATAGGCGGAATTTTGATTATTCCTTGATTTTTGATTTTTTCTTTATTTTTTATATTATTGGTGAATTATTTTTTCTAATTGTCTTCTATTGTTAGCTCTACTTATCCGGTCTGTTTAAATTTTTTTTTTCATGTTAAACCAGTGAAATAATTGCATTTTTAATAAGATATTATAATTAGCAGATAAGTCAATTTAGCAGATAAGTAAATTTGTCAATCTGTTTTAATAACAGGTAATTGTGAGATACATAGTTTTACGCATTATCACCATAAATGTACCACCACAATTTCGGACAATAAAAATATTTCTATTTCTATTTCTATTTCTATTAGTGACATTTGTATTTGCGCATTTTTATATAGGTTGATTACACTTTTATATAGGTTGATTATTGTACCTTGATTTAATTGTAATTACATCACAGAAATAATACGGTCAGATAGTATGTCATCTATTAGTCTCTCTGAACAATTAGTTGCTGCAATTTTAGATACGCATTGAAACCTGCATACCAAATAAAAAAATGGCACCCTAAAATATTAAAATAATAAGAGTTATGACTTAAAAATCAAAAATAGAGACAGAAGCAATCATGAAAAATAATGAATTTATTCTATTCTAAAAGTCTAAATAAATAAAAAATGCTACTTAAAATTGTTAAAAAGAAAATGGCGAAAAAAATAAAAAAAAATTGTTAAGGACCCAATACTAATAGGTGAGTAAATGATGACAAAGGTCATTTATTTCCCAAACTATTCTAAATTTGATAAACTAAGTCCTGGTAGCCTTGATTAATAGTTGATTAATTAGATACCTGTAAGCGTCTTTGAGCAGCTGGTGTGATATCCACAACTCTGGACCATCTTCTCGATTTCCTCTCGTATTGCCAATTTGAACTGAGGGCACACTGGTTGTCTTCGTCAGAGTCATCTTGCTGCTATAAACAAAGAGAAAACCAAGGTCAGGCAACTTATAAAACCATACAAAACAAAAAAAACAATATTTACGACTTTTCTTAATTATAAGAAAAGTCGTAAATATTGATAATGCATTTCCTAGTTTTAGAAATAGGTTACATTAGTAACCTATTTCTAAAACTAGGAAATGCATTATCAATAATAACAAAATCAGCCAAAATTTGCAGACATGGCAAAATAAAAGATCGCTAAATAGGAAGGTAGGTACTTTTTACTTTTCCAAAAAAATACGTCTTGTTACACAAAGTATGTAAATAAAGAAGTCTTATGAAATCCGAGATTATCACGGTTGTTTGACATTATAAATAAGATAAAAAACGATTTTATCGCCGTTGTCTAGGGTAGGGTAGTCTACCCTAGACAACGGCGGCTACAACGTCGCCGAAATGTCGGGTGCTACAAAATTCAAGCGGTAAATTCGTTTTTTATCTTATTTATAGGAAAGTCTTGTTTAAGAGCAAAAGTTAGAAATTAAATAAAAAACTGGATCTCTACGTTTTGAGATCCTAGGAATACAAAAAATGATTTCTGGAAAATCTGTGCCTGTGTGTGTGTGTGTGTGTTTGTATGCCTGTGTGTTTATGATTGTGTACATGTGTGTGTGTGTGTGTGTGTGTGTCTATAATTATTAATTCTAGAATGGAAAATAAAAGAACTTTACAATACTGACAGTAATTCATTTCATAATATATTTAGTGGCTTAAGATGTTAATAAATAAAGTTTTAAAATGATAGGTAGAGACCTCCAATAAAATTACGATAAATACGTAGGTACCTATAGAGCGAATAAAGAACTATATTTAAGGTCTCAATAAACGTTTGGCATGACTTCACATTAACGGCCCGGTGGTATAGTGGTTAGTTAGGTCGCCTGATATTTGATTGGGCGGCTCCGGGTTCGATTTTCGGCTGGGTTACTATTTGCTGTTGGGATAAAATTAACGGATACAATGTGCATTTCAATTCTGTCGATCGAATGCAATAACAAGACACACATTTACACACATGTTACATGAACACAAACATATAAACACTTCATAGTGGTTGGTTGTAAGAAATTGTCGTATGATATTAAACCAGCCCATGGTGCAATTTTACAATAAAGAGTAGAACAAACAATCATTTCATAAAATAAAAATCCGTCAGTTATTAACTACAACCACGATCGTTGCGGGTGTCGCCATACAATATTGAATAAATATGTACATTACGTCCCAGTCCCACCCAAGTTGCGACCGACTTGCTCGCTCCTCCGGTGAAGTTACGCCGTCGGCCATTACGATAATAATACGTTTAAACGCGCGATTATCTCATTATGTCAAAACGTTTTTTTTTTCCAAACTCGAAAGCCTTTCAATTTACTTTTAAGAGTTATAATGAGAACCTGCTCGCTATGGCGAGAGCGAAAGTTGTGGCATTATCGTTAACTACCGTGTATTTTCCAAAAGGTCTCTAACAAAAAAAAATATTTTTAAATGCTGCCGCGCATGTGGCAGCACGAATATTTTTAAATGCTTAGAACACCAGGTTCTGAAATTGCTAGTACAAAATTGATTGCTATTACTTTCCCGGTTCACCAACCGACGAGCAGGAAAAGTATTGAGAGCGCGCATTTTTGTCGAGATTAAGACGAAAATTTTGAGCCCGCGACCCCCCTGTGACAGGGGGGGGGAGGGAGGGGGGGGGGGGGGGGAGGAAGGGGTGGGGGGGTTAAAATGGTTATTTACGCACTAGTCATATTTCAATCTCGAAATATTGGATGTAGACAAATGAAATTTGGTACACAGAGATGCATTGCTGGGCCGAAACTTCATTATGAAATTTCGTTTGGAATATCTCAAATCCATACTATGATTAGTTGAAATATCTCATATACAAAGCTACACTATGAATATTCAAATAACGCCATCTGTTGGCACTTGTTCCAAACTCGCCCTTAGCCTAGAAACGAACCGCGCCGTCCGAGGCGTCGCAATGGAACCAAACCGGGTTCGTCCGCCTGCCGCGAGAAAGGGCGCTCATCGATTGTATTTATACATTTTATATTCAGATGAAATCAGTCCTTAGCTACTTGTCGGGGATTTCTTGGAGTGACACAGACGATTTTTTTATTGTGTTTGTGCTAACAATCATTGTAATTATAAAAAGTTTTTTGTACACAGCTAATGGGCCCTGTTAGAGTTTGGCCACTAAGACCCATTTGTTCAAGGTCGGTCGTACTCACGGGTCAACACCCATCCGGCGGCCTCCACGTAGAAGTGCGAGCCAGGGTAGGACTCTGGCCTTCGGACCAGTTTCCCTTGGGAGTCGACCTTCGGGCGCTCCTGGAACGTTTGCGCACCGTGCGGCGTCAGCCTATTGATTGCGCATTCTGACCGACAACCAGCGGGGTCTGGAAACAGTACTGTCTGAGCAGTACGACATCTGAGCAGTCTTGAAACGACCAATCGGCTACCCGATACCGAGTTAAGAGCCGGGCAAAGGATGCAGTGGTCCGCGATAGATTCGGTAGACGCCATATTTACGCTTCGTAAGGGAGACGACCGCGCAAGCGACCTCGTACCTGCAACCAGTCGGGAAACCGGAGTAATCTGGTTGCAAATGGAAGTAAGGGCGCGAGTGTCGCTGGTTGATTAACCTGGTTATTTCGTGGTAAGGCGTTGCTTCTTACGGGCATGTGGCGAAACTATACGGTGGACTATTTTGTCCTAAGTCTTCTACGCTCACCTCACGGGAGAAAGAACGATCTAATATCGTTAAAACTTCATGATGTGACGGGTTCGGTTGTAGTTGGTAACTCTTGTTGTACATATATAAGAGTAGATATTTATTATTTATGGAAAACGAGGTCTTGCAGTTTGGTGCCATATTCCTGCTGAATTATAAAATCATAAAATGGACGCCGAACGAAAGGATTTCTGTAGAATAAAGCCTCTTCTTATTATGGCGACATGAATAGAATTCGGAATAATACAGCCTACAACAAAACGGCCCGTCCTGATTATGAAAATGGCGCAGAAAACACGGAAAATCACAATTGGAAAAGGCCGCAACGCCACGAATGGGCATACATAAAGGAAATGATACGGAGCGAGGCATCATGGCCGTCTTTTAGCAAAGCGATAGGTCCGTATTATTTTGAAATTCAAACTTCTACAGTTTATCTACTCAAAATAAGAGAGCATGCACCAACATCAATTGATATGTGCCTACATCATATCATTTATATATCGTATTAGATTGATCAACGTCGTACTACAATCTGCTAACCAGAATTTTCCTACGAATCGAAATGTGTAGATGGCACACATAATTTTAAAAAATCGGTTGTGTCGCCCCACAATTTCCCGGCAAGACTTCCCAGAATCACAGTAACTATCATAGGAATATTAGAAGATGCGTTATCTTAGTAAACAACATTGGAATTTATAATCATAAATAACATTTTTTTATTTTTTTAAATATTTGTTTTAAAATATACAGCATAAAAAATAACATATAAGCATAATATATAACAGTAGTAAAGCCAATGATGTTTTAAATTGTTTGCTATATAAGGATTACACAATATGCTAAACAATACAATACAAAGAAAACCAAAATGAATTTAAAACTAAAAGTTAAAATCGCTATGTGCGAGTGTATGGGTGTTGGTGTGAGTTTGTGTGATGGAGAGCGTGTATCTGTGCGTGTATGTATGTGTGTGTGGATGTGTGTATCTGTTGTGCGAATGTGCTTGTGAGTTCTAGTATGCCCATGCTAATTTAATCCGATCTGATAATCAGCTTTTCACGTACCTCCTTAACAAAGGATCGACTATTTTGGTAGTTAAATATGTCAATATCGTTAAAGCATGCATTGTATGCATGCATAACGCGCGGCAATAACGAATTGGAACCATAGTTAGTGTTGAATCTTGGTACGTAAAAAGTTAAGTGAGCGCGCGCGAGTCGGGAAGGCGCTCGTATGCTCACCCTACTCATGAGGTATAGACTGTCCAATCAAGTATGATTTTTTTTATGTAGAAACGACATATCTGATACTACTCTCCGGTCTCTACACTTTTATGTCTCTAAACCATAGCGTTGCAGACCTTCAGCGTACGACAAGCCGTTGGAAAATAAGCGGAAATTTAGATGACGTATAAATTTAATCCGAGCAAAATCGAAACAATCGTAGCGTACAGCCGGGTCTCCTGCGCGTGTTTTTTCGAAACAATACACAAAAACATCGAAACAAATAGGCGTGGCCATACACATTTGTGTATGCAAACATACTGTTTTTGTTTCCCGCGCAACTTGGAAAAGATTCGCCGCGCGGGTGGAGGGAAGGGTTTGTGTCATTTTTAACCACTGCGCGCATGCGCAGAATTGTAAGTCAACACGATTTTTTTAGGTTATATTGTCTTGTGTTCACTTTGTAATAAGAAATTACCAATGGATTCGAGTTGTTTCTTCTCCCCGATATTACGTCTATAATTGCTATAACTATACCTATGTACCTACGTCTATTTCGTCGAAACTCAATTTGATATCTACTCAAAATGTTTGTTTAAACATGAAACATTTCTATACGCAGGAGACAACTTGTGTATGAAAACAATTGTTTTTGTGTAAAGTTTTTTGTGTATTGTTTCTCAAAAACACGCGCAGGAGACCCTGCTTAACGCCACTTAGCACCAGTGCACGAGGTCGGCGTCTAAGCAAAGACACGAGCCGCAGCCGCGGTTCATAGGTAGTAAGTGCGAAATGACATAGGTACGCGGTAACAGATGGCACTGGCCGCCTGCAATTTTAAGCGAAGAAAATACAAAATATAACAAATAAAAAAGGAGGATCGATTTCAACCACATTCTTTTTAACATTTACGATGACCAAATTATGCCTACGAATTACGCGTTTAGGCGCTATCGTGGAGGAATACACACAGACACACAGACTCATAGACAGACTTTAGTCTGGAAATGGGCCTAAAGGTCTCGGGAGGGGGGGGGGGGGTCATCTCGAGAAAAAATGCCTGTTCACAATACTTTGCCTTCCGGGAAAGTAATTAAGTAATATACTATTATTATGTTTAATATAGCGACTTTCGTGTATAAAAGTACGGCAACGCACTGTAGATGGCTCTCTAAACATGAATATACGGTAAAATATAATAATATAATAACAAACGAATTTTTAAACCATAGCTCTTATTATTTTAATATTATTTAAATAATGATGTAAATTTTTAATTTAGTATACCTACCGGTTTTAATAAGAAATAATTAATTACCCACTTCAATGTTTAGACATATTATTAGATGGCATTCTATCTCTCCGTATAATCATTGATTATAATGGTATTATTTCTGTAATGTAATCAGCCTTTATAAAAAAATGCGATAGATGGCACTAATAATTGAATGTTATTGTTATCGTTTGTAAAAACGATTTATTTTTATACTCAATCGGTCCTCTTTAAAATATCATTATCAATGTTATTATAGCTGGCTAAATTGCTATTAGTTTGGCCGGCAATGCTATCATCGCCACCTGCATTTCGCCGTATTGGAAAGGTTGCTAAATCGTTTTATAGAGTTGCGCAATCTAATACCATATATACTCGATGATAATACGTTGCAACATGGAGATATTGATGCATAAATAATATAAAATGAGAACTGGTAAGAAGTGTTCCAACATCGGATGCATTGTTCCTGGCGGGTCTAGCGTGACGGGTGATATGACTGGATCCCGTCTGCGCTGCACAATGGGTGTCACACAGTCCTAACAATTGCATAATAAAATGTCGCTTTCATCATTTTACAACTTCATTCGTAACGGATGATAAGTTTGCTTTAAAATTAAATAATAATATGTGATCAACTGACACCGATGATCATCTTTACCGATATATCGCCGATGATCGCTAAATATATCGCCGATGATCAGTATGCTATAACGATCTTATCGTCCTCTCACACTGATATCAAAGCTTTGGGGCGTAACATCTGCATATCTATTTCAACAGTTCTGTTTCAACCAGCAGTCCTATTATAACTATGACTTGATTAACTATATATAACTGCATATTGATTATATTTTAACATTCAACTAATTACCAATTCATTTTGTTGCTTTATATTGTTTTGACAATGAATTGTACTTTCTTTTTTTTATCAGGTATTTTATATTAATGTTTATATTTCTCAACATATATTAAATATTACTTATTGAGTTTTTGTTTAATTATAGATTTATGTTACTCTTTACTTTAGTTTTCTGTCAATTCTGATTGTCTCACTCTATTTGATTGTTTTTTTTTTGAGGATCATATTTTAGGTCAATTTAGTTTTATGAGCATTTTAATAAAACTTTTACATAATTTATTGTAAAATTAGAGTCCTGTCCATCCTAGAACGGGCTACTCCCAGTTGGGTGACAGAATCAAATAAGCAAAAGGTTAAAGTTTTGCCATTCGGTTCCTGTTATTTTTATAAGTAAAAACAATGTTTTATAGTAATTAATTCTTAAATAAATAAATAAATAAATAAAACTAGGACACTGACAAGCCAATGGGGCTCGCTCGTTCGTTACCAGTTTTGGCAAGACTACTCCTTCTACGAGACCGATCGATTTAAGTAACTCTATCTGTAACCTAATACTTGACAATAAATACATTTAGTTGATTAGGTTTAAAATAAATTAATAATATTATATTAAACTATTATATTTAAATTATATATGTTCATAGTAAGGAACCTTTTAAACTTACTTAATTTATTAGTCAATTTATAGATATATTTATTTACTTATTTATGTATTTAAATATTTTCCTGTGGACATATTTAATATTAGTTATTTATTTATATATTAACGGTATTTTTTTAAAGAATGAATGAGCGATCTGAATTAATGAAAGAAAAAATAAAATAAAAGTGAAGTCACTACGTCTTAAATACTATCACCCCAGAACAGATACACAATCCTGTGGGGTGATAAAATCTACCGTATCCACAAATGTCAACTTAACTGCTTCGCAAAAAAGAAGTTGTAAAAAAAATATTATTTATACTCTTGTTTTTTTTCCAAAATCTAGGTTTTTTGTATTGGATAATTTTTTAATAAAAAAAATAAAATTAATAAATATATAAAAATATAAGATTAACTAACAACGAAAGTAAGGTTGAATTGAGAAAAAGATATAATATATAAAATACAAAGGAAATTCAAATTACAGTATGTTAAAAAGAGTTGCTCTGAAGGAGCAATCGTGAAATATATCGATACGATTGCCATGATTACATGTGTTTACAGACGACATTTACGGGGGATGAGTCTTAGTTTCGAAAATGTATATTCGTGATATTAAAATATATTTCCTCAATACAAGAGCTACCGATTTTATATATTTTGCTATTTTGCTACACAGATTGCCTAGCTGGGCCGATATCACATTGAGAATTTTTGGTTGGAATATCTCATGCACAAGCTACATTAATCATAATTAAATTCCGCTATACATTTTAATCAAATATTAACGCTGAGCCGCTCGAGGTCGGCCTAGAAACGTACGCCCGAGGTGGTTGTGTAACAAAATTCAAACGGGTTCGTGCGCCAGTCGAGAGAGGTCGCTCATAGATTTCATTTATTAAATTAATATTCAGATAAAGTCAGTCCTTTGCTATTTGCCGGGGATGTCTGGGTGACATATAGGATTTTTTTGGATCTACTTGCTCTGATAACAGTATTCCGTACATAAACGAATAGAGCACCAAAATAGCTGAAACTCGTAGGTAGGTATAATAATAATAATAATAGTAATAAAAGCCTTTATTCACTGACCGTATTGTACAATTTTGCCTTATGTGATAAAACAATATATTTTATTAATTTTTAATCTAATTTTTAAATAAGGCATCATATTCTTCAGCAGCCAGTTTTTTGATCAGGTTGTCCTTCGACATAGGAGGCCTTCCCCATTTTCTTCCATTCATCTCTGTCCCAAGCCAACCTTCTCCATCCTTTCGGTAAGTCATCTTCCAAACTTTTAATTTGACGTCCTTTTTGTCTTTTCCCATTTCTAGGATACCATTCCATTACGTCCTTCGTCCACTTTTCTTTGTTGGTTCTCATGATGTGACCAGTCCAGTTCCATTTTAGTTTTCTAATTTTGTTCAGAACATCGTTCACCTTTGTTATTTTACTTGTTTTTGAGGTCGCCCAACTCCACCTGTCCTGTAGCCTTATGTTTAGCCTGCTTCGCTCTATGTTTCGTTGGCATACTATAAGTTTTTGGTTGTTTTTGTTCGTGGCAGGCCAAGTTTGACACCCGTAAGTAAGACATGGGAGAATGCATGTATAATAAAGTTTACTTTTTACTGACATTGGAATCGTTTCATTTTTAACTATCTCTTTTAGTGACCAGTACCGTTTCCAAGTGTTCATTATTCTTCTATCGATTTCTTTTGTACTACGTAGGTAGGTACTCAAAAACAAAACAAAATCAAATGCCCCATTCTCGCCTCGACATATTTACCTTTTCAATTTAGCGTGCGTATCGCGGTCCCGAATCCCATGGCGCCGATATACCCGTCTCCCTTAAACGGCGCCAATATTTTGCCAGTGACAAATTGAACAAGTAATTCTAACCGAGTGATGGATAACTCTCCCGAAAGAGCGACGAAATTTCGCCGATAAGTTATGCGATGCGGATGGAAATTGCCGTTTTTTCGGGTAATCCTCGACATTTTACTGCTACATAAAAAAGAGTAAAAACAGTAATAAACTAGCTTACGGGCAGAGGGGGTTTTATTTCACATCAAAGTTGGCTTTTAACCTCATTAAAATATATCTCTTTTAAGAATCCCCGTAAATCCTATTAGGGAGTTTCGCGTTTAAAAAAGGGTTCGTTTTGTTGTTGAGGTTGGTTGACTAGTTGTCTGGTAACCGCACTTGTTTCTCCATGCGGGGTCGTTGTGTGTGTTTTCTCATAATATGTCTTACATACAGATCTCGCATCCAGATCACTTCAGATGAAAATTGCAAGATCTATTATGGCGTGTTCCCAGATATATCTATCGCGTACTTTCCTGTGATCCTCTCTCTTGCACAGTGCGTTGTTGTCAAATACAACGGACGAACCCGTCACTCCAGGCAGGCGTCGTGGTATAGAATAGAATATAATAACTTTATTGTGGTATAAAAACATTACTTAATGAATATTACACTGGTTTTATAGAAAAAGACACAAATGGCAGGCTTATCGCTGTAGCGATATTTTACAGTCAATCGTGGTCGTAGTTCTCTTCGTGGCGAGCCGATCCGAGAACAAAATGAATCTTGTGGCCTAAGCTGCTTGGAACCGTTTGCTACCTAACCAGGAAGAGAACCAGGAAGTGATCGTTCTTTCAACCTGGAGTGGACGTAGAGACGTCCAACGTCTAACTACGCCTACGAGGCTGTCAGAGGCCAGCGCCGCCACGGTCAGTGATTTTATCTCAAGAGTATACATTGGCTCTTGTCCCTTCATTCGTCTTGAAACTGTCCGGATATATGTTACATTATTTTAAAAGAGAAAACACTATCAAGCTGCGTTTGTTGCACCCATATCTGATGTTAACTTTCAAATTCCATAATTAATTTGATGCCATTTTCGTCTCGTCTGATATTCATCACGATCCGAGGAACCCGCAAAGCAACCTCACACCACCGAACCGCGCCACCCCCCATGTAAACAAAACTCGACCCTGACGATATACATAAGCGTTCCCCCAGTAATTATATTATCGTTTCCCCTCAAAGTTATGCGAAATTCGCTGCGACGTGGCACATTAGCGCCCATAACGTGCAGGTCAACTTGGACCCATCGCAGGGTTGTAGAGACGTCTACGTTAATTTCGGATAATGCCATTTACAATTTACATACATCGTTTGGAGAGAGCGCGCTTTAAAGTACGTATGTACGTACGTAGACCAACATATCGTCGATTTAACACATTCATTGCCGTTCACGCGATATCGCGTGTTGCGCACCTAACCAAACGGACGTTCACGCGATATCGCGTGGTTATCGCCAACGAGTCCATCTATGCGGGATTAATAATTTTGGGCACCACACGAAATTCAAATTTTCAATTTGGCAATGAACGTTTTAAAGCACTCATTGCAACTCCAAAATTTAAATCTTTAAGGTTTTTTATACCGAAAAATTCGCATTTTTTTATTCTCTTTGTTCTGCACAATTATTGGGTTCGACCACATTTCTTCGTGAACTAAAATCAGAAAATACTTCATGCGAGCGAGACAAATCAATAAGTTAGGGTGGAATGTCAAAAGAACGATGGTATCTTTTTCTGCAAAAAAACCATCTGAATAAGTTTGCAAACATTTGGCCCGGTCTTAGATGATGTCCCTTTACGTTCGTTTGATAGTTTTATGCTGGAAAAGTGACAATTATTAACTTCATATTCCGCTCTAACGTATTGGCCTGTATCGCTCGCAGGAACTATTTTCGATTTCAGTTCACGAAAAAACGCAATCGGTACCCAAACGAAATGGTCCAATTTTAAATGGATAATTACGACATTCTTTGAACATCGTAGTGCACATATATTTTTTGATAGTTTATGCGACAAACGAATGGTCTGTTTTTTCCAAATTATTGATTTTGCTTCAGATCGTAAAGAATTAGGTAGCACATACACTGGGTTCGATAAACCCAAGGGACCACAAACACCTAATGCTGAGGCAGTTTCGAAAGTAAAGAAACATAATTGATAATTTCTCTCCAGTCGATAGCCATTTCACTGCTGAAAAAAATCAAAGCAAATGTATTTAGCATCCGAATTACATGTGTGTATTTTGTTTTAAAAAAAAATATTGTGTTACCCCAAGACTTTCCCGGCAAGACTTCCCAGAATCACAGTAACTGTGATAGGAATATTGGAAGATGCGTTATCTTACTTAACAACATTGGAATTTATAACCATAAATAACATTTCATTGTATTCCGAGCAAAGTTGAAACATTTGCTCAGTAGTGTAACGCCACCTGGCGGAAATCCAGTTAAAACGCTTCGAAAGCGCACGTCGGCGTCTAAGCAGACACGAACCGCAGCCGCGGCTCATAGGTAGTAGTGCGCAGTGACCTAGGTATGCGGGAATAGGTGGCACTGGCCGCTCGAAATTGTAAGCGAAGAAAAAACAATTAAAAGAAATAAAAAAAAGGTGGACGATTTTAAGCACAATCTTTTCAACTCTTACCATAACCAAATGATGCCTACTTGCCAAATTTCAGCTTAATCAGATGAAGCGTTTAGGCGCTATCGTGGAGGAATACACACAGACACACAGACACACAGACTCATAGACAGACTTTAGTCTAAAAAATTTCACTGCGTTCACAATACTTTCCCTGCCGGGAAAATAAAAAATATCGCAATAAATTTTGCCCAAAATATGAAATCAATACTGCAAAGTTTGGCTATAATACAACATAATTATGTGTATTATAGACAATGAAGAAAAAAATACGTGTGGCACTCGGGGACTGCCGCGGTAAAGATATTGCATAGCATTTTTAAGAACTTATGCAATTATAATTATTTATTTATTTTATTTATTTTATTTTTTCTGATATCAGATAATTGCGCTCTACCGGAAAACGTTGAAATTATTCCGAATTATTTGCGGCTGCGGAAGCAAATGATTCGGAATAATTTAAACGTCTTCCGATAGAGCGCCGCGCACGTATTTTATTCGATAAAGCAAAAAAAACGTATATTATTCTTTGACTATTCGAAAAAAATCGTAGATAAAAAGATAAATAATTAAATTATCTTTAAAATGGTGCAGGTTTCATAATAATACGCCAGATAGTATTTGCGTAGTAGTCGTTTTTGTGTTCGGTTAGACCTAATTTCACAAATTAATTACACTATGTAATATAAACAAAATCTAAAATATTCAAAACTAAGAATATTAGGAAAATGTTCTTCTTTAACATATATTTTTTTCGAATCGTAAGCAGTACTCGTTTAGACCAAATTATCAGTTTAAAATCATTAATTTTCGTTAAGAAATTTCTTCATTCGGTCGCCGCGCTGGCCTAGGCCCGCGATAAAAGCTATGCAATAGCTTAAAAATATATAAATCTCAGGCTGATCTCAGTTTTTCCAATGAGATACAATGTTGAGTTGAGATACAAGGTTATAGTTGAGGTAGGTTGTAGGATCCGGGAATATAAACAAGGTTCACATTTTTGGATATTCCAGGATCATAAAAATGGTAGTATGTCTGCTAGGAACGGTTGCCTTTGGCGGAATGCTGTAAACATATCTTTAAAAAGTAACAAGTAACTAAAACCTACAATGGGCTAGTTAAATATTAATATTTTACTTCAAAATTATCAAAAAATAATCACAATATCTTGGAAATAGATTTTTTCTTATGTACGTTCAAAATTGTATGCTCATTCCAAATTGCCAGTAGTTGTTGTGAATTTTTTACAGCTTAAAACTATTTACAAGTTATCGGGTCGATTCTTTCATCGTTACTTTTGCAATTATTACATAAAATAAATTGTTTACTAGTAACTACCCCCCTTCTGGGTTGGTTTTTAGATTTTAACCATGTTTCTCTCCAGATTTCCGGCAAAAGCGATCGCTGCCGGTAGTCACGTGTCTTTAGGTCTGAGACATCCAAGAATACAAATATTGTTGTCATAATATTACAGGACTTTTTGTTAGTCTGGATATAGAGCAATTCTTTCGTCGGCCAGTTCCAGAATAATAATAATAATATAATTATTATTCATCAAGTGAGTTCAAGCCCTTTGCTACGAGCGCTCATAGCGCGGTACTGAGCGCGCGCTTATCCGTCAGATTCCGTATACGTGGCATGGATCCATTCGGTTGATTCGATCATCTTAATTATTGCGTAATTACGCCAAGTTTCTTTGGAGGTAGGTACTCTTCCCAGAAAGGGTGATTAATCAACGTCTCGCTTCTACGCACTTCTGGTTTCGACCAAGGGGCTTCTCTCCGGCATTCCGCGAATTGCGAACGTTTTCCCCCTTTTCCGGTAGAACGGTGGTCATTGAAGAATTCATTATAGGCTATATACACTCACGTAGGATGATTCTCCGCATTTGTGATAGTTTTTGAGATATTCGCCGATTTAGTTTTCAATATATTACAAATGTAAATAACGGAACCATCGACATTTTAGACATTTGACATTTGTTTAAAAAATAATTTTTCCGCTGAAATATAATTGTTTTATATATTGGTCAATGCTTCATGTATTACATGTATGTGACATGTATGTGATCAAATAAATTACAAATAAAATGCAATTAAAAAAAATAGTAGTCAAACAACGGTCAGTTTTGCGCAACATTGCTTGAAAGTACTCCGAATAGAGTATGGGCAAAATATACATAGGTAAAATTGAACAAACATTTACCAATTTTCTGGTGTATTTGACTCTACTACTACTATAAAATTAGGGATGGCTAGTAGATCGAGGTAAAATTAGGCAGACTAGTTGATTTTCATACAAAATGAGCAACTGCGATGAGAGTTGCCACATATATTATGATGATTTAAGAATTGAACTTGACAACGCAATGAAAACTACAAAAGATATTTAAACTTTTTTTAAAAAATACTTACAAAGAAGAAAGTAAACATATCAAATTTGACAAAAAATAACCCTTTCCATCTGTGCCTGGTAATATAGATTCTATTACACGAACTTAAGGAATACCTTCAATGCACAGCACGATCAAGCATATTTTCAATAGCATATACAAAATCGCTTATCTGTAATCAATCGTTTTTCCTGACCAGCAAAATTTTAACTAGAACTCGATAACCCTAACTCCATCTTAAAACCAAAGGTTAAGGTTTTTCTATTCGGCTTCGGTTATTTTTGTAAGCAAAATCAATGTTTTAGAAAAATAAATTCCTAAATAATTAAATAAATAACGCCACTTGTAACGGTTTCTAAATAAAAATGTCAGAAGAACAAAACTTAACACGGCTGCTACCGTATATACATTTCCTTTTCGACCACAAATATATCAATAAGCAAATCCTTAGCTAATTGTGAATTCCCCAGTATCTGGAAGTCGGCTTTTGTTTCACCCATACATAAGTAGGGCTCGAAAACAGAAATTACTAATTATAGACCCATTTCGAAATTATGCGTTATTGCCAAAATATTCGAACGAGTCGTCTATAACCAAGTATATGCAGCTCTCCAAAACTCTATCAATCCGTCGCAACATGGTTTTATCAGGGGTCGCTCGACGGTGTCCAATCTTATCCTTTTTAATGACTTCTTGACTGAAGCTATGGATCACGGCTATCAAGTAGACGTAGTCTACACTGATTACAGTAAAGCCTTTGACAGGATTGACCACAGACTACTCTTGAACAAGCTTAAGTTTATGGGTATACAAGGGGACCTCCTCCGATGGTTCTCCTCCTATATCAATAATCGCTCCCAAGCTATCGTCATCAAAAACTATATTTCTAGTTGGGTTGCTATCCCTAGCGGTGTACCGCAGGGCTCACTACTTGGTCCATTGCTGTTCTTAATTTTCATCAATGATATAGCTAGCTGTTTTCTAAATAGTCACTTACTATGTTTTGCTGATGACATGAAGATTTTCAAAATAATTAAATCGGTCGGTGATGTCGCCGACCTTCAGGCGGACCTTTCAAGATTGGACAGTTACTGTCTCTCTAATAAAATTGACCTCAATCCATCCAAGTGCACCGTTGTCACCTACACCCGTAAAAAAATATTTACTCTAGCCTCATACTCATTAAAATTTCATAACTTGCAGAGGTGCAGCGTGGTTAAAGATCTTGGTGTCATTCATGATTCTCATCTACTGTTCGATAATCACATTCAATCTATTGTTTCTAAAGCTTCCAAAGCTTTAGGTTTTGTTATGAGGAGTGCAGCTTGCTTTCACCGTGCTAAAACTTTCAAGATCCTTTACTGCACTTTTGTCAGAAGCATCTTGGAATATGCATCTCAGGTATGGAACCCTTGTTATGACAAATATATAAACAGAATCGAGCGCATTCAAATGAAGTTCGTGAAATATCTCTGCTTCCGTCTGAAAATCCCATACAGCTCATCTAACTGTTTCAATTTATGCAAGAAATTTCATATCCTCCCCTTGATTAAGCGGCGTGAAACCGCGGACTTAACCTTTTTGCTAAAAATTACCTCCAATAATATTAACTGTCCTGACTTACTAAATAAAATTAATCTCCGTGTTCCTTCCAAACTCAATAGATTTAACCCTGCTCTTCATGTTCCTCATGCTGGTACCAACTATAGGCAAAATGCATTTCTGTGGCGAACAAGTGACAATTTCAATGACATGATTAAACGCTTTGACTTTGATCTATTCTGTACGAGTGTTAACTCAGCTAGGCAGCGGCTGAACAGTGAATTTTTTAGCATTAATTGTTGAATAATTATTGATGCATTCTTAATCGATAGCTTTAATTGAAAGATTACATATGTTTCTACAACGTTATTTAAACGTGAAAACCTTTAATTAGCTCTCTGCTATGTTACTCCGGCATTGTTAAATTATAATTAGCTGTTGGTTTTCCTGAAAATAAATAAATAAATAAATAAATAAATATTGTCAAATAAAAAAACAAACTGTGTTTTGTGTTACTTTTTTAGTTTTAGGCAAAGTTGGCACCGAAGGCAAAGTTGTAGGTTTCGACGGAACGCAATTGGAGCTGGCCGACAAAATAATTTGAATTCATAACAATAAAAAAAGAAAAATTTCAATTGAGAACAATAAAATATGACTGGAAAAATTTGAATGTTTTATTAGAAAATAATGTCATTGTTCCAACTACAATTACTTTCCCGGCTCACTAACCGAGCATAAGATAAAGTATCGTGAACGCGCAATTTTTTTTTCGAGATAAAGATGGAAATATCTATTTTGATGCCGTCTAAGACGATTAGGATCATTTCCACATTATGTCTGTGTGTATTCCTCAACGATAGCTCAGAAACGCTTAATCCGATTGAGCTGGAGTTTCATATGCAGGCATCATTTGGTCATGGCATTAGTTGAAAAGATTAAGGTTGAAATCAGTCCACTAGAGGGCGCACTAGTGATATATCAATCTCGAAATATTGGACTTGAGGCTTGAAATTTGGTATACAGATGCTTATTTGGGCCGAAATCAGACTGTGAAATTTAGGTTGGAATATCTCATATACAAGCTACACTAATAAAATTTTAATTTCGCCATACATCCCGATCGTCCGAGGATATCCGAGAAACAAGCCCCGCCGCCCGAAACGGTTGTGTAACGGAACCCAAACGGGTCTGTCCGCCGGCCGGGAGAGGGCGCTCATCGATTTTATTTATGAAATTAAAATTCTAATGAAACCAATCCTCGGTTACTAGCCGGGAAAGTCGGGGTGACAACACATTGTACTTTTGTTGGAATATCTCATATACAAGCTACACTAGTAATATTTAAATTCCGCCATACATTTTAATTAAATGTTAACGGCATCTGTTGGCGCTTGACCCAAACCCGCTCTTAGCCGAGAAATAAACCGCGCAACCTGAGGCGTCGCAATGGAGCCAGGTTAGTTCGCAGGCCGAAAAAGGGTGCTCATCGATTTTATTTATGAAATTATTAATCATATAAAATAAGCCCTTGGCTATTAGCCGGGAAACCGGTTTTTTTCCAACCAGGTCCAACGATTGTTATTTATTTTATATTGAGAAAGTTAAATCTTCGAACAACGTAAAAACTGTTGAGTTGACAAACCCGAACGAGATTTACTTTTTTCGATCGTCGTATTTCAAAACGATTAATAAAATTCTCGCATTGAATAGCCCGCCCACTTGACCTCGAATGGGTTAATTTCCTCAGAGGGAGAAACGCGTTGGTAGCGCTCAAGGTGGGTTCGAGAGCCGCCTCTTTGTGCGGAGGGCGTGGATGAAATGTAATGTAATGAAGAGAGCGCGCGAAGATCGAGAGTGGTCCGGTGTGGATTTTTGCAAAAATCGAAAGTGGAATCGCACTTACGAGTCAGTACCTACTATCACGACCGGGCGGATATTTCGGCTGCGGCTGCGGCTGCGACTGTTTTTCTGTGGGAGACGAATCGGCGAAAGTTTTAAACCGGGAGCCCATTGTAATTAATATTAACCTTACATTTAAACGCAATAGGCGCCATGAAGGTTTAAGACTAAGAAAAAAAAGTTGCTCCCCTTAAAAGAAAATTCCCATGCGATAGTTATTGTGACACTAATATTTGGCCGGCCGACATGCCAACAATATAGTAGAACATGGCGTCAATAAATAAAGAGGGAGATGTGCAAAATGTGACTACTTGGTGCAATAATTGCACCCAATTGTCATTTTTTAAATTTCTGATGGTAATTAAATTTTTAATATCGTATATAAAAATATCGAATTTAAAATTAGACGCCAAGAACAATGTTTTGGCTATCATTGCCAGTAAATGAATGTTCATGAGATTTGAGGACCATTTTTATGTCATGTCTATGACATGATTTTTATTTCCCTAGCCTATTCGTTATTTTTTGCGTGTCATCTACTCAATTCAACGGAGTTGAAGAAAAACCAAAAAAAAAAAAGATTTTTTTTTCGAAAATAATAGTATCATAAAAGTTGTTTCTGGTATATTTTGACGAATGTTTTCAAGGAAGAAACTCATAGAATCAGCCGGAAAAATAAAAGTAGTTTAGATACTATTATTTTCTAGGGACGTTCAGCATGAGTACAAAATGTATTTACGATGGAATAAAAAAAAATACTTTTAATTTTTCATTCTATTGTATTTCATCTTTAGGTTTATATGTTGATTATATTATAAATTCCATAATTGAAATGTACATAATAATTACGTAATAATCAAACTTCTAATTTTGTTTTAGGAAGGTACTTTCTCAGTGTTACTGTTAGACAATATAGACAAGTTGTTATAGTAAGATAATAAAAATAACGCAAAAAATATTGAAATCTCGTTAGGAAACTTACTGTGTTATGAAATTATAATCGTGCGTATAGTTAAGTCGTGTTTTTAATTATTTTTTAATATATGTACTTACTTTTTTATTAGTTTGACAATACACCCATTACGATAAATCTAATTATAATAATCATTATAAGAGAACAAAAAAGGTCTAAGCGGTATCGACACTGAGCTCTTAGGAGTAAATCAGCTGCGGGGCCGAGATCCCATACTAGGCGAATCAATTTGCTCGTCCGCATCGACAACGGCCGCCATTATACAGCAACTCGGTTTACGATCACGCAGCGAGGCAAGCCAATACATCGCAATTGTTTATTATTCATAAGTGTCTACCATTTCTGGTTCTGCTCCGTGAATTTTATGTCATTGGCCGCGACACCGAATGCCCCGAGCAGCGAGCGAACGGATCCATGCTGCTTCGAGCGACGCGCACGGCAAGAGTTGTGCTGTTTTCTTAGGGTGCTTCTAAACGGGCCACATTTCCGCTGCAATATGTGTCTGCAATACATTGCCCGGCAACATTGCTAGCAATACCAGCCAATATATGGAAATATTTTTAGTATATCCCGGTCATATACAAGGCTTGTCCCAAATGTAGGGTCTCCATAATTATAAAAAAATACATGATTACATCGAGTATTTATACACTGTTTTTCGACATAATCGCCGATTATATCGAGGCACTTTTGTAGTCGATCTGGAAGCTTTTGTATGCCAGCGTCATAACCTTCCATCCACCACTTTTTCCAAGTAGTACTTCGCTGCAGTCTTCATTTCTTCGCCTGAATTCAGCCCTTTTCCACCCATATGTATCTTTAGGTTGGTGAACGAGTGATAGTACGATGGGGCAAAGTCTGAACTGTATGGGGGTGGGGGAGAACGTCCCAACCGAACATATCCAAAATCGCTTTTGTGTCGCGTTCCACGTGAGATCGAGCGTTGTCATGCAAAAGACGCACTCCTTTCGTTTTTTATGGCTTGAAGCAATTTTTTAAGCGTCTCATAATGCGAGGCCGAATTAATGGTGGTCCCAGTTGGCATAAGTTCGATGAGAATGATCCCTTTCCTGTCCCAGTAGACAGTTGCCATAATTTTTCTGACAAAGTGCGTCAATTTTTCCGGCAGATTTCCTTTTTCGAGGGAAAACTGAATGCCTCCACTCCATTGACTGTTGTTTAGATTCTGGCGTGAAGTCGCAGAAGACCCACGTTTCCTCCCCTATCATTATTGAGCCCAAAAATGCCGCTCCTTCTTCAGCGTACAGCTCCAAAACCTAGCGGGAACTTTCGATGCGTTGGCGTTTGTGAAGGAAGCGGACGCTGACGACGTTGACGCGCTCATCTTGTTAGCGTGTCACGAAGGTAATACTGAACGTCCGATCCCGCCAGTTTAAATTTTCTTAGAAATGTATAATTTAGAGAAATAAAATTTGGTACGGCATCTTAGCTCTTTCAAAAAATCGGTTTTATCACCCCAAGACTTTCCCGGCAAGTAGCCAAGAACTGATTCCATCTGAATATTAATTTCATTATTAAAATCGATGAGCGCCCTCTCTCGGGCGGCGGATGTACCCGGTTGAATTCCATTGCTGGATTCAACTTCCTAGGTCGGCGCGGTTCGTTTCTCGGCTAAGGGAGTGGTTGGGCCAAGCGTATGGCAGAATTTAAATATTTTTAGTATAGCTTCTATATAAGATATTCCATTCACAAAGTGATTTTGGCCCAACAAGGCATCTTTGAACCAAGTTTCAAGTTTCTAAGTCCAATATTTCGAGATTGAAATATGACTAGTGCGAGATTGAAATATGACCCTTGGTGGACCGGACCGATTTCAACCAAAACCTTTTCAACTATTGCCATGATCATATGATGCTTGCATGCCAAATTGCAGTTAAATCGGATTAAGCGCTTGGGCGCTATCGTGGAGTGTGGAATACACACCACGAAAGCGCCACTCCACACAGACACACATACAGACACACAGACAGACTTTCATCTGGAAATGGTCTTAATCGTCTCAGGGGGGTTAAAAATGGATATTTTCGTCTTAATCTCGAAAAAACTTGCGTATAAATACTAAGTTGCTGATCCGGGCGAGGACAGAAGAGCTATCGTCGCTCTAAAATGGATTATCTTGATTAATGATCAAGAATTATTGTTATTTTTATATTGAATTATTCGATAAATGATGTTATTTCTGTTTAGTCTTAAACAGGAAACGCAAGCTTGGATATGGTCCTTGGTGGCAGGTGACAAGTATCAGTTGCAGTTGATGATGAAGATAAATCAACGCAGGAGGGATAACCTAAATAATACAGAATCGATCAAAATTTATAATCCAGACAAGGAAAATTATTATTTTAGCTCAAGCGATAGTTCGCGTTATAGTTCCGACGAGGTTTATCGACCTGGCCCTAAAACCGAGAAAGGTATGCCTATGGATAATAATGCTAGGATGCAATGGCAAATGTGACGCGGTAGTTGAAGCATTAATATTGGCAAATCATCGGATTGCTCACAAGAAAGAAGAAGTGAAAAACAATTACACGCAAAGATATGGAAAACTTTTGTGGGAAATACAGCCGCAAAAAATCAACACGTACTTTTATCTCAATATTAGTATTTTATTGACGAAAAGGCAATCCCAAGGTTTGTATTTCTAGCTGTTTAACAATAGCGATTGCAGCACGGGCTATTGTTACTTGAATGGTCCACCATGGATGAATGACTTTTTTCGCGAATGACCCGTTTCCATATTTAAAAGAAACGCTACACAAGGACTTAGCTACACAAGCAGTAGAGAGTATTCCGCATCCGTCAATTTGAACTTTAAACGTCAATAAGGCGAACCTTTTTTTAAAATTCTTTGAACTTCCCAGATCACCGTTTCAATGAAACTTATTCTTTAAAGCAAAATTGCTTACTACTCCTTCCTGTAGGTATATAATTGTGACCAAATGTATGCAATTGTATTGCCTGATAAGAAACATATATTACAGTTTCTCGTCCGACATTTTCATCATCAGAATCTTCACCCGAGACCTTATCTTGTTTTGTGATCTCCTGTCCGTAGAACCGTTAAATAATGTAACCTATTCTTTTAAGCGCTACGTACGAAAATATTTACGTACGCAGCAACAACACTAATATCGATTAGTGGCCATCTGAGCGCCGAGCAAGACTTAAATTCAATTATATGTACAATATATAAGTTCACTACAGATCAATCACCCAAGTCAATAACAAGAAGCAACTTCCTCGCTTGCTGACGGACTCTGAATGCTAAACTACTAGCACTTGAGATACCTGCGCGTAACTCACGCGTCTCTATTATAATATCAATATTGCAAAGTGTTACGAGCGCGATCTCCTGTCACGAGGGTTCGGAAAGGAAACAGTCTTGGCGCAGACGCTGAGTGCGCTCGAAACGTGCTGCAGACGTCCGCACGAAGCGCGCGCTCAAAAGTGGCATTCGCCGATCACGAGTGTGACCCGCGTCGTGACCGCCATTTGTAACGATCGATCGCGCAATGATCGACAATCGACGCGCGCGGTGAGCTTGCGCAACGCGCGTCGCGCCCATCACTACCGCGTCCGCGCATCCGGCCTTCGCACTCGCCCAGCTCTAATCGAATGACGGCTGTGACTATTTCGCGGGTCCAGTGTACCCGCAGGATTACGTCACAGCTGCAGACTGTAAAATGGCAATACGGCTTCCGTGGTATGAAATTATTTATGCGCGCGTCGTAAACCACTTGACTACCCATCGAGCGTTCGATCCGAAACGAAAGTAATTCTGGTGAAGCGCTGCCTTTTAACCCTGCAATGAAGTTGATGAACAAAATACTAGGTAGGTAATGCAGCTATTTTGCTTGAAAAACGTTATTGCATACACAATAGAGTACAACATGGTGGACCTATCGCCAAGTGGCAATATCTGACGACCATACCGTCAGTGTTGTAGTAACAATGATAATGTAGGCAAGTTAATATTAACAAGTGTGATTTTGTAAAGAAGTGGTCATAATAAATGAGTACAACTATATAAAACACATAATAATGAAAATAAGAAAGAAATGAATATCATATTTCATTCAGAAATAATTTAACAGAAATGAAACCTACCACAGCCGGTTCGTAAGTCCGGAATCCACTGCTCACCCCCCAGAAGTGTAAAAAAATTAGTATTATGATGGGCCCGACTCCGGTCGGTGAATTCCATGGCAGCTCCGTTTGTATTTATTTATATTAACAGAAATTAATAACAATAAATAATTATTAATTGTTATTAACAGAATACCAATATCGAAGGGAGGAATGGGATATACGGACATGCCAGGAGAAGGGTAGAAGGGGTGAGGGGGGGGGGATTATACATTAAGTAAATGTGCCTCGATTCAAAATGGCCACCGTCAATCTGGCGGGAAAGTCAACAATGGCGCCCGTTTTGCATGCAGTCGGCCATTGTTATACACAAAATCGCCAGTTAACTGAAGGTAGGAGTATTTAAGCTAATGGTTTAATATAACAAACATTTAGTAAATTCGGAAGTTTACATGTTAAACATGGAGCAATCAAAATGCAAGAGAATAATAATGGCTGCTGTAATAATTTCCTACAATATGTTAAGCATCACTATAATGGGCCCGATTGCGATTCTTCCTTAACTAAAATTGGAAGTTAGTGTGAATGAGACAGAGCAATGCGCCAGAGTGGAATATGAAATTAATAATCGTCGATTTTCTGGCATCAAACCTACCTGTCGAAATAACAAGACATCCAAATATGTCTTGTTAGTTCGATTTAGATTCAGCTTCTTTTCTTCGGCGGGTAGTTTTATTACGAATAAGTGACAACTATTCATTTCATATTCCACTTTAACATATTGCCATGTCTAGACCACATGAATTAATTTCCGATTTTAGTCCGCGAAGAAACGCAATCGAGCCCATAAGTTATTAATGCAGTTTAGCAAAACCGTTCAAATTGAAGATGTGTTAATGCACCCCACAATATTTATCACACTGATTCTGAAGCTGTACAAATCTTTGCTCTATCTCTATAAATAAGGTAGTTAGAAATATAAGTGTTTAAAGACGATTCAAACACTTATATGGCAGTAGGTTAAGTATTTTTTTTTAAACAATTTATGAACTCCTATATGGCGCTAGGTTGAGGTGGTTTTTTTGGAAAGCTGCATAAACACCTATTTGGCGGTAGGTTAAGTTAGTTTAAAAATATATATATGACAGAGTTAGTTAAACTGCATTATAGAGATAGAACAACGATTTTTACAGATTCAGAATTAGTGTGATGAATATAGGGAATCTTCAACGTAGAAGAGTTTGTTAAACTGAATAAATGACATTAAAATAGGGTGGTTGAAGTAATTTTATAAATGGTATATAAGGTTTCTCCTCCATTGTGATACCTATCTGTAATACATCAGTTGGATTCTAAGTACTTAAAATCCAACTGATGTATTACAGATAGGTATCGTGTACATTATAATTCCTTCAAGCACATCGTCGATTTGAGCGATAGACAAGGATTTGTGGGATGGGCCCGTGAACAATGTGCGGGTACTAACGACTTCCCATACGACCAATATCTGTATTTGCATGACAATATTCCAATATTCTTAGTGGTTCCTTTTGCAATATTTCTGTCTCGTAGGAAGACACGAGTTGAATTGTTATAGAATTAATAAGCATTTTGATGAACGATGGCTGATAGTGAGCAAGCATCTTGAAATATGCCCCATCAGAGGCAAAATAAAAAAGGATATCTATTCGAGGCGCGTTCTCCAAAAACGCTCTAGAAATGAAATGTATCGGCAAATAGTGAGACATTTCATTTCCGGGCGCGTATAGATTAACTTGACCTCGCTGGATCCGAATCTGCCCAGCGCCGAGTCATATTTTGCCCCCTATGCTCAGATTTCAAGATTGCGTCCAGGATAGCGTTTTACCCCGGATGTAAGGGTGGTGTTCGTTCCTTTCATGTCATAATACTTTAGTGCATATAACGCTAAAATATGTCTACCTCCGGTCACCGAGATCCTGAAATGTTTACTTACGGTAATTCAATATCTCTGTGGACCTCCGCATTGTACTTAGCGACAACTAGAGTTGTCAACTACAATAGGCGAACCCGTCACCTCAGGAAGTTTTAACGATTAGTCGTTCTGTCTTCTTGAAGTGAGCGCAGAAGACTTGGACAAAACAGTCCAACGTCAAGCTCCGCCACATGCCCGTAAGAGGCCAACGCCTTAACCGCGAGATAGACAGGAGTATTACCCAGCGGGCTTACACTCACGCCCTTACTTCCAATTGCGACCAGAAAGAACTCCAGTCTCTCGATTGGTTCCGAAATCGAGGTCGCTTACGCGGTCCTCTCCCTTACGAAGTGGTGAAACGGTGTGTACCGAATCTATCGCGGACCACGGCATCCTTTGCCCGGCTGTTCATCTAGTATCGGGTAGCCGATGGTCGTTTCAAGAGCAGTCGCCGTAAGGTCCGTAACCACCCCCGCTCAGGAAACAGTACTGCTTCCAGACTCCCCCGACTGTTAGTCCGAGTGCACAGTCGATTGGCTTACGCCGCACAGTGCGCAGACCGTCCAGGAGCGCCAGAAGGTTGATTCCTAAGGGAAACTAGCCCCAAGGCCAGAGTCCTGCCCGGGCTCGCACTTCATTGCGTGGAGGCCGCCGGATGGGTGTTGACCCGTGAGTGTGACCAACCCTGAACAGAATTGGTCTTCGTGGCCAACTCAGCAAGGGCCCATTAGCTATACTTAGCGACATTAAGAACCCATCCAATAAGTTCAGAAGGTCATTTTACTGCGCAGACAGTGGAAATACAGCCGACTTCTGGTCCTAAATGCCACCTCCATCTTAAAAACAACACTTCCAGTTATCGATTGTTTCCGGGACTTGTTTCATAGCACTCGGGGACTTTCAAAACCTCGAAATCGACACTTTAAACAGCATTTTGAAGTGAAAGGAGCTAAATCCGAAGCAAGGCGCCATATTGGATGCCATCTTGATTTCTGAGTATAGGGTGCAAAAATTGACTTGGCACCGGACAGATTTGGATTCACAATTGCCAAATTATTCTAAAAGCGCCCGAAAATGAAATTTTAAATTCTCCCGTTTTGCCGTTAGAATTCATAATTCAGGGATTCTTGTCCCATTCTATCTCTCTGCGTTTTGAGATTTTTTTAAAGTTTTAAAGTCTAGCACATTACTTTCGATTAGTCTCACTTAGACATGGCCTGTTTTATGTATTGTTTATTCTATGCCATAAGCCACAGACAATGTGCACATCCTTTTGGATAATTTCACGTAGGTTTAGCAGCGCGAGGGCGCGATGCGCAATATTACACGCATCCCACGCTAACTTTCTTTAATTCCCAGCGTCGAGAATTGCTAATATTATGCCTACCGCAACTGTTCTGCGAACAATATGGATAGGCACTAAATAATAAGAGTTTTATTTATGGCGATGCGTGATGCGTTTATTATAGACGCGATTGAATCGTAATGTTCCTATTGAGATGTCAATAAAAACGTACATATATGGAAAATCCGAAACAGAGAAACCGCTGTAAATACAGTTACCACAGGCAAAATGGCATAAGTTATTCGAGATAGAGGGAATTATCACGCTTAACTAGCAAGAACTAAAAATAGGAAAATGTGGGAATATTCATACCGGCAATATCATTGTCATATTTTACAAATTGCAATGGTTTACTGAATAAAGTTTGATTTGACTAATAGGGGTAATGCAACCGATACCCATCGCGTTTTTGTGCTACAAAAGCAAGCCGTTAGGACAATTTTTGGTGTAAGCAGAGAAACACATTGCGCCCCTTTTTTTATTAAAGCTGGTATCCTTACCATGTCGTCCATGTACATATATTAGTGCCTTTTATACGCCAAAGATAATGTTTTAAATTGCGAGCTTCACTCCACTCGGCATAGCCATAATACGCGACATAAAAACAATGTGTTATTGCCTAAAGTACGCTTGACTAAATATCAGTTCAAGTTCAATGCTTTGCTATCATCGACGAAAAGACTTGAGATGGCAGCATATAAAATCTGCTTGAAAAATCAGTTAGTCAAACATGTCCTTTACCACAATGTCCACCATGTCCACAATTGCTTGATTATAAATAACCATATTATGACTATACTTTCGAACTAAGTTTTAGATTTTATTGACATTGTTTTTAATTACGCATGTTTCAGAATTTTTCTTTTTATGGTATTGATTATTATTTGTTTGATTATTGATTATTTTGTAAATTTGACTATTTTTAAGTAATCACCTCTGATTACAATTATTTTTTTTCCTATTAATTAATCAAAGCAGTTTTATCATCCGGTAAATTATGATTGTAAAATTTGACATGTTCCTCAGTATTGTGAAATGCTTTTATGGAATGAATAAATGATGATGATGATGATGATGATGATGAGATCCACTTGGTTTCAAACGATAAACGATAATTTATTTGATTTTATTCGGAAATTCTACAGTGTTACTCCTACAGCGTTCAGTGAGACTAATGAAATTAGCATAATAAAATTTATTTATTTATTTATTTTTAAACAACATGATTTACAGACGAATGGCTATGATATTCGGTATACAGTACAATAAAACGTGCAGGGGAAAAACAAGTTGAACCCATAGCCGTTGGCTCATCGCATACCTAACTGAGCAAGAACGCCCGTATCTAGGGATGCTGACGTAGAAAAGTGTAAGGCCGATGACTGGTTTCTATTTATTTATTACATAATAGTGCATTTTTGACCTATTTGAAACTATATACCTAATTATTATACCGAGATATACATTGTCAAAATATTGATTAAAAATCAATTGAAACAACATAAGGTACCTGGACACGTTAAAATACGAAGAATACAAAATAGTGTAAGTCATCAAATCGTGGGTTTTTGTGCAAGAGAGGGACAGAGATAGTCGTTTCAGGGCGTTTTAATGTGTTGGCTATGTTGGTATATGGCTATGTTAAAATAGTGATATGCTTGCTGAAAGTACTCGTATTAGAAGACATTAAGAATTTGAGATTTTTTCGATACTTGATCAAACATTAGGCAGGACATACAACAATTATCGAATGCAACTTTCAAATTACTAGGATTCGTAGTAATAAAATCTAAACTCTTCGCGAAGGTTCTTAAACCTCTAGGCTGGATAAAAATGTGTTTTCTAAGCTTTCATAAAGTATTCGAACTCTTGACCCTTTAGTAATTATATGTAATATAATAATAATAATCATAATAATAATAATGATAAAAGCCTTTATTCGCTGACCGTATTGTACAATTTTAATTTATGTGATACTTATAAAACATTAGTGTTTTAAATCTAATTTTGAAGTAAGATATCTTGTTCTTGATCAGCCAGTTTCTTGATCAGGTTGTCCTTCGACATAGGCCTCCCCCATTATTCTGTCTAATATTAGTTGGATTTTTTTTAATTTTACCTTTTAGATACTTTTTTATTAGGAAACCCATTCCATATATACCTTGCTTTTCGCCATAGAAGTGAAAAATGTATTCGTTATATTCTCTTATGTCTTCTTTTTTTTTTATTTCGCAAGACCGATGATATCCCATTTTATACGTCTTATTGGCTTCTTCTAATTCTCCTTAACTGTTATCTGACATTAGTGTTCTAACTTTTAACGTTGCAAGGTTCATTTAATTCTCCTTTTTTTCCGTCCAGGTGTATTTCTAAGGGGGGTGGTGGTCTACCAACTCCACGGGGAACAGCCGGATCGCGGTTGTCCTGCCTCTGGTTGCTGATATTTAGTTGCTACTTAGATTTGTTTGGATTATTCGAAAATGAGCTTGTTTTAGGTCTTTGTAATCTTGTACCTATACTATAAGATACTATGTGTTTTCCTCATTAAATAAAATAAAGAATAAAAAAAAGTAATATATGCTTTTATAAGAATCAATGAAGTAAACTATGTAATGCTGTGATAACCCTTAAACGAGTCCAGGAAAGTAGGTAAGTTGACTCTGTCGTGTGCCTGGGTGAATTTCGCCAATCGCTCGAAACAATGAGCGAGCGGGACGCGTGGGCAAGCTCATGCAATATGCATGCGAGGGCAGCCTTTGTGCCCAGCTGAGCTGCGTTGAGCTGCTCATTCAACGCTCCTCCGCTATCCGAGACAAATTCGCGCGGTCCGGGTGAAGGGTCACCACGGTCACCCGCCGCGCGACGAACAATGCAACACGATGTAGAATCCACCACAAAAGGGGATTTCCGCGAAATTTATCAAAGCTTAACTCCGTTAGTCCTTCTACTTTTATTTTACATCTTACTGCGCATTTGTCTGGGGAGAAAGGTATACCGATATCGATCGTTCATTCAACCTTGAGGGAACGTAGAGACTTAGGGACGAAAAAGTCCACCAGGTGAAAGTCCAACACAGCGGACTGACCTCGCGCCCTCACTACCAGATTTAACCGGATTTCTCAGTCCTCCGGTCTGGTCACTGTTTCGAGGTCACTTGCGAGACCTCTACCTGGCGTAAGCGGTTGTTCAGTTTGAATATATCGCAGATCAAGGTGCCCTTTTCCCGCCATAGTCACTCGGGATCGGGTGGCCAACGGATCGATTCAAGGATAGATAGAGTCCGGTCGACAACTACCCCCGCTGTTATAGGAAACATACATTTCCAGACTCTTCTAGTTATTCGCCGGATGGGCATTGGGCAGCGTGTCTAGCAAACTGGATAGTGCATCAAACGCTTAGTTCCGCCCAAGGTGTTCCCCCGAGTCAGCGATCTTCTGATCCCAACCGCCTCCGACTGCAGGATTACGGTCGTGGCGGAAGCTCACCGCGGCCCTGACAGGTTAAGTCCTTCTACGAGGAGGCTACCAGATAGGAGCTGAGCCGTGAGTTGGGCAGACCACATGAATGAAATAGTATAAAAGATACTTATATGTGTATAAGTTTACTTTAAATTTACCTTTATCACTTCTGCGATGCACGATGACAATTAAACATTAATTTATCAAATGGTTGGCTGTAAGACATCACTATAGTGATAAATCCGCCATTTGTGCATAAATGTTTTTTTAAACAATGTAATCTTCTGTATTTAATTTTATAATTTCCTGCCTAATAAAGTTATTCTATCTATTCTATTTATATTCCAGAAAAACACAATATTAGGTCTCGAGTGAAGATTCTGAACATGTCGGACGAGTTACTCTACTCATGTTCCTTCTTAGGCAGTACATTTGGATACATTTGATTTAAATGTGAATTCCAGCAGGGAGGGAAAGTGAGCAATTTTGCTTTAGAGAATAAGGTTCTGTGAAACGGCGATGTGAATAATTTTAAGAATTGAAGAAAAATAATAGCCTTAATGACCTTTTAAATTGGCCCTTACAGCAGATGCGGAATACTGTTTACTACTAAGTCATAGTCATAGTCATGGTCATATTTTATTAATTCCAAAGAGTACATACTGTGGAATACGTTATTTTACATTTGCTAGAAGTTATTAGCTATAGAGACTATTCACAACTTCATTATGTGTACATACACTTTTTATATGTAAAGGCAAGGCACCTTCGGATCAATTTTAAAAATCAAAATCGAACACTTAAGTAAAGAAATAATATTACCATTTTTTAAAAATAATCTATCACTCCTCTGTCTACACGCACTCTTTTACGGTCCATTCTGCTCGTTTAGGGAATCAGCTCCAACACTGTCAGGCATGCAACTTCGTTGCTCACTTTCAAAAAGTGGTTGAAGAAACATTTGCTTTTATACAGCCAATAACCAAATACGAAATACTATCCTCTCCTTTATCCTTCCCTGGGCAAAATAGTAAAGATGGAATATTGTAAACCTAGTACAATTTACTGACATATATTTGTATTAGTTTACTTTAAATTTAATTTTATCGCTTCTACGATGCATGTCGTCAATTAAAAATTAGTTTAACAAATGGTTGAGTGTAAGACTGGTTGACTGGTTGATATTCGCCCGCCATTCGTGCACTAACTGTTTTTTTAAACAAAGTAATTTTCATTATGTAATGTTTTCTATTCTATCGATTACTTTATTAGATATGCGGGGTACGTAATTAGTATGGGGGACGGTATTTGGCGACTTTACCTTATTTGACAAGTCTCAGATACGAGTAGATATTTTCATATTTTTTACTTCGTCTTAAGTCTTAATGCAGCCATGACACTGACATTCATGTCACTATTGTGTTTAAATGTAAGGCAGCGTTCTTAATGATATCGTTCTAGATTCAATCAGTCTAGAGAGTAACTAGTATCAGAAAAGTAGCTTACCATGTGATCGCACCAGATAGGGGATTAAGGTCTGCGCTGTTGCAATCTAGTAAGCGAACTTTGGATACTTTCAGCGTGACTTGCATTCTACGCCAAAACGAAGCAAGAAATAGCACTAATCTATGTATTCATGACTGTACTGGATTGGGAGCAGAGGTATCGGATATTGTGATGAGTAATTTTTCCTTTAATTAAGGTATCTAATTAAGAGATGTTTTTTTTTGCTCACACGAGATGACTGGCGGAATTGTTTACTAACTCTTGATTTTTCAGGTTCAAGCAGACATTGCGTAAGATTGTATTTCTTCGTGAACTAATATCGGAAAATAGTTTATGCGAACGAGACAGAGCAGTGCGTTAGAGCGGAATGTAAAATAATACAACATTTTAAGAAAAAAAAAACTTATTTTTCTTATAACTGCAGCTGCCATGGCATGGTGAAACTTAGAACGGGATCATAATTGAATGCGTTTACAAAATTTCGTGTCTTTGCTGTTGATCGTTGAGGAGATCCCTTGTTCCTAACAGATGACTCTGTGTTTTTAAGGGTCATTCCGCCATTTCGTGCAAATCGCATGTAAACTCTAATATCAGACTGCATACAGCATTTAGAAAAAAAGTTTTATTGAAATATATTTACTCTAAGTGTAAGGGAGAAGGCTCTTTAGGAAATCTAATTCTGAAGTACATAGTTTTTTTTAATCCTAAAAATACATGGAAAAATTTCATTCCTCTCCGCCTCCAAACCACAAACTTCTAATTCGTCGATGTGTTGTACCTAAACTTGCCAACACATACTTAGTTTAGTTGTCTTAGCATACATGAAAGATAAGGTAAACATACTTTAGGTATTAAAATATAAGACATCTACAATTACATATAAACAAAATATTTCTACTTTTATCTTTGGCAACAGAAATTCTATCATTTCCCGCGCAAAAATAAATTAAGTATATCCTGCTCCGCAACAGGAGCCCAAGCGTCTACCGCAGATCATTACGCTCCTCATTGGTCAGTCTGTCGCGTAAGCTCTCAAGGCTGCGTGAAAAGTCGCTGTGTAAAAAGATATTTACATTCTTTCTCCTTATTTCGAGTTTTTCACCGTTCATCAGTCATCACCATCCAACAAGTCAAACAGTAAGTACAAAACAAAAAAGCTAAATTTATATCCACTTTGGTGTGTTTTGGTAGGGTCTTTTCGTCCACTGTTATTGAAACTTCAAGGTCATCAATCACGCGAAATATGCAGAATAAACTTCCATTATTTCATTCCACTCCTTGTCATTACCTTCCGTTCCTTCAAAATTTATGTAGGATGGTAATGAAACGTATTGAAAGGTAATGAAAACTTGTCAGATGGTAATGAAAGCTTTTGGAAGGCAATGAGTTATTGACAATTGCGAATGGTTTTGAAGGTTTTTATAGGAAACTTAAGAGCTAAGTAGATAAATGTAAATTATCTATATGTCAATTTTGACCTGTATAAGTGTATTTGGGGTAAATTATGAAAGAATTCTCATTTTAAAATAGCTTTTTGCGTATTTCTGTTCAGTTAGATTTTGGCGCCACATTATTTAATGTAGGTACTAGTTTTGAGTCCATTTGTCCAATCATTCTAGTTTGCTAGTCCGCACTAATATTGCAGATATAGAAAACAGCATTTTAAAATTCTTAAATCTTTTAAATTAAAATACTTTGCAACTATTTTATTTTTCACTAGGTTTAGAATTTTCTTATTGCAATTTAACATGGCCAGACCAAGAAAAAGTTATCCAAAGAAGGAAAGCTGAAAAAAGATAGGTAATACAAAAAAGAAAAATATGAACAAATAAAAAATGCCCAGAACTCAATGTAAAAATGACAATGAGAAGATTGCGCTACAGACATCAGAAAGTCTTCAAGCAATTGAAAGATGAAATCATCAAATAAATATAGTGAAATAAAAAACAAATTATCGAAGACCCAAGGGTGAATGATATGATATAATAAATGAAAGCAGCAAAATAGGTGAAGAAAAGTTACTTTTCGGGGAGTCTCTGTCAAAGAACCTTGGAAAAGAATACAAGTGGCTTGACAAGAAAAACAAAGAGCATTATGCGTATATTTTTTAATTAAAAATAGAAATAAGCTGAAAAAGTGTAAAGTGTGAAATGTCATTTTCCTGTAAAAAAAACAACTTAAAACAACAGCTTTAAATAAATTAGAGACTAAAATAAATTGTTTTATCGAGGAAGATGTCAATAGTAGACAAGCTTCTGGTAAAAAAAGAGTTTGTAGGTAAGAAGGTAATGAAAGAATACGTTAGGGCGTAAAAAAACAGGAAAAAAAAGTTACAAAAGTACAAGAGCACAAAAGTCTATTGATTTTATAAGGAAAGTAGATCTCAAGATTTTATATTTTTTATTTTCTATTTCTTATTCCATACTTTATGTTTTTAGAATTATAATAATATGTTTAATATATGTAATTCATGTTATGCGAAAAAGAATAATAAAGATTTCTTAAAATTTCTTAGATGATTTAGTTCATTAGTGGCCGCTTTAAAAATAGGCTTCATAACTTTTTAATGTTGGTTTTGTTTATGGATTTTTTTAATAAATATATTTTGTAAAGAAACAATAAATTACTTATGTTATTTCTATATCACATGTAATTACCATCCTCAGCTAATATTACCTTCCAGGCTAGTGTCATTACCATCCCTTGACGTATCATTACCTTCTTGACAAATTTCATTACCATCCCGATCGTCATTACCCTCCGCCCATGTATTAGTAAAGTACACTATGTACCAAAGTGCCTCCCACATAAATGTCTTTACTAGGAGGTCTTAATTATATTAAATATCAATAAATCTGAAATTCAAGAAAAAAAATTGCTACGCTTAAAGTTTAATTACATATCAAAATACATACATGCTGACATAATCATTTTGGCTGTTCCGGAGAAATTTGTTTTTTTTTCAATCCGTATATTCTCGTAAGTGGATCGTTTTTCCGAGTAATGTAGGACCGTTTATTTATATATTTTTTATTAAAATTTACCTTTGAGCTACTTTCCTCAGTATATACATATTATATCTTTCTATAGCCCTGTGCTGGCTTGCCTGTTGGTCGTCTTCCGCCTTCTTATAAAAAAGTGACATAATACATGATATAATAAATAATATTATATGCTATAACATAACTGTTACAACATATCCAACTAGTTTTTTACTGGGAATTGTAGGTTATAGTTTGGGAGTTGTAATTCTTACCATGGCCTATATTTTTAACTGTTCGGTGTCACAGTCGATAACCGCGTCCTCTTAGCGAAGGTTTGCCTGTTTGTTACGAATTGCTATAATTATAGGAATTTCAATTGGAAAGCCTCGATTTCACTGCACCGAGTGCCTGCATGCCGACTCTCTAAACTCTAAAAATGACACTCTCACTTCGTTCTTTTGTTCAAGTCCGAGGAAGCGTGAATTCAACAACTGGTTGTCAGGCGACATTATTTGCGTTGTCGAGAGATACGTCATTCTCGAACAATTCTCTCCGACTGCAACACAAACGAGCTCTTTTGTCACTTTGGAAATTTGTCACGGCCATAGAACGGATACCTAAGTGGCTTACCATAAGACGCTCTTGGTGAGACGATAGCAAGGTCCGTAAATTTCTAATAAATAAGCAGTATAGCAATTTCTGTTTCTCATGTACCATTGTGAGGATGTGTCACACCGCAAAAGCGAAAGCATAATCAAAATAAAACGTCAAATTACAAATGATTCAACTCTGTTATACAAACAATACGTCTAATAATTCATGTGACTTGATTTTTAACTTCAAAAAAAGGAGTAGGTTATCAATTCGTATGTATCTTTTTTTTAAATGTTTGTTACCTCAGAAGTCATTTATGAACCAATTTGGACAATTATTTTTTAATTTTAAAGGATATACTTGCAGATTGGTCCCATTTTTATCAAAATCCTGTTATGATGATAGGATCCACGAGGAATTGAGGGATCTCCTCAAATATTATCATATCAAGTTGAAAATTGATACGCTGGTTCAAATCCGATGACAATGCTTTTTTTTTGGTAAGCATGACCCGATTCTACACCCAGGGTTGGTTCCCAACAGGGGGACTCCTCTACAGTTAACAGCACAGACACGAAATGTTGTATATGCATTCAATTACGACAGCCCGTCCTAAGTTTCACCAAGACAGGACTGTGGCACCCAGGTTTGGCTTCCAGTGAGGGAACTCCTCAACGATCAACAGCACAGACACGAAATTTTGTATAGGTATTCATTTACGATAGCCTGTTCTAAGTTTCACCATGACATGGCAGCTGCATTTATAACAATTTTTGGAGTCGTTTTTTTAATGTTAAAATTTTAGATTATTATCTAGTAAACTTTTAGTTTGACTCTAGACGAGTTTGAGAAATACACGGAGAAATATGGATAAAATCTAGCCGATTCCGATTGTTGAAATAGATAATATCCCTGTGTCAATTTCTAAGTCAAAAATTAAATACACTTGAAAGGTTTTATTTTTTTTTGTATACGTGAAGATCAAGTAATTTATTTAAAAAACCCTCTTCGGATCTAAAAAGTATAATTAATTAACTCAAATAAATAAAATAAACATTTAAAACCAAACCAGTTGATTACAAATTTCAAAATGAATACCATTAACAGTAAAAATAAAAAAATAAAATGTAACACGTAGGTATGTCAACATCATGCCAGCCCTTGATTCTATCCCTATCATTCCTAATCGAAAAGCAGAAGTTTGTTGGACCCATTTATTTTGTCATTTAATTAATATTGTGGTTACTCAATAGACTTTTGTTACTTCTGTTTTTTTATTAAAAAATATGTTTTTTTAGCTTGCTAGAAAATAATCCATAAAGAAAACAAAATAATACTATTAAAAACCATAATTGAAACAATTCGGAATGTTGTTGCAATGGTGAGACTACGAGGTATGTATGTTTTGTAGGTTTGTATATATGGTTACGGTTCTTACATCTGGATCTGGATGCTTTTCATTGACTGACAGGTGATCCTCGACGATGTCTCGTTCAATTATAATTTATTTAAGTGATTCAGAGCTACGTAAACCCTCTATTTTTCCCCATTAAGTACCAAGTACTTTATGAACGACCCCCCAAAGGTGCGGATTTTTTACACCCTTTTACAACCCCAGAGATGAACAGTCACGAACTCACGTACATCCGGCTACTGTCCGGATTAACAGAGATTTAAAAAAGCGTATTGCGGCGCTGATGGCTGAATTGCATGACCCAAATGAATAGTTACTGTTGTGAGCATTTTTTACGAAAAGGAAGATAGGCCATTGCATGTGCTGAGAGGAAAATACAGTTGATATAGCCAAAATGATGCTCCAATCTATTTATGATGTTATACAAATGTGTTGTTTGCGTTGCAGATGATACACGTTCTGTTGTCGACGAGATTACTCCTGTGATATTATCGCAGAAAATTGTAAACTCGTTAATTGCCGCGTATATCTAGGTGATCCCCGCGTTCGATCGATCGATTGCCCCCACTCGTAATGTATTGGACATTTTGGTTTCGGCGTGCCGTCGCCATTGGCATTGCGTATCACATGCAAAAAAGATTGACACTTCTGCTTCGTGGCCGATATATTTGACGCAGTCTTCTATGGTGTTTCTATTACTCTTTCATTCTTTAGTCGCCGTCTTACCCGCCTCGGCGGGACAACGACTGAAATAATCACAGGTACGTGGTCTCTCTCTCTTTCTCCCCCTCCTCTCTCTCTCTTTTCGTTAAAAAAGCCTTTTTTGTCTTAAGTAAGCTTTTCTAAGGATATAGCCTTAAATAAAAAACTTCGGGAAACTAGAATTCTGAGCAAACATATAGCCACACCTATTTTGATTGTGTTGCTCACCAGTATATAGATCGACTATTACATATTGAGCAGAATGATTGAATTGGTGCTTAGGTTGGTCCTAGAGAAATTTTTGACTGAAAAAAAATATTTTTTCTTATTAAAGTCACTATAATATTAAATACTGTACACATCAGGTACGTTACTCTGAAGACAAACAAAAATAAATAATAACGTAATGTATTTGACAAAAGAAAATAATTAGGGTACGTTGTCATTATTAAAGACAGAATTAGGCAGCAGATTTGAAGTAACAGTTAGCAGCCGAAATATTTATTTTCAATTAATACGACATTTTACCTCTACATACAAAGACGTTTGAATTGATCGGTCGCCAGGTCGTGATCCAAGTCGTTTGATTTTGACGCCTTTTACGCTATGCGTATATAATTGGGAATGTCAAAAGTGTTGAAACGCATATTGGAACATGTAATATGAGTATTTTTTTTATTACAAATATAGAAAAAAATAATCCACGTCAATATTCGCCAACACATAAGACGACATGATACCAGAAGAAGATAAATTCTCTATTCCAAGTGGCAACATTCACAACAAAAATTTGGGAATATCTCAAAATAGTGCAAGAGTCGATTAGCAGATTGCCCAAAACTGTTAGTTAAAGCTATTTTGTATTATATTTTTGAAAGATGAAAGCGTTGTTCGGTGAGGGGGGTGTTATCTCTTTCCCTTGTAAGCAGTCATGCGTATCAATAAAAGCAGACAGACTTCTATTATTTCTTTAAGTTGTCACAATTTCTAGTTCAACGACTGCAATCTACATGGGATTATAAACTCTCCTGTCATAAATTATACTCGTATGTAGATATAAGCAATATATTATGTGCATAATATGTGGAAATAAATGGCGCGAAAACATGACTGTTTAACACCACGCGGACACATAATACCGAGAGAACAGCAGATGCACTCCCGAGCGATAGGGCATTGCGGGGATAGGTTGCAAGGAAAGTGGGCAGAGGGGTACGTCTCAATGAACGCCTTTGGTTAGCGTTACGCGCGGTTAAAGATTGTCAATTTTTACGAACGTTTGGATATACGCGACTGCCGAGTATCGGACATCTGTCGGCCGTATGCGAGCCCTTACGACTCGTGACGTATTCGCTTCGATTTCAAATTTGATCTAAGAGAAGCTACTGTCTGGTATATTGTGACGTGGATGTATGAATTGACTCATCTACGCCTTTTATTTTCGAAAGAGCAACGTCCAATCAGTGCTCCCAGTTAATAACAATGCTGAATTGTGAGTGCATCTGTCAGTGGCACGGCACTGTCAGCGCTTGAGAGTGATTAAATTGTTGTACGTTATTGTACTACGTATGTGACTGTCACACTTTACCTACTTATAAGTAATTAATTTGGGCATTCTCTTGCATGGCTGCAGCGGCACTCGCTCAACTTTTAATTAAAATGGGAAGCGTCACTGGTGCACTTTTTGGTATAAGTATATTATGGCGTATTTAGAGGGCAGATTTATCTAGACGAGTAGCAAGCGTGACGCAGATATTAAAAAGGATTTGCGTAGATGAGATAGAAGATCTACTTCAATCATCAAAATGAATTTAATTTATTTATTTAACTATTGGAACGCAAATATGGAAAATGCTCAGTTCCCACCTAACTAGGACTGCACTGTCCCGTATCTAACCATATCAGAGTAAATTAGTAAAATGAGCAATGTAAACTATATAACAACTAACCGAATTTACGTAAAAAACATTTAATTTAAAAAAAATAATAAATGTACTTATTTAGAATTTAATAATATAGCATAGTAGCATTAATACTATAATACAAATCAATATACAAAATCTATATAAAAATTGCAATATATAAACTAAACGTATTAATATAATAATAAGGTAAATACATATAAAATTACAAGTAAATTAGGTATTAAATACTATTATAGCATGAACATACTTGTAATATGATATATAAAAAAGATTATAAAAATAAAGATAAAATTTATAAATTATATTGTTCCATTTTTTCTGCTACGTTGTTCTGAGACTTAGTGACCCTGTTGGAAAACTAATTTTCCTATTTTAAATTCAAATTGAATAAATCATATCGGACAAGTCTACTAAGTTTAATTAGATTGCATGTATACATAGAGTGAGATTTTAATTAGTGACATCTTTGAAGTGGGTGAATCAGTACGAGTATATAAGCAACGTTTGGAACATAATAATAAAAACAAAATTTTTTACCATTTTTTTAATAAAAGTTGCTTTTTTGCTCGTATTGATTTATCCAATTCAAGGATGTCACTAATTAAAAAACTCACCCTATAGGTGCGCATATCTCGTTGGCTTTATTCATTACTACCCAACTATACTGTAATAGAGGCGTCAACTTCCATTTTGTATAATCGATCATATTTCGCACAAATACACCCAGACAATATAATTCTAACAGCTGCGATTTGAAAAAAAATGCGTGTACATAAATCTCAACCGTTTCATCCTTACTTTTTGTTGACTTTCTTCTCGCATTTTAATCGTATTCGTAGCCCACGGAATAACGTGAACATGTTTCGGGAAAGTACAGATAAGGAAAGAATCGCATGTATATTCATAAAAGATATGACATTGCTTCTTCTTTGCGCTTAGAGGGAAATAAAAAAATATAAATATATGATGACATCGGTACCAGATTGATTCAGAAAGAAAAGTATCCCCTTTACATAGTATATCCTCATGTATTTTCCAACTTGAAAAACCCTGCACATCGAATGGCGATCGAGCAGTTTATCGTCATTAATGATAGCTAGTTTTCACACAACTGCCCAACAAAAAAGGAGTGTGTTGTAATCAGGGTTCATCTATTAGTCCAAGCATTAGAGATCTAAGCGTATCGTTTCTAGGAAAAAAATCCAGAAGTATTTTTCCTAACGGTTTTATATGTATTTTTAGACGCTGAATCTGATTTTTAAATTTGCGACCTCGCCAGAGGTTAGCTAACTTCAGGACATGCGAAAAACCGCAATAATTCTGCATTACATTCACGAATAAAGCAATTTTTGATAACAACTATTCAGTACAAAATTTCCTACAATTCTTATTTACAGACTTAATTCCTCCGATGTACCAAACCGCTGCTAAAGCGCGCTCAAAAATGGTCATTTTATGCCAGAAAGTCCATACCGCGGCTCTATCACGCTTGAAAAAAGTGGCAAAAACCACTTTTGAGCGCGCTTTAGCGGCGATTTGGTACATCGGAGGAATTAAATCGATAGAAATAATTTGTAGGAAATTTTATCTTTTCTATTTTTGTTTTACGTAATCGTTAGCAAAAAATGCTCTATTCGTGAAGTATAAGCGGAAAACAAAATGAAATGCATTTTTTTTTCGTTTTTTTTTTTTGCGATTCCTGAAGTTACCTCACCTCTGGCGAGGTCGCAAAGTTGAAAATCGGATTCAGCGTCCAAAAATACATATAAAACCGTTGAGAAAAATACTTCCAGATTTTTTTCCTGATAAAACCCCCAAATGTATGTTCTCCGTTTTTTTATTCTGATATAACTTCCAAACGCTTGAACCGATTTAGAAGTGTGTAGCATTGTTAGAATCGTTTTGTCATCTTGAGTGTCATAGGGTACCTTAACTGACCGAATATCAAATAAGAAGTTGTCCAAATGTCAATAAATTAACATAAATATATCGTATTTAATGACAAATAAAATGTCTAATTGAGTACATTCCGCAAATATACTTGTATCTATATGGATAAATACATAAACCACAAATATTTTATAAAAGCCGTAATAAAAATGATTATAAATAGGTACAATAGTCCACTTTCTGTAACGGCAGTCGTGTTTTTGATTCTTTTTAATATATTTACTTGTTCAAACAAGTTAATAAGACCACCAATTCTGCCGGATTCTAAAACCTTTAGATCTTCAATATTCCGACTAAGTAAAAAGGAACTTTTGTTCTGGTGTGTTCGATTTTGTAAACAACGGGAATTTGCAGTGGCAGTTCATCATTCACGGGCCTCGGGAATTGAGATTGGAGATTGTCTAAAGATCGCTTTAATGCTAAACTGTTGAGCACTTTGCTAATCAGATCTGTTACTCCCTTGACATATGGTAAAAATATCGGAGCTCCATTTGGTGTCTGAGGTATTTCTGTTGTGTGTTTTGTGGGGTGGTTGCGTTGTGGTTTATTTATATTTCTTTCCAGGACATTATCTACAACAACCTACGTAATTTATCTCTTGTACTCAACGGTAGGGGTCACACAGGTTACGCGCTCGAACCTATAAAAACTATCGTCTAGTTCCACGCGATAAGAATCCGTTTCGATTCTCTTCTATTGTTAATGTATGATTTAGTTTAATTTAGTTTGATACTTTAGTTTGATTATTTAACACTTTACTGACTACTTTGGATGTTACTATGAACAGTTTTTAGTACGTATCTATTTTGTAATTGTTAGGGTTCTGCTTTGATTACTAACTTTAAACTGATTATTTTAGTTATTGTATTGAATGGCTATTAGTAGGTACCAATTATCATTATTAACTATTTTAGTAATAGGCCTTTAATTTGTTTTGTTATAGGATTTTACGATGAATAACCCTTAGTAGTTCCAAAGTTTCTTAGATACTATTTTTTTATTTAGTATGATAGCTAAATTATTGACAAGCTATACATGTCATTTAAAGATTAGAGTAGTAATGAGACTTACTACCTAACACAAATATTTTGACACGTCCAAGAGCGGATTTTGGCCGTCAATTGGACACGACGTAAATGTGTGTTTGTTTGTTGTATACTCGTTATTGTGAACTTTCACAATAGGCGTGTTTATTGTCATACGACAATCTCTTCCAACTAACCGTACTATGAAGTGTTTATATGTATGTGTGCATGATACATTTGTGTAAGTCTGTGTCTTGTTATTGCATTCGATCGACATAATGCGATTCCTTTAGGTTTATCCCAACGAAAATTGATGACCCAGCCGGGAATCGAACCCGGAACTTTATAATGTAAGATCAGACGACCTAGCCACTATGCCACCGGGCCGTGTAATGTAATGTAATGTAATGTAATGTTAGGATGTTCATTTCTCGATGTTAATTTAGAGGCCGATCTCTAATATTATTTTTTTTCCTTTCATCCAATATATCCGCGTATAGTGTATCATTACGCAATTCTTTCTCAATCTGTGTTTGAAGCACATCTGGCCACAGCCGCAGCCGAGGTAGATATTAATGGCGGGCATCTCCATACACGGAAATCAAATTCGCCATGTTTCGCCCACCGTTGTCGGTCGCGGTCGCCTCCGCCTTCGCCCCACTTGCACAATCTGTTGCCCGACTTCCGCGAATAGTCTTTCTCATCTGACTTATTATCCTAGATACGTGATTTATTTTCGGACGAAATTGAGTAAAACGCCGACGATGTGATGATACTGATCTGCGGTGTGTGATTATTGCGGATCGCTCGATTCGTGTCAAGAGGTCGCATTTATTTATTTATTATGGCATTTTCAGGGTTTGCAACAAGCGGAACGTAGGTAATATCTATACTTTAACAAGGAATAAAATTTAATTTAAAATTAATGAATCCATAGCTAGTTATGTCACGCTTATATGATGATCGATCCCATGCCGCCCCACTAAGTGATAACTAGTTCCAGAGAAAACATTTTTAAAATTAATTTTTTTTTTAAAACAGTTTTAAAAACCAGCTTTTATTAAAATGCTGTCCCGAGCCAACCCTGGATGCAGCAGCCATGTTATATTTTTGAGGGCCATGATTTTTCAAATATTGTGCCCATTTAAATTACTTAAAAAAGTAGAGCCTTATTGTCTAATTATTTAATATGGTCTTATATCTGTACTTTTAGTTTAAAATGCATAACGTAGATTTAATTTGATTATTTAACATTTTACTGACAAATTGAATATTACGATAAATAATTTATTTCGTATCTCGTATCGTATCTTTTCGAATTACTAACTACTTCAAATATTAGGCTTCTATTTTGATTATTTATATTTATAGTTTGACAATCTAGTAGTTAATTCTTGACTACCTATATATGTTCAGTAAAGAGTAGTAACGAAACTTACTACATAACCCAATTATTTTGACACGTCCAAGAGCGGTCTTTAGCCGTCAATTGGACACGACGAAAATGTAATGTAATGTAATAGGGGAACATGAACGGACTACCATAATTGAATGCTATACAGAATTTCGTGTTTGTGATGTTGACCGTTAAGGAGTCCTCTCGTTGGAAGCCAACGCTGGGTGCAGTAGCCATATTGTGATGAAACTTAAAACGGTCTATCATAATTGAATGCATATACAAAATTGTTTGTCTCTGCTGTTAACCGTGGAAAAGTAGCCACGTTGGGAGCCGATCCTGGGCGTAGAATCAGGCCATACTCACCATAAAAATGCATTGTCTTCGGAACTGAACCAAAAGGTCAAATTTCAACTTCATAGGATAAGAGAAAGTGGTTCTAATTCAGCTTGCAAGATTTGACCTAAATAAACTAACATATATATGTACATACAGACATACCTACTGACAAACATTGCAATGTAAATAAAAGCTTGCAAAAAAGAAAAGAAATAGATAGAGCCCCGCTATATAAGCGAATCCGAATATGATATTACTTGCAAGAAGCCTTTACCAATATTAGTACACCTACAGCGTTAAGGATATACTGCAAATTACGACATCTGCACGCTGAGACCAAAACTTCAGCATACTAAAAATAATTAAAACTTAACCGCCTTCAAAAATCAGCCAGGAACATATATCTGGCATCCCGATCGAAGTCACTTAATGAGGTAAAATTATTTCGAGAAAAGTAGGTAAAGCTCGACGTGTAAAGCTGTAGGAAGATTAGATAGTAAATTTTACTGGGACCTAAGGATTGAAGGTGTGTATACAGTCTGGCCTGTGTGTTGTATACACTGGTTCTATGTATTCTATATTAATGTCACACATAAGGAAAAGTTATTATCAAATAGGTAATAAAGAATGCAACGTCCCATTCAGGATATTTGTTTTGTAAGTTTCTTAAAATCTTTAATTTCAAATGCTAGAGGTGAGGGGCAATGTCAAGTTTTTGTCCGACTCGGAAAAATCGTAGATTCGGGGCTCCATTTATAAATGGACTCTATTTTAAAGGTGTCAAATAAATTTGGATGATTGAGCCAAGAGTTTATTCTATTGCACAATTCCAGGTATTTATTTCACAGCGCAGTATAATATATATTCTAATCACGCCATCAGTGAACGCGGGGCCTTAAGACCCCGCGTTACTGCAGGCAGGGTTAACATGATGATCCATTGTTTTTTCCTCCCTGACAATGGACGGACGTCGCTCCAAAATGGCGTCAAGTGTCTTGCGTCGTAAAAAGGGTGTAAAAATAACGAGTGTCTCGTAGTGGTTATTTTTAGGGATCAGGATAATAATAATGGTGCTGCTTTGTGAGGGTGATTATTTTTTTACGGCACTTCGCCGGGTGTAAGGCGATAATCGCAAGAAGGTCCAATTGGGAATAAAAATTATACGAGCCTTTATTCATGGAGTTCTGGTTTTTTAATGGGCGACGAAGGGCAAGTGTTTCTTCGCTAATGACATTTTAAAAAATCAGAATAGCTCAAGTTTTTCATACTCGTAGCACTGAGAAAAATATTGGATGTCTTGATACAATGTCGTTTTGTTCTTACGGTTTTTTACTTAATTCTGTATAAATCTTATACACTTTACTTATTTAGTATGTTCTCTTCGGCCGATTCCATTCGCTAAATAGGCTGAAAAATATCCTTCCGGAGGAGAGCAAGATTACAATTTGTCAGTCTGTTCTTCTCTTCCTTCTGGATTATGGAGATGTCGAATTTCTCGACCTCACAGAGTAGTTATCCACCAAAGTTGAGCGTCTCCAAATTGTTTGCATTCATTATATCCATGACCTCAGAAAATTTGACCACATCACGAAGTACAGAGAGAAGCTTCCCTGGCTGTCCGACCTGGGAGAAAGGAGACATGCGAGTTCTTTGCATGCTTTTCAAGATCTTGGATGGCGTCGCTCCTAATTATCTTACCGGCAGATTTACTGCACTATCGGCTCAAGGACGCCCTCTGAGATCAAAAGACAACCTGCTACTCTCTATCCCTAGTCACAGCACTGACTTCTTCTCATTGTCTTTCACCGTGCATGGAGCCTGTCTTTGGAACGCTTTGCCAAAAAATGTGAGAACCGCGTCAAGCATAACAAGTTTTAAAAACAGACTCAGAGAGCATTTGAAATCTTCCAGATAAATTCCCTTTCCCCTCCCATTTCCCTCGTTTTTAAACTTTAGCGCCCTTATAGGTATTAGATTATTTTGGTGCGGCACATCCTGTGTCCACAAAGAGTTAGGTATATATTTATGTGAATGTGAATATCGTATTATAGCCCAAAAGCGTGTTTTTAGTGTTTTTTTAAATATTAATTTATTAAGTATTTGCTTCGTGTCGTGGCAGCAACGCAGCAAAGACCGTCCGCATTATACGTTCGTTATTTTGATATAAATAACGTTAATTGGGTTATGCAATACTGCCGATTGCGCCGTACCTACATACAATGGATTATATGAGGGATATTCGTCGGCTGTGCGACCGGCTTTATTTATGAGATAGGCGAGGTCGGCAACATTGGCAGCCCACATGGCGCTATCACGCAATACGGATCGCCGCGGATCATCGTTTTTTTCCGCGTCCGGCAGGCCGACAGAGGTGAACACACTGCCGACTGCGGATTGTGTGGCGTTCGACCCGGCTAACCCGGCCAATACAACTCGGCCGACACTATTGAAGACACAAGTCGTAATAAAAGCAGGGCTGCAGCGGTCCCTACTCCTTAGTCCGATCACAGTAAACCAAAATCGGTTGTGTCACTCCAAGACTTTTCCCGGCGAGCAGACAACCCCCCTGCGCTAAACCCCTCCACCCCCCAACATCCACCTTCCGCTAACTTTCCCTCCCAACCCGATAGTGATTGTGTCAAGTGAATATTATAGCAAATGTACTCAATCAGACCTGTCATTTGACACTAAACACGATAAATATTTATGTTTATTTATTGATATTTGGGCATTTTTTTTGACTAGTATTTTTTTGGCATTTCGATAGTTTAGGTAGTACCCTATGACACTCGATTCTAACAATATCACACACTTCTAAATCGGTTCAAGCGTTTAGAAGTTATGGTGGAATAAAATATTAGGGTTTCATCATTAATACATACCGGATTTTTTCCGAGCACAATTGCGTAGTTTAATAATTTTCCAAAATGTTGGATTGGAATACATTACATTACATTACATTTTCGTTGTGTCCAATTGACGGCTTAAGATCGCTCTTGGACGTGTCAAAATAATTGGGCTAGGGATTGCAATCCAGCAGCATTTTCAATCCAGCTGGATTTTTGCTGGACCAACATTATTCCAGCTGGATCCAGCGCGGATCCAGCAATTTATTGATTTTCAAAGAAATTAAACTGTTTTTTTTAAACACTTAAGAAACGTTTTAAAATTACAAATTACAATAATCAAAATTATAAAATAAACTCTTACTTTTTAGAGGTAGAGTAGACAGACAGAGTAAAAGCTATAACAAAAATAAGTATTTTCTTGACTTAAAGGATTAATTAAAACAAAATTTATCTTATTTTTTTCTGGAAGTATGATCTCAAGAAACAAATGGTATTAATGATGTTGTCTCCCAACCGGCTTCTTAATGAACTGCATATATATCCGACTGCAGAGAAGGCCTCTTTCAGCCTCTACGCTTGTTGGTTTCAGGGTCATCAGATAATCGTAAATTAAAGTTAGGTTTTCACCTCTTACTCCCTCACTTTCATAAACAGTCATTTCCTTTCTTAATATCTTATCTTAATCCTTCTCATTTCTCGTTTCTTTCGGTTTCATGAAGTTTTCTTTCTCACGTTTTAGTTGAATCTCCAGTTCTTGTTTCAATGTTAAATTCAGGGAATCCGGTTTATCCTGTCCATCGTTTTCTACTTCCATTATATCATCTTCCTCTTGCACTGTTGATGGTTCCACTACATATGTGTTTACACGATTCAGCATATTTTTCATCTCCTGACGCATTGCATATTTTATTGGTAATGGGAAAGTATAATCCGGCGTTCTAACTACTTCGTCATACTTCTTCTGGTTCTGTAGATAAATCAGCATGCCTGTGACCTCGGTAAGACGCCGTTCTTCGATTCTTTTGCGGAGTGCCTCAGAAAGATCTGCACTCAAGATTGTGTCCTGGCTTTTTAGTTTGTCTAAGACAAATTTTAGGGTTGTGTCAGCAGTCATCAAACTCGACTCTCTTCTGGAGAGGGCTTCTACGGCCAGTTTAACGGGTTGAAGACTGGTGATTAACTCACTGATTAGCGACCACTCGTCCGCTGAGAATTTAGTTTCTGAGCCAGTGTCTGTTAATGCTTTATTGATGCAAACTTGATGCACACTATAGAAACGTTCCAGCATCTAGTGCAGCAGTCAAGAATCAAACTCAATTGTTTGCTCTTTGCTACCTTTATGTATTTTTGCAAAAACATATCATCTTTGGTAGGTGATCTTTTAAAAGTCTTTACGACTTTTCGCACTTTTTTAGAAAATTCGCTTTATCGCGGAATCACTTCATGTTCAGCCGGTGTTTGTTCAATTACTACTTCTAAGCCTTCATTGGTGTCGTCCGTGTCTTTGTCATCATAATATTCGTCACTTTCGTCTATCTCTACCTGTTCTACTTCTTTTTGAATTTTCTTTTTATATAGAACATCTACCACAGCTAACTGTATTTCATGTGCAAAGCACAGTTGCTGATAGCATGGTAACAGCCTACCAACTTTGATCATAACGCTTGCACCATCAGTAGTGATACCGATGATATCGGTTTCAAAGTAGGAGCTAGACTTTGCGCCATTATTTGGAAAGTTAATTACTTGCGGATCCGCAGCGCTGGATCCAGCACCCGGTGCTGGATCCAGCAGGCCGAAAAATGCGCTGGATCCAGCTGGATTGCTGGATGAGGGATCCAGCGATTGCAATCGCTAGTAGTAAGTCTCGTTACTACTCTTTACTGAACATACATAGGTAGTCAAGAGTTAACTACTAGATTGTCAAACTATAAATATAAATAATCAAAATAGAAGCCTAATATTTGAAGTAGATAGTAATTTGAAAAGATACGTAGTAAAATTATCCATCGTAATATTCAAATTGTCAGTAAAATGTTAAATAATCAAATTAAATCTACGTTATGCATTTTAAACTAAAAGTACAGATATAAGACCATATAAAGTAATCATACAATAAGGCTCTACTTTTTTAAGTAATTTAAATGGGCACAATATTTGAAAAATCAAGGCCCGCAAATTCGGCCAGATTATAGAAAGGGTGGCCTATCAGCATCTCTTTGATGTTTTTTTTTTAAATTTTGTCCTCCAGCTGTTTAAATTTTGTAGGAAGTAGATTATAGAATTTAATGGTAAGGAACCAAAAATAAATACGTAGGAGCTAAAAACCGGTTATTTAAAAATCGGTAATATCTTGTGGAGTGTAAATAACAAACACTCTGTATAATTTATTTTGCTAAATCAATATTCCAAATATTTCTCTTTGCTACTAGACCTACCGCATCTATTCCTAATGGTCACGAAGAGAAAGAACGAAAAATAACAACTGTCAAATGATGAATGTCGACAAGCACCGCGTACACGGCGATTTATATTAAAGACGCTCCTTTCTCCTTACATGAGAGCAAAGGGTCGCGGCACGTACCTTACGAAACTCGAGAGGACAACACGATTCTAACAATATGACACACTTCTAAATCGGTTCAAGCGTTTAGAAGTTATATTGGAATAAAGAAACGGAAAATATACATAGACGAATACTGAACACATAACACTCTTTTTGGGCAGTCGAGTATAAAGTCGGAAAACGGAGCGTGTGATTTGCGACGTTGTCGATCCGCGTAGCACGGCTTGGTACAATAGCCGGCTACGCTTCGGTATATGGCCGGGGATTGGGAATTGTTATGCCGATCGCTTTATCTATGATTTATTATGTAACTTTTATTGCGCTCGAATTTGAAGTACGAATGATGTACAAAATTTACGATTATTTTTTTGTGCGACGCGGAAACAAAGCCAATACAAAGGCCTCGTGGTTTGAGCATTTTGAGATGAGCGGTTATGTAGTTTAGATGAGTTTTTTAGACTTGGCTATTGATATTTTCTTCATTTTATGTGCATGAGCATAACGTTGAATTATAATCTTTTGTTTTCAAACACCATGGAAAGTCCACTTTAAAGGTTTTTTTTGCTCTATTTCAAAGCTTTTCATCTTAGCTGTCTTGTAACATCGCCGGGACATTTATTTCCCTTTGCTGGTTGGTGCTTCTCGTGGAACCTTCGGTATTGTTGTCGATTATGAACCGGCAGATTGATGAATGACGTGACTCCCTGGTATAAAACTACAAAATTAGGCATTTTTGGTAAATATATAAAAAAATATATTTGCATATTTCCTGCCGTTTACGATCCCCTTCCAGCCCGCGACGCGAAGCTTGACAAGCATGCTTGATCGTATAGCGAGCCCCTAACGCTGTCTCTTTAGGTCAAGACGACTTTAATAGGAATAACTAAAACTTATAATTGAATGTGATAAACAAACATCCAAGTTAATTATTCGCTTGTATCCGGTTAAAGTAGCTAGAATTTAATTAAAATATATTATGAAGAAGATTTAGGTCAGCTTCAAGAATATTTCACTTTATTACATATTTTTAAGTAAGCTAAAATTTTATAACATAACATTTCTGATGATTGTACTTAGACGTATTTTTTGTGAACTAGCTATCTTGTTTAGCAATATTATAACTAGACGGGATATCTTGTGGAGTAAAGCTTACCAGAATGTTTTTTGAAAGTAATGTGAATTTTGTTTGGGTACGAGAAACCGCATGTCAGAAACATTAGTGTACCTATCTATCGGATCGGCTCAACTCACGATTCAGCTCCTATTCAGAAGCCTCCTCGAGTGGAAGACTACCCCGGGTAAGACTGCCGTGTCTCAGGTCTCAGAGCTGGTAGACCGGTTTCTCCCGGCGGGATTGTATCCCGGCACCACTGAAACGTTTGCGCACCGGTCCGCGAAGCTAATCGGTTGTGCATTCTGACTAATTGCTGAAGAGGTCTGGAGATTACGGAAATACACTGTTTCCTAAGCAGCGGGGGTGGATGTTTCATCTGATGTCATGCCACTCTTGAAATGACCTTGGGCCACTCGATCCTGTGTGGCACTACGGGCAAAGAACGCCCAGGTCCGCGATAAATTCTAACTGAATTACCGCTGTAATACAACAGGTAGAGGTTGCGTAAGCGACTTCGATCCGAAACCAGTCGGGAGGACGGAGGTATCGTGAAGGTTAATTCCAGACCGAGATATCCTGCCAAAACTGGTAGTTAGGGAGTGAGGCTACCCGCTGGTTACCTTTCCCGGTGCCTCGCCGTAAGGCGTTGGTCTCTAACGGGTTGCTGGTGAACTAGACAGTAGATTGTCTTGTCCCCAAGTCTTCTACGCTCATCCCACGACTAAAAGAACGATCTATATCGTTATATTCATATTCATATTCATATTCATTTTATTGGTATACTGGTATACAAGTCAGATTAGCAAACAGTCATACATATTAGAAAACAAACATATATTTTTTTATCGTAAAGAAAAGATAAAATAAACAAAACAAAACGAAGAAAAAAACACAAGAATAAAATACAAGACAAAATGCAAAAGAGATCATTAAATACTTTAACCACCAAAGTATTTTAGTCTTCACTCGAGTAATATTCCTCCAATGAGTAAAACGCCTTATCTGTAAGGTATCTCTTAAGGCGCCTCTTAAACGCGTCAAAAGATTGCGCCTGCCTCATGTGCTCGCTGAGTTTGTTGTAAACCGCTGGGCCGGCGATATAGGCTAGCCTCTCCGAATTGGATAATGCATGACTTACCGAACGTAGCATGCTACGGGATCTTGTTGGATAGTGATGATGCACACCATTCACTTCAAAATCGGCTAGATTTCTGCGAACGATCAGCGCTACTTCAATTATATAAATGGACGGCAGCGTCATGATGCAGAGATCTCTAAACAGAGGCCTAGCTGGCGTATCAAGCGACACACGCGCTATTGTGCGGACTGCACGCTTCTGCATAACGAAAGCCCTCTGCTAATACCAGCCTGGGGTGACGGGTTTGCCCGTTGTAGTCGACACCGCCATCCTGTACCTCTCTATCTTGATAAACGCGGCAGGATACACTTAATAAAACATCGCTTATACATGTAGGGCGTTTGTAAAGTAACGTGCAGAAATGGCGGCGGCGACACCGCCTCGTGCAGAACGTTGGAGAAGCATCAGTTTAGTGTTGTCGGTTACGCTTGTTCCGAGTTCAATGTAATCTTGCATCACACCCACGTGCGGCATGGCTTCGACTAGCGGCAGACAATTATTATTATTGCCGTGACTGAGACGAGACGCCCGTGTGGCCGTCTATGTACAATGCCAACGCAAACAGGGCTCCACAGCTTGTGTTATACCTGTAGGCTGTACCAATATACTTGTGATATACTCGTATATCCAGATCCAGCACGGATCCAGCAATTTATCGTTTTTATTTCAAGAGAAACTTTTTAAAAAAAATACTTAGGGGCCGTCCACATATAACGAAATCACAAAGGGGGGGGGGGGGTGGATCTGGGGGGGGGGGGAGGGTGCCCGTCCAGATCACATAATCAGTTTTGGTCACCGCATCGCATTTTTTTGGTCTGAATCTGCATTGAATGTGCATTTTAAAATGCATTCTTAAATATTTTTTTCTCTTCAATACCGTCTTTACAGCCAATGCGGTCTGAAGATTGGGATCTGTAAAATAAACCAAAGAGTTTGAGAAGTTGCAATTGCTTTGAATTAAAAAAGTACATTTTTAAATGTGTTCTAAAATGTTTTTAAACACTTTTCAAACACTTTACAAACGCTGGGTTCACGATTTTTTATATTTTCAGCATTCGGTTGATGACGTAAACTTGAGAGAGGGGAGGGCGGAGGGGGGGGGGGGTGTCGAAGATCCCAAAAACGTGATTACGTAATATGTGGACGGCCCCTTATGAAACGTTTATTATTTAGACTGTTCACTACAAATCAGTAGAACTTTTTACACATTTAGGTAGTAAACTTCAGGTAAATCATGAATCAAATACAAGATACCCGTCAATTTAACTATTTTACTAACTAGGTAGTCTCAGTTTCTCACTAATTTTCACAATTGCCTATACCAGCCGACTACTAACCACGTATAGAATTATTAGTAAGAACCCTTACTTATTAGAAGTATTGTAGAAGTTATAAAATACTATGTAGTATTTTACCACAGATTACAAGAGCTAGAATTTTGTAGGCTAGAAAAAACGTGGCATAAGGCTTCATTTATATCTGAAGACCTTTTTAATTTGGGTGAATGCCCTTTCGGGTTGTTCATTACGTCGTTGTGTCTATGAACTTGATCTGGGATCGATCTCTTAGCTATTTCGAAGCGCGTCAATATTGGCAACCCTGCTTGCCCATCACCGATACGTCCCAGTCACCATTGTTGGTTTATAGGCGCGCAGTACCACGCTCTAGAGTCAGACCGAATTCGACGGCAGTTTCGGCACACGAGTAGTGGTTTCGGTTTATGGCTATTTCTGTCAATCACAAAAAATATACTTTCAGTTTTAGAAAATTAAAAAAAAAGTGATTTTTCGACGTCGAATCGAAAAACTCGTAGCCATTGAGATTAATTATTGCCTGCGTTTTATCCTTAAATGTATATGTATATGCCAGCGTTTGCATGATAGTTGGATGATTTAGATTCAAATTCAAATTATTTTTCTTAGCATAACAGTATACAATACAATACAAAATAATTTAATTCTACTACAGTAGGTAGGCATTCCCTTGGGAGCGTCATTGCGTCTAGTATTCTTAGTAATGTAATTAATTACGGAAAATTAACTATCGTCATAGTTAAAACTATGTATATAAATTACGTAAACTAATTTAAGCAATTTTTAATCGGTATGAGAATCATCAAGAATTATAACAAAATTAATAGTGTGCAAGTCATGAGTTACGTGATAGTCTTGATACATGTCAGGATAAGGGAAAAACAAAAGCAAACAAGAAGTCTTATCATGAGTACAACATGAAAACACAAGATATATTAAAAATCACATAAAAGGATTTAAAAACATAATAAAATACAAAGAAAGAATTAAAAACATTACATAAGAAGCTTTTAACACAAGAATATTATTCCTCCAGTGAATAAAACGCCTTACCTATGAGATATCTCTTAAGACGGCTCTTAAAAACGATGGATGTAGGCTATATTCTTATAGTACCCCAAGGCTCAATTCTTGGACCGTTGCTTTTCATTATTTACATAAATGACCTGAGTCCAAATCTATCTAAATGTGAAGTCACCCAATTTGCAGACGATACTAGCGCTGTAGTTGAAGCTGACAACATAAATACGCTCACTGCCAATCTCAATACATCTCTTGGTGAACTTGATGATTGGTTTAATGCGAACAAGATGTCTCTAAATATGTCTAAAACTGTTATTTTAAATTTTAATAGCAAGACATCATCTATAAAAGTTAACTACCCGGTTGAACTTGCGGAATCAGTTAAATTCCTCGGACTACATCTGGATGCAAAGATGTCATGGAATCTACATATAGAGCATGTTAAGTCAAAACTTTCGTCAGCCTGCTATGCTCTATTACGCATCAGAAATTGTTTGGAGAGAACTGAAGTAATATCGGCCTATTACGCGCTAGTTGAGTCACACCTGCGCTATGGTATTCTTTTATGGGGTAATACAGCACACATCAACAGTGTATTCACTCTCCAGAAAAGAGCCATACGTGCGATAGTAGGTATTGGTCAACGGCAGTCATGTCGTGAACACTTCCAAAAACTAGGGATATTGACCGTATATGCGATTTTTGCTCAAGAAGCTCTTTGCGAATTCTATTGCAATAAGAGCTCGGCCATATCCCACGAGGAAGTACATCGGCATGACACCAGGAATAAAACCCTGTATCTCCAACCGTTCGTAGCACGTACTGCCAAGTTCCAGGCGACTAGTCGATACTTAGGCCTCAAACTTTTCAATAAATTGCCCGAAAGATTAAAAGAAATTAAAAACATCGATATTTTCAAGAGATCCATCCGAGTCTATCTGCTTAAAATCAACATGTATGCCCATAACGACTTCTTAAAATATTTTGAAAATACATAGCATCGTATCTACCCATTTAATCTAATACATATTATTTACCGTTAATTGTTTTGTTGTAAACTGTTATCATATAGTCTATGTTTTCATAAATTGGTAAGTTTAAAACTATATATTGTATATCATCTCTTGTCTAAATTGAGTAACTAATTTAAGATTAATTACTGTAATTCCTACACAATTGTATGGTTGTATTGGAAATAAATACCTTTTACTTTAGTTTACTTTACTTTATCCTATTTAAGAAAACTTTTGAGAGCTTCAAAAAAAGTTTAAACCTATTTACCGCGTGAAGTTTGTAGTACTCGACGCTTCGGCAGTGGTGTAACAGCTTTTGTCAAGTGTAGACAGCCTCCGTCTATCCTGAATGTCTACCAACAACGCCGAAAGATCGGGTGCTACAAACTTCACGCGGTTTTTATCTTGTTAATAATGCCAAACAACGTAATGGTCTATCATTTTAAGAGCTTGTACAAAATTAAATTGAAATACATTCAGCTATTTAAAAGTAATTTATTTCTTGTCGATGCAGAATAAGATCATGGATAAGGATGAGGAGGTTCTGCATAAATTGGAAGCGTGGCTTTATAATGATCAATTTTCGGTTTTTGGTTTCAGTTAACATCATAGACTGGATTGGACTCTATAATCAGGCTTTGCTCAAACCACCCCGCCATTTATACGAAGCTTACAACTTTATTATGCGATTATACCGTCCATGGCAGCCTTCGCGTTGCCTGCATTTTCAATTTCGTAATTACTGCAGACGGCTTACGACCCACTATAGCTACACCTCGCCTGCCATTCATTATTTTTTCTATTCCACTTTATGGAGTAAAGTCGACGTTTACTCTATCGCAAACGCTGTCCGGTGGTGCGCGAGAATCCCGAGGGCACACTATTGCATACATCACATGAGCTCACGTGAGCTCAAGCCAACAAATGACAATGCAGTGATGTCAGTACTCATCTCGGCTCACGTGCATCTGAAGCGAGACTTTCAGACAGACCCAGCGCCAAAGTAATCCCTAAGATAACAAGTAAATATATTATAATAAAAAGAATAAAAAAACACGACTGCCGTTACAGAAAGTGAAGTATTGTAACTATTTATAATTATTTTTATTACGGTTTTTATGAAATATTTGTGGTTTATGTATGTATCCATATAGATCAGCGATGCACAGACTTTTTCTACTTGAGGGCCGCATCACCTTCTTCCAACTAACGGAGGGCCTATGAAACAATGTTATGGTTATGGTCTTCGAATAATTATTTATTTTCTGCTTCTTTGAAAATTTGGATCATTCAACCTCACGTGTATCAATGTCATAATAATAATATAAAATATATCAGTGCCAATACAATAGTTAAAGAATGGAAAATTTTAGATTACAAATACGTATTTATGTTATCCATATTACAGTATAATATACTAGGAACAACATGTATTCTATTCTATTATCTAACTAAGAATATTCTATATATCTAACTAAGAATAAATTTTATTCTTAGTTAGATACATGACATTGTGTAGAAGACACAATTTTTTGTATGTTAGGGGTCACTTTAGTAGTGGCTAAGCGCAAAATGCCTTCAAGATTTTCGTTGTTAAGACGATTTCGGTTCTTACATTTATTAGCATTATTCATTATTGAAAATGTTTGCGAAGTGCGAACGAGACGTCGTAGCGGTGAGGCGCTCGGCGAGCGTGCACAGTTTTCTATCTATGTATATTGAAAAAATATTTTTCAAATAATTTCGAGGACGGGGGCCGCCCACAAAGTGTCGGCGGGCCGCATGCGGCCCGCGGGCCGCGGTCTGTGCATCGCTGATATAGATACATGTATATTTCCGGAATGTACTAAATCAGACCTTTCATTTGACAATAAACTCGATATATTTATGTTAATTTGTTGACATTTGGAGATTTGGACATTTAGACAACTAATTACTTGATATTTGGACAATTAATTAATGTAACCTGTGCCACAAGGGATTACATACCATTTCTAATAATACCACACACGTCTAAATAGGATCAAACGTTTAGAAGTTATTGTGGAATAAAGAAACAGAAAATATACGTAGATGAACACATACCACTCCTTTTTTGTTGGGCAGTCATGTAAATAGGATTGCTCTAACGGCTTTTCAAGACCATCATATCGGACACCTTTCAACAATGTGTGTAGGCCGGCTCAGAATTCTTGGTCCCTAGAACACTGGCTCAAAAATGCTTACAAATATTAATATAAGATAGGTAAAAACCCTACACGAGACAGAAAATCAAATCGCCTTGTGAAAGACTAAAGCCGCTATACGACACCTACATACCTTCGTCAAAAGTCTCAGCCCGGCACATGTGCGCCGGATATAAATATATAGCCAACGACAGCATATTTTAAATTCATTATGTATTGAAAAACAAATTTTCATTTTTAGCGCTGTTTATATTTCAATGCTACGACATTTAAATTGTGGCTTCTTTTGCCAAAACCCCATTCGTAATTTATCTTTTGACAATTTGATTAGTTTTGATAGTTATCATGGTTGACTGTAAGATATCGCTATAGCGATAAGTCCGCCATTTGTGCATAAATTGTCTTTTTCTTTAAAACCACTGTAATATTCATTAAGTAATGTTTTTATAGCACAATAAAGTTATTCTATTCTATTCTATCATAAACGGGCATCGATTCCAAACGTTTCTTTTGCGATAAAACCATACAGGTCAGAGATATCGAGAGGCAAAATATGAGTGGTTTTGATAAAATCACTCTCTCACTCTATACGTGCACCCTCTCCTGATGTATGGGACTAAAATATGGGCTAGTGTCGCTGATTTCTAGCGGGAATTTATTCTGCAAAAGCGAGCGGTCGTTTGTGTGACACTAGTTCCCCCAGATGTCCCTGCGAGATAGGTCATTAGAAATCCTGATGGTTCAGGTCATTAGAAATCCTGATCCTTCCATGCATTTATATGATGGAGATGGTGGGAATTGTATACATAAACAAGGATTGTTTCAAAACAAATCAAAGTATCAGAGTATTTGATTTTGTAACTCTTGTAACCCTTGCTATTCTTTATTTTCCTCCATAATTACTTCACATTGAAATTGATTATTCGGCATTGTTATTATTTTATAATTACAACTATATTTTAAACTGGATTCATAATTAAAAACTTTTTTTAACTTATATTTTTTTATTGCTGTAATTTTCTTATTTTCCATTTAACTATGCTATAAATAACATTGCCTTAAACTTTTAGATTTTACTGGCCCCGGTCCCACCAACCGAAGAGAAGCGAAACCGATCAAGAGCATTTTCAGAAGAAACTCTGTCTGTGTGTCTGTTTGTCTGGCTGTGTGCGTATGTGTGTATTCCTCGACGATAGCGCTCAGACTGAAGTTAGGCAAGTAGGCATCATTTAGTCATGTCAAGAGTTGAAAGGGTTGTGGTTGAAATCCGTCCACCAGGGGGCGCACTAGTCATATATCATTCTCAAAAAATTGGACTTAGAGACTTAAAATTTGGTACACAAATGCCTTCTTCGGCCGAAATCACATTGTGAAACTTTGGTTAGAATATCTATAAGCTTCTTTAATGATACTTAAATTCTGCCATACATTTTCATCGAACATTAACGCTATCTGTTGGCGCTTAGCCCAACCCCGCCTTTAGACGAGAACTGAACTGCGCCACCCGAGGCGGTTGCAATGGAACAAATTTTGGTTGGAATATCTATAAGCTACTTTAATAATACTTAAATTCTGCCATACATTTTCATCGAATATTAACGCCATCTGTTGACGCTTGGCCCAACCCCGCCCTTAGCCGAGAACCGAACTGCGCCACCCGAGGCGGTTGCAATGGAATCAAATCGTCCGACGGCCGAAGAGAGCGCTCATCGATTTTATTTATGAATTTAATATTGAGAAATTACTCCTTGGCTACTTGCCGGGAAAGTTTTGGGAAGATACAGCCGTTTTTTTACCCTTTAATGAAATGAAACTTCAGACATATATCTATGTAACTGATCATTTATCAGCTAAGTTCGTTTGGGGGCTTATGGGACCTGTTGCATGGGAGCTAATGGGCCTTGTTGCAGCTTGGCATCAAAGACCCGTGTGTTCAGGGTCGGTCATACTCACGGGTCAACACCCATCCGGCGGCCTCCACGCAGAAGGGAGAGCCAGGGTAGGAGGCTGGCCTGCCGGTCAGTCTCCCCTAGGGTCAACCTTTGGGCGCTCCTGGACAGTTTGCGCACCGTGCGGCATCAGCCAATCGATTGTGCATTCCGACTTACAGCCGGGGGAGTCTGGGAACAGTAATGTTTGCTATAGAGCAGGGGTGGTTGTTAACCTTAAGGCAACTATCCTTGAAACGACCATTCGGCCACCCGAACACGGGTGAATAAGCCGAGCAAAGGATGCCGTGGTCCGCGATAGATTCAGTAGACACCGTATCACCGCTTTACAAGGGAGAGGACCATGCAAGCGACCTCAATCCTGCAACCAGTCAGGAGGCAGGAGGTATCCTGAAGGTTAATTCCAGACGGAGATATCCTTCCAAACTGGTAGACAGGGGGCGAGTCTGCCCGCTGGGTACCTCTCAGCGGTGCCTCGCCGTAAGGCGTCGGCCTCTGTTGGGCAGGTGGGATAAAACTAGACAGTGGATTGTTTTTCGTCCCAGGACTTCTGCGCTCACCTCACTGGAGACAGAACAATTCAATATCGTTAAAACTTCCTGAGTTGACGTGTTCGCCTGTTGTAGTTGACAGCTCTGGTTGTTCATTTATAGTTGGAATATATTGCAACCAGAGGTCAACCCACTACTAATAAAACTATTGTAATACACGAATGCGATAGCATAGAGTCTTGTAACTGTCAGCCTCTACAAAGAGAAATATCTTGGAAATATCTAGGCATCACTCTAGATTGCTTTCTCCGTTGGGATTCTCATATACATAACGTGGCTACGAAGGTGCGAATCCTTGGATATGTTTTCAAAGAACTGAGGAATATTCTGGATTCCAAAACACTAAAAAACTGTTTATTATGCTTTATGTGAATCGCTTATTACTTACGGCATAATTGGATGGGGTGGATGTGGTAAAACCCTGCTAGAGCCATTGCAAGTTGCGCAGAAATTTATATTAAAAATTATTCTACGTAGACCATATCGCCATCCCACTAATGAACTGTATAAGGAAGCTAAAGTTCTTGATTGTAGGCAACTTTTTCTAGAAACTTCCCTCTTAAGGCTATTTTTGGACAATAACTCAAATTTAGGAATAATTCAGAACCGGCGACCAACGAGACAAGTTGTAGAAAATAGCTTAATAATACCCAGAAGGAAAACATCATTTGGTCAAAGACATTACTCTTTCATTACGCCGAGATTTTACAATCTGATCAATATGGAAATAAAAATGAATTTGACATTTAGGGAATTCAAAAATAAATTAAAGAAATGGTTATCGAATCATGACAGACTAACCATACATCAAATGTTAGAAATAATAGCATAATAAAACTTAGGTGCACAAATTATTAACATATTTTTAAACTTATATGTTAAGTATTTTTTAACATTGAACTAACTACCAAAAAATATTTGACTTTGACAATGAATTATACTTTTAGACTAGGTATTTTTATATTAAATCTTATATTACTTAAAACATAATATTAAATATTATTGACTGTTTCTTTCTTTTCTCACATATAACTTTATTTATATTATTTAATCGAATTTTATATTATATTTATTGCCGATTTAATAATGGAATTGCATTTTATTTATTATATATTTTTAATATTTTTTTATTATTATTATTTTTTATTTTATTCTGAAGACCACATTTTAGGGCAATTTAGTGTCATTAGCTTTTTACTAAAACTTGTACATTTGTAGGCAACCAAGCAATCAAGCAAACTTGATTGTAATATTGGAGTCCTGTCCACCCTAGAACGGGCTAGTCCCAGTTGGGTGATAGAAACAAATAAGCAAAAGGTTAAGGTTTTGCCATTCGGTTCCTGTTATTTTTGTAAGCTAATCAATGTTTTATAGTAATTAATTCTTAAATAAATAAATAAATAAATAAATATAATTACACCATTTCTTTTGATTATAAAATGTGTTGTTTCGGCGCTTCCGCACTTACCCCTCCCCCCCCCCCCCCCCATTAACGAGCATACAATTAAATTAGCACGCATATTATTCACCAGTATCTACATTTCAAGAAGAAATAAATCATATCAACTTTCCGCGAAAAGCGTCACTTTGACTCAGTGACTGTATTATTAAATTTCTGCCGGAGGAAAGGAAATATCATTTAGATGAGTGCACTCCACAAAAGGAAATTCTCTGGGAACCGAATTTTCGAGAAAGGAGGAAGGTTGAAAAGAAAATAGCGAGTGAATCAAGAAAATAATAGAGGACGTAATTAGGTCCTTATGTACGTATACCGGCCGATGGAAGGAGGTGTTCAAATGAAATTATACAGTAAATATTGGAGAAAGATATATAGGAGTAGGTAGCATTGACGTAAAAATAATATTTAATACTTTTTGAATCATGCGAATGAATAATATGCTATTATTCATTCGCTTGAATATTTAATTAATTTAAATAGTCAAGCGAATGAATTAAACGCCGTATTTAATTAATTTAATTGTCGAGCTTATTTCGCTAAGCAATATATTACAGTTATATTTAAACTAATATGACAACACTGTTTCCGGTAAAAATAAAATTATTTACAAATACAATTTGTAAAGACAATTTGTATCGAATGCAACAGTAAATATAGCAGAAATTAAAACAAATTAAAATATTAAAAAAAAACTGAATAAACGCCTATTAGCTTGTGTTTTCATTCAATCTGTAAATGTAACCTCTTCTTCGTCATGCTGTCCTTCATGGACTTTTCATAATTTTAACTTACAATAATATGGCTCTAAATCCAAATGCAATTAAACCAGTCCCTAAAATTAAAAAAAACATAAAACATTTCTATTCGGATCGATTTTATTTGTGAACATGTAAAATTTCGATTTCAGTGGACCTTCGAGTTTTCAATGGACAGTGATCAGGGGATCAATGATATTTGGAATACATATTTATAGCCCTAATATCTTCAGAATAATTTAAATATCTATTATTTAACCCTAAAATGGAAAGGGAAAGGGATTGCCATAAAAATATTTCGTTTTTCATAAGGCCTGGAGCCTATGCTACTGGCTAAAACTTGGCATACGTAGTTATTTAGATACTAACGGCTTGGAGTCTAAGCTACTGGCTAAACATTAGCATACGTAGTTATTTAGATACTAATACATTTAGGAATTTGTTTCTTATTTTTGATGGATGGATAAAAGACATTTTTTTTAATTTTTAGAATTATATATTACGTATTTAGTCGTTAATATTTATTATATTTTAAATTATGGTTTTACATTCAAGTGTTAAAGTGACTAATTTCATTAATTGTTTATTTCAAACTCAAACATTGCTTACATTAATTTTTCATTTATAGGTATATTAGTTTTTTGTTATATTTCAAATTAATCGCAATCCATTGAATTTGCGTCGATTTTCACAATTTGTTTTATTTTTCTCTTACTTATAAATTCTTATATTTTAGAACACTGCAAAAAAAAACATAAGAGCCTGCCCCAGAACAAGCCTTAGTCTCAGTTGGGGAGCACGAGTCATCCTATATTACATATTTATGTCATATTACTTTTGCTTTGTCATTATTGTAATTGTCTACAGATATGTTAAATTAAAAATTGAATACGCTTTAATTAAATAAATAGGAAATAAATATGACCAATTGTATGTGTGTGTTTCTTCTCTAGCTCCATCACCTAACTTAGTGGATATTGTTGCTGTTTCGTTTAAAAAGAAAATTGGACATTTCTGGAGGGATATGAACTCAGGATGTCGTGTATGGACAGTTTATAATTATATCATACTGGCTAAAGTCCGATTCCTAACCGCCGAGTTGCATAGTTCGTCTTCTGGAGCAGTTTATAATTATAACATACTAGCTAAACCCGGCCACGCTTCGCTGTGGCTCAGTCTAATATGAAATGAATGGGAAATGCACCGATGTCGAAGCGCATCGAAGATTTCACCGGTATTCTAATGCAAATGCGTTGTGTCAAAATAATACGCAGGTATTCGAAATGCTATTTTAATACGCAGGTATTCGAAATGTTATAATAATACGCAGGTATTCGAAATGCTATAATAATACGGAGGTATTCAAAGTGCTATAATAATACGCAGGTATTCGAAAGCAACGTTGTGTTAAAATTTCAAGTCAATCGACCGATACTTTACGAGTTTTGCGAGCACAAACATACGCAGGCTGAACTTTTGTATAAAACGATGTTACAATTTTATAAACCGTAGCAGATTCATCGGTGGCTTGCAGTTTGTTTGTTTACATGTCTCAGCATCTTCGTTACCTATATATTATTAAAGACTTGCCCGCCTACAGCGAAATTAATGCTTATAATAATACGCGATCGAAAGAATCGCACGTAGGCGTTAGCTTGAGCATTCAATTCCAGCATTAAACAGCTATCCGATCCCACGTCTCACTCTCACCACTATCACAACATCGATTAACAATGTAAATAAACGATTCGATACGACTCAGATTAACTTTCCCATTCATTAGCGGGGGTGGCGAATAACATATCCTGGAAACTCGATTAATTCCGAAATATCCACTAATTAAAGGGTTGGCCTTGGTTGTTGTTTCTATTAATTGGGTAAGTTGTTAATACTTAAAAACACGTAAGTGTTTGACTTCAGTCAACGGCGGATTCAAACGCCGGATATTCGGAATTCGGAAATTACATATTATCAGGAATTAATTTCGTAAGATCTGATAACATTATATGTATTAATTAGTGTTCGCCGCCATGTAAGTCGCATGACAAATTGGCAATATAGACGGGGAGAGAAACCCTATATTATGAAGACTAACGGAAAATCGTGAGACATTTGGATTCCGGGCGCTTTTAGACTAATTTAAGCACTGTGAATCCAAATCTGCCCGGTTCCAAGTCAGATTTTACTTCCTGGGGTTAGAATTAAAGGTAATAATAATAATAATAATAAAACTCTTTATTCTTAAGAAAAGGCGAGTTTATTGCCTGCAGGAAATATTTTAGAGCTAACCTATACTATTGTATGAACATTATTTGCGAGTAGACTACATAACTTAACCTATATAAAGAATATGACAAATAAAATAAAAGAGGATAGAAAGAAATATATACTTTACTCTTTGTGGGCACAGGTTTGCCACATCAAAATAATCTAACACCTATAAGGACGCTAAAGTTTAAAAATGAGGGGAATGGCAGGGGAAAGGGAATTTATCTGGAAGATTTCAAACGCTCCCTGAGACTGTTTTTAAAAATTGTTATGCACGGTGAAAGAGAATGAGAAGAAGTCAATGCTGTGACTATAGGGATAGAGAGGAGCAGGTTGTCTTTTGATCTGAGAGGGCGTCTATGAGCCGATAGTGCAGTAAATCTGCCCAAAAAGATGGTATCCAAGATGGCGTATTATCTCTACCTAAGGGTCGCTTTTGTAACTTTTACTTGAAAATGCCGTGTCGATTTCGAGGTTTTTGGGAGGATAAACAGTTGCTTAGTTCATCGTACTGATTCCTACTACACTAATTAACTATGTCAGTAATTAAAAACGTAATTAATTAGGAATGTCACTAATTGAAAATTCACCCTGTATAATAAATTACGCAAAGCTACCTTTTTAGCGGCCTATTTACGATACGCGTGTTCCACGATCGCTCAGTCGGTAGATGAAGTCATTTTTACGACTGTCTCATTCGGAGAGGAGCTCATTTTTTAAAAATTGCTTTTTAGCGACAATGTCGAGAAAGTGTATATGCGCCGCGGCTATTCGACGAAAAGCCCATCTGTCTGACGGCGCGCTGACATTTCCGTGTATCGCTTTCTGCTGAGCCGCGCAATCGAATTGACCCCATTTCTCCTCGTGTTCGGCCACAAAGGAGTAAAGAAAAAATGAGTCTGCTAATCGAGCGGGGCCTTTTTGATTAACGCTGCGGATTTACCAGTAACTCAACGGCTGCGGACAAAGAGATATCCTCGCAAGCCAAGAAAAGATATATTTCGATTTAGTGGCAGTGATATCAGTAACCGGATATACTGTAATTAGATATACTGCTCTATCAAATGGGCACCTAACCTACCTATCCTAACCGGTCGGCTTAACTCACGGTTCAGCTCCCAGCAGGTAGTTCAAAGAGGGACAAACCTGGAAAGGACTGTGAATTCCGCCTGCTGCTATAAGCTCAGTCACTGACAGTTGGGATCGGAGTTTCCAATCTAAAGTAACAACTTGAGCGAAACGGGGCGGTTTGTGCATCGTGCGGCGTTAGCCAATCGACTGTGGACTCCGGTAAATAACCCGGGGAGTCTGGAAATGGTCTGATACGTTTCGGTCTGATATGTTGATCTGATGTCAGCCACCTTTGAACCGATCCATTCGGTACCTGATCCCGTGCGATACTGAAGGGCAAAGGGCGCCTTAGTCCGCGATAAATTTGAACTGAATTACCGTTAACATCAGATAGAGGCCGCGCAAGCGATTTCTGGGACCAAACTGAAAGATGGAGAAATCGAACATTAAACGAAATATGGAGCATTAAAAGAAATGGTCTTACAGAACATAATGGCATTAAAGAAATTAAGGGAAATTTAATGGAAATGGCATAAAAAGAAGGCCCGAGAAACAGAAATATGGAGCATTTAAAAACCTGTTCCACCGGTATACCACTATTTTATATATGTGTAGGGTAGTAAAACCTGCTACATCGATGTTGTAGATTTGATAACAAGCGACCGGCATTACAACCTAAATTCAATAACGGATATATGGATGAGTTAGGAGTTAGAGTGACAGAGAATAGATTAATGTCCTTCTTTTCACAGCCTCTTTCGCGATTTTCTTGAGTATCGTTGTCATCTGATACATTTTCTTCCAAATCATATATTTCGGTAGCTGGATTTTGCTGTGGCAGTATGGTTTTACCTAATCTTTTGCCAGTTCTTCCCATGGTTACATTTTTAAAAAATTTTATTCAGAGAAAAATTACATTTTTGAAAATATTAAAATCTCGCAAACTGGTATATAGTCTGTTGGTGAGACAAACTCTTATTTTTCTAGTCTTACACTTCTAATTTTGTGATACAAAAAGACATTAATAATATAAAAAAACAATGCAGAGCAGTATTACTACTGGTCTCACTATAGTCTTAAATTAGGCCAGTATTACTACAAGCTTAAATTATAGAAACGTAAAAACGTATAACCAATTTACTTATGACCTAATTTCACTATAAACGTCCAACAGGTAGCTTTTTACATAGTTACGTCCTAGTATTCCATGTCATGTATCAGTGAGTTATCGCTCTTCCCAATTAATGGTATTAATGTGGTGCTTGCAATATTTTAATGTGGCCGTAGTAGCATTTAAATATATAAAAGTTTTTACTAAATTCATTATATTTTTTTTTGCACCCACACCCACAAAATTGAACAAAAAGAAAAAACACCACTTCACAAAATTACACACTGCAATATATCACCACTTAGTTTCGCGATGCGATGATTATTCTTAAAATCGTGTAAACATATTTTATCTAGACTATTGTCTAGCTGACTAAAATGTCACATTTTTTAATAATTAAAGCAGAGAAGGCGCATGGTTATGATGAACTTGGTCTTGTTTCTATCATTGTATTGGCCGAATTAATAAAGCGAACCATCTACAAGATATCGACCGTCAGAGTCTCAATAATTCCCATAGAGAGCGTATATCTGAGCATAATAGAGGCGTAACCAGGCCAGACAATGTGGACGAGTCGAGTTGGAATTGCACGCGATCTAATGGATGGCTTCGGCGAATTAATAGTGGATGGCGCGTCGACCTCAAATCGCTACGAATTCTCTAGTCGTCGGCGTCGCAGAGAGGAGTGCCCTACTCTCTTTGTTGGCGGACGGCTGCGACTAATCTTCAAATCTTGATCCATAGAATCGCACTTAAAAGTAAGACGACAGTGCTGGATGTGGAGCACTTTGGCAATCTATCAGACGTAATCACAATCGACAGTTAATAATAAATAAACTAAACAATAAAATAATAAAAGAACTTAAGGGACGCCTTAAGGGCTCCCTAGACGATCAAGCATGCTTGACAAGCTTCGTGTCGCGGGCTGGGAAGTGATCGTAAACCGCAGGAAAAATGCAAATACTTTATAAAAATATTTACCAAAAATGCCTAATTTTGTAGTTTATACCAGGGATTAACATTAATTAGACGTAATTGATTGATGAATGACTTGACTCCCTGGTATAAACTACAAAATTAGGCATTTTTAATAAATAATTTAAAAAAATATTTGCATTTTTCCTGCGGTTTACGATCCCCTCCCAGCCCGCGACGCGATGCTTGTCAAGCATGCTTGATCGTCTAGGGAGCCCTTTACGTTTATTTATTATTTTATTAATTTAACACACAACAATACATCCAAAGACCTTACAGATAATTAAATCTTATTTGTCTTTGGACGTCAAAACTTAGAAGATAATATATGTATATCCCAAACGGAGGTTATGTCAAATTTGGTTAGCTCAACCTTCAGCAGTGGCTCACTCACCGTCGACAACAATCTTCTGGAAAAAGTGCATGAATATGTCTAATAACGGCATATCCTGAAGATCAGAAAGGTGGGCCAGGACAAATAAAAACCCTCCAATCTAGAGAGTTTAGAACAAAATGTAGCTCGAAGTTAGTTCAAATCACCAAGGCATACACCAAATTAGATGAGTCTATAAGGATCGTACGCAGCAAAGCCTTATTCAAAAAACGATGTCACAGGTGTCGTATAAATGAAGGTCGGCATGTTAGCTACCAAAGCTTTTGACCTTCTTATGTAGTTTTTTTGAAATCGCGATTGTTGTGGTTTTATTCTTTTTAATTCGATTATATTAAAATTTTTATTTTAACTTGTAATATGCGTATTTAATGTATAATTTTATCCTCTGACTATTTCGATTTGATTTTTTAACTATTTATTGCAATGTAATTTCTCCGTCTATAATTATTATTTAACCTTTATCACATTGCAATTTCTTTAACTGTTTATTTTATAGTGTCTCCTATTTTACCCCACTTCGGGTTTATTTTAACATAACTCTCGAATATGTATTTCATTATTTTCGAAGTGGAATAATAGCCCTGAATTTCGAAGTCGTATATTAATCCATTATGGAGATAAGCATTTGACCGGTTAAAACTTCAACCCCCAATTTTACACATTTGGGGTTTACTTTCGAAAAATTCATTCTTAGCATACACTTATGCGTGTAAAGGAAACTTTTTGCAAAGTTAGATGAATCTGGCCCCAGCTCGGCGTTGATGAAAGAGTGAGTGAGGAAGTCAGTCAGGACATTGCCTTTTATCAATATTTATTAGTCAATCCCATTCGGCCCTGTGCGCGTGGATTAGTAAGGCGCGCGATCCTACCCGCAATTAGAGGAACAGATCAAAGTACCGACCGTAGCTAAACTCGCGCAGGCCCGCATTCTGTCGCAACGACATGTGTCAGTATGTACTATTTTCCGCTCACAGAATGCGCGTTAACATGCCGGCGCGTATGGCACTTCATTCAAATCAACCGACGCTCTTTCGCCATCTACTCGTGCAGTTTGACAGAGTTTAAAATCCGACTCTAATTATAATAGAATCGAGGCTACAAAAAAAGTCACGAAATTGGAGCAACTGTGAAAGACACCGCATAGCATTAAAAGCGTCAAGATAGTCCTGCGTGATAAATCAGATAGAAACAGATTTAGAAAACTAGAACGAAAACGAATTGGGAGTGTATAGGTAAATCGTGCGCATAATATAATAAAAGAATTTGTCATATTCTAATCAGACGCATATTTGCAGAAACCAACCGATCTAGAAAACTTCAAACTTTAAACCGACCAAATCACCTCGCTTATCGAGTTTATATTAATGTATAAGTGATAAAGCTGCGCAGGAATTTGAAAGTAAATAACAGACTAATAATTTGCATAATAAAACGCTTTTGCGGTAGATAGTATTGTGATAATTTTGGTAGTTTTGTGAACCCTCGGTTCGAGCATTTGATGGATTTATTAGGCTACCATGTAATTTGGCCCCTTTTGAAATTTAGTTTAAATTATTATTGATAATTGAATATACATTTGAAAACCCATACGAACCCTGCTATATGATCGCCCGTACCCAACAAAACGTATCCGGTAGGTACGTCAAATTGTTCCTACGATTCTAAATACAAAAAAGGGTCATAAATGGGTTTATTGTGTAATTTTTTTTCCTGGTATATTGTAAACAAGTATTGTTATTAAGAAATCTAATGAAAAATACCCAACGATTTTTACCTACGTTTTGAATAATAAGGATAGGGCGGTTAACCTTCCCTGGGCAAAAATAGTAAAAAATGGTATATCGTAACACTAACATAATTTATTGGCATATATTCGTATTTGTTTACATTTAACTGTATTACTTCTTTGTGTACTGTGCAATTACATACATTAGGTTATCAAATGGTCGACTGAAATATATCGCTATAGTGATAAGTCTGCCATTTGATTTTAAGCCGTATAGGACGCCTGTGTTCCCTTCCACCTACGAACCTATCAGTGAATCTCATGCTTTTCCGAAGACACTGCATACAGAATCTGCCAAAGGTGTCAATTTTTTTTCCAGTACAAGTAGCACGTTTCTGAAGAGTATAACAGATTCGGCAATGGAGAGTTGTCAGCTACAACGGGCGAACTCGTCACCCCAGGAAGGTATAACAATATTGATCGTTCTTTCAACCTGGAGTGAACGTAGATACCTGAGGATGAAGCAGTTTACCATCTAGCTACGCCAACTTGCCCGTGACAGTCTAATGCCATACCACGGTGGCACTGAGAAGATAAATCAGTTGGCAGCCTCGCGCCCTCACTTCCAGATTTGGCCGTATTCCTCCGTCCTCCCGTCAGCGTAGGGGTCCGAAGTCGCTTGCGTGGCTTCTACCTAATGTTAGCGGTAAATAAGTTTGAATGTATAGTCCTTTGCCTGTCTTTCACATGGGATCGGGTAGTCAACGAGTCGTCATGGATGACATCAAGTCAACAACCACCACCACTGCTTAGGAAACGTATAATATCATTTCCAGACCCCCCGGTAATTCGTCGGATTACACAGTTAATTGGCTGACGCCGCACAATGCGCACACCGCCCAGCAGCGCCCGAAGGATATCTCCCAGAGTAACCGATCCACCTGCCGTGGCAGGGGAAAACGGAGTTCATTCCACGTTTAACCCTCTTCAAGGAGGCTACCGGATGGGAGTTATGCCGTGATTTGAGCCGACCCATGAAAACGATCGGATCTTAGGACGTCAACGTCACAAAAAACCATTACGCAACGCACAACGTCACAAAAACCATTAGAAACCATTTACAACTGCACAGAAACTGCCAGGAGATTCGGCAGTACAATCTCGTACTTCGGTCAGCCTCTGATAGTTTACTAAACATTCCGAGTCATAATAGCGATTTCTATTCCTATTCTTTCTGTGTCCATGGTGCAAGACTCTGGAACGATCTCCCAGCAAACATACGAAACTCGCCTTCTTTACCATCGTTTAAGACTTATTTTAAGGATTACTACCTTTCTAAGAAGTAACCAGTTCTTTCCTTTCTCTCCTCTTCCTCTCCCAATTTTCGCTCCTCGGGCATTATTAGTTTTAAATTCTTCCAGTTGTCTGTATGTTATGCAGACGGTCTGTATATTATGTAATAATCTTTATTTTCACAATGCGCGCATGTACCACTGTGTTTAGGTTAGTTGTAAGACATTGCCATGTGGCAATAAGCTCGCCTTCTTGTATAACAATTAAGTGCAAATAAAGAGTTTATTCTTATCATTATTAGGTTTTCTTAAGAATAAAGAGTTTTATTATTATTATTATTATATTATTTTGCAATCACCATATATATAGAAATTCTCGTCACTAGGTAACTCGATAACATGCGATATGAAAACCTTAGATCTAAGTTTGCTGAAAATGGTTGAAGCAACACCGATTCTGCCTTTATTTTCTTTATTAATCGTCTCCCTTTGCTTGATATTTAAAGACTCATCAGTTATACTAAATAGTCTTATACTCAATCAGAATTTACACCATAACATCGCCAATACGAGTAAACGAACACAGTATGGGGCGGCGTCTCTCTGCAGGTGGGTAGTCGATTTGAAAGTAGCATTACTCGTACATGCGTAATGTAAGAGTTACATCAACGCTTTGATCTATCGTCGTCATTATTGCGAACCTGACCTAGTCCATTGTATGTAAATTCCCCTGATAATATTGAATTGCTTAACGAGGCTCATGCATATAATGAATACCTGTTCGCATCAAGACGCCAGGATGCTGCACTCCCGGTTCTTATTGTTGGTTGAAACGAATTTAAACGGACGGAGAGAGTGGGATGTATAACATAAATATATCGATGTACTTACATGTGTTATTGGTGTAGATGACATTGATCAATCTATACACGGTATTAGATTGATCAATGCCATAGTATATTTTTCAACCTTTCTGCGCCGATGACATGCAGGTGGTGCTATTAGCATTGCCCGGCGAAATTAATAGCAATTTATTTGGATATCTATAATGCTCCGTTTACATTCAGCTCTTTTCCGCGACAGGATGGCGGTGTCGACTGTAACAGGCGAATTCGTCACCCCAGGCTGGTATAATGATATAAATCGTTCTTTCAGCCGTGGGATGAGCCTAGAAGACTTGGGGACAAGACAATCTACTCTCTAGTTCACCAGCAACCCGTTAGAGACCAACGCCTTATGGCGAGGCACCGGGAAAGGTACCCAGCGGACAGTCTCATCCCCTTACTACCAGTTTTGGCAGGATATCTCCATCTGGAATTAACCTTCAGGATACCTACGACCTTCCGATTGGTTATGGGTCCGAAGTCGCTTACGCAACCTCTACCTGATGTATTACAGCGGTAATTCAGTTTGAATTTATCGCGCACCTGGGCGTTCTTTGCCCGTAATGCCACACAGGATCGAGTGGCCTAAGGTCAATTCAACAGTGGTATGACATAAGGTGAAACATCCACCCTCGCTGCTTAGGAAACAGTGTATTTCCATAGTCTCCAGACCCCTTCAACAATAAAGTCAGAATGCACAACCGATTGGCTTCGCCGACCGGTGCGCAAACCGTCCAGTGGCGCCGGGATGTAATCCCGCCGGGAGAAACCGGTCCACCAGCTCTGAGACCTGAGACACGGGAGTCTTACCCGGGGTAGCCTTCCACTCGAGGAGGCTTCTGAATAGGAGCTGAATCGTGAGTTGAGCCGATCCGAGAACAAAATGGATCTTGTGGCCCAAGCTGCTCGAAACCGTTCACCACCAAAACGACGAAACGAAACGAAACCGTGCACCGTTTATATTCAGCTCACTTCCGCGACAGGAGGCAGGGAAGTGGTCAGTGAAGTGGGCAGTGCAAGTATGTAAACGCAACACTTCTCATGCTCCTGCTACTGCCGCTCGCGCTGCCCGGCGCTCCCAAATGAGCGGTTTTTGTGCGGAAGTCAAAGGACAGCAGCGCGAGCAGCAGTGAGTGTTTACATTCAGCTCACAAGACGTTATAGTGCCTGCTAATTTCATTGGAAAAGCATGTCGGAATTCCTAATTTTAGACAGTTTATTACTATAAATAAGATAAAAAACGAATTTACCGCGTGAACTTTGAACGGCGGCTGCAACGTTGCCAAAACGTCGGATGCTACAAATTTCACGAGATAAGGTCGTTTTTTATCTTTATTATTATGTCAAAGAACCGCGATAGTCTCCGGTTTCAGTTTATTAATATTCTTCGCTAATTCTTAAAAGTTTGTAGTTACTAGTTTTTTTAATACACATTAGGGTTTTGTACATTGTTGTCTTATCTTAATTTGATCATTAAAAATAGTGTCAAAAGTTTTGCATATTTTAGACAATTTTTTTGAGATAGATGGTGCAGAAACCCTGAATAAGTATAATAGACTTCGATAACTATCGCCAGTTGCTAAACATCGAAGGGTTATTGTCAAACGTATTCTTAGTGGGATAAGCTCGTCTGTTTTTTTTATCAGTGGTTTAATTTTGTTCAGTAGAAATTCGAAATCTGTATGAGACATTATGCAAAACTTCGTGAACTTCCCAGATTCTTGACTATTAATCTCACTAAAACAGTTCACATAGTTATATAAACTAAGAAGACAAAGCGCGGACTTTGTAATTATTTCAACATTCTCCATTGCCCAAAGTCGAATACGATGGAGTGATAGAGCAGTATGTAAACATTCACTTCCCTCGATCCTGCCGCGGCAGTGTTTATAGTTCGGAAGCGGGCGACAAAAGCCTGCAAGAGTTTTGTAAAAGCTAATACTTTCAGATTAGACAGAATTTTGATCATAGAATGCCGGGGTATAGTCAGCGGGCCAGACTACAGGACAACTGGCGCTGGCGTATCTACTAGGAAAGGTGTAATTTTAATTAGTAACCCCAAAGTTTTTTTGGAAAAGCTTCATCAGTAGACACCAAGTAAATTCACCAGTAGACAGTAGATGCAATAAAAAACGAAACAAGTAGTCAGACTGATTAACAATAGAACGCGTGGCGTCAGCATTACTACATACATGACACAATTCCCGGCTGGGTCACCATTTTCCGTTGGGATCTAATTAAAGGAATTGCATTTTCAATTCTGTCGTTCGAATGCAATAACAAAACACACACTTACACACATGTTACAAGCAGATATACGTAAATAAACACGTCATTGTAAGGTTGGTTGTAAGAGATTATCATAAGCCATTAATCCCGCCCCTTGTGAAATTTCACAATATTAGTAGAAACAAACAAACAGACAAAGAAACACAAAAAGTCCATACAAATGCGCCGGTACGTATTCCTCGGTCACTATTACGCTTTGGTCGAATGTGCGTAATAGTTATCTTTATTTTCGTGACGCAAGGCAATGAAAGCCGATTTCAGATAAACGTGTGGTATTGAACAATTTTCCAATTTGACTTGCAGTTGCCATAAATCTGCCCCAACATCTAGTTGTGGCAGTTTCAGTAGTAAAAAGTGTCTAGTAGTTAAATAAGGCCCAGACCACCCTTTAAAACGAATTATATCCTAGAAACCTAAGGAAATGGTGGTTATCATTTCTATTACCGGGAAATAAATTTTCCATATATTTATTTTCATTCCTTTAGCCTTTTCTTTATATTGGCGATAACGTTGCCTGCCTGATTTTTTAATCAATGACGTCACAAGCGAACCCGACCGCATATCATATAGGGGTAAGAAAGGTGAGCATCATGTATCCATAGGTCGGAGCCTGGGTATACCTGAACCTAAGCAATGTGGACAATTTAATTAGGGCGAATACAAAAGCCTTTGTCGGATAACACACAAACACACACTCACCCGCACACATCGACACGTAAGTGAGTTTGCATGTAGCTTATAACCGCACTAAATGGATGAGATCACCGTATATGGGATTCTTAATTGAAAAAGTGAAGGGATCCATTCACGCACATTTAAAGCGTACGTCGAGAAAGTAACAAATAGTGTGAGGAGCGCTTTGGGCTATGATTTAGCTGCGGAATTGAAATGAACTATTTCGCTTTGATTGTGCTCGAAGAGTGTTTTGACACTCGGGAAATGAACTATCTGCTGTTATGACTGCTATTTTGGTGGTGAACGGTTTCGGGTGATGAACGGTTTCGTGCAGTTTGGGCCACAATATCCATTATGTTCTTAGCTCAACTCACGATTTAGCTCCTATTCAGAAGCCTCCTCGAGTGGAAGGCTACCCCGGGTAAGACTCCCGTGTCTCAGGCCGCAGAGCTGGTGGACCGGTTTCTCCCGGCGGAATTGCATCCCGGCGCCACTGGGCGGTTTCCGCACCGGCCGGCGACCCAAGGGGTCTAGAGACTATGGAAATACACTGTTTCCTAAGCAGCGGGGGTGGATGTTCTAACTGAATTACCGCTGTAATACAACAGGTAGAGATCGCGTAAGCGACTTCGGACCCGTAACCAGTCAGGAGGACGGAGGTTTCCTGAAGGTTAATTCCAAACGGAGATATCCTGCCAAAACTGGTAGTCCGGGGCGAGGCTGCCCGCTGTATATCTTTCCCGGTGCCTCGCTGTAAGGCATTGGCCTCTGACGGGTAGGAGGCGGAGCTTGACGGTTGACTGTTTTTTCCTAAGTCTTCTGCGCACACCTCACGGGAGACAGAACGATACATTTCGTTAAAACTTCCCGAGGGGACAGGTTCGCCCGTTGAAGTTGCTGTTATGACTATAATAATGAATTCGATAATGTTTATAATAATATTGTATACATATATGTATACAAAATTAATGAACAATACGATATAATATGCATAAACGCATATTTATTATTCCCTATAGTCTTCATTTGTAACGAGATAATTATATGACCAAAGAAAACAAAGCAAAAACGGCAAAGAGAGAAAATGATATAAGCATAATTTCCTTGTGGGAAAACTGAGCAAAAGAAATTACACAATAACACGAATATATTACATCCTTAAATAGAATGAGGCTACAAAAGCTTCTGGAACATTCATTTCATATATATTATAGAAAGGACACAGCTTACTCAATTTCATTCTCCTGTATACGAGTGGGGCAGAATCAATCATCGATATACAATAGGGATGTGTTGGTGACGCCGCTAAGCCGGCTTTTGTCATTGTTGCCGTGTTTTGTTTGTCATGTTGGTCGCCGGCCGCACATTGGTTGCTGTCGAGGCAGTTGACCAGTAGTCGCCGAGCTCATTCGACTATGTCTCTTGCCCGCAATAAATGGTCAGACAGAGACGATGAACCGTATATCCCATAATCTTTTTTTATAGAGTGATCAGAATGGGAATAATAAATAGTAAACTAATAATACATAGTTTCTTATATATTCGTACATAGACGAGATATGCAGGCATTTGTTTCCTGGTACTATCATATCTTTTGTCGATTACACCGTTCTTTTGTGGGAATATAGTACCTGAAAACCTAACTACAAAATCCTTTTGGACCCACTCAGTTGCTTTACTGTGTGACAAATTTTTTTTTTTCTTAAAATGAAAAATCAACTGCAAGGAAAACAATTTTATCGCCGGAAGATGCACTAGCTGGAATTGAGCCGGAAGTGGAAAAGGCATATGGACTAGAAAAATGCCTTGACAATTGATTTAGACGCATGAAACTTTGTGTAGCCGAGAGTTCTTTAAAAATATATAATAACAAAATTTTAACCCGATCTTTTTTTTTAATTTTGTAAAAAAAATAACAATTTGTTCATATTTTCAGAGTTAATACATTTGTTATGTATAAACGCTATTTGTTAACCAAATAAAAATAAAACGAAAATAAAATAAAATAAAATAAAGAACGGTCTGCCGCTGCGATCACAGTTCATATATGCAAGAAAGAACATATTCAAAACAGCATGCTCTAAGCGCTGTCGTAAGTATCCATAATGTAAACTAACCTATAAAGCGCATAACAATATTTTCCCTATTACTAGGTTATTACAAAAAAGTAAAAATTGAAACTTACCGAATGTTTTTGAGAATGGTGATGCTCGATCCTCATGGTGGCGCAGCGATTTAAGGCAGCCAGTCGACGAAACAAGCTCTGGAGTGAGTCAGCATCTAGGAATGGATGATCGTTCTGCACTCCTGATACATCAATGGGAAACTGGAGATCTGAAAGGAGAGAGAAAGACATTTTATTAAAGTAATGATTCAGAACACGGAGTCAACTCCGTCGTGGATACAGTTTCAATTAAGGCCAAGTCATTTCAAGCGCATGTAATATTTACTGAAAATAGGACAAGGTCACTAGTCTATCGACCTTTCTGGCATACTGAGAAGCATGTTCGAGTTGCAACTCCTTGCTGCGATCTCTCAAGAGCTTTCGACGTGGTTCAACACTAGTTATTGCCTAGCAAGCTGCGTTATTAGGGTTTCGATGATACTGTCCGAAAACTCCTAGCTAGCATTCTTGATGATAGAAAACAAAAACTGTCGTTGGTAGTAATTCGACCGATGTGGGCAATGTTTTGCTTGGTATTACGTATTTGTTTGGATAGATGCGTGGGCACATTCATGTTGTAAAAATTGATAACTTTCTGATATCATTTTTTTACCCAACAATTATTCTAAAATATCTTAAAGAATTCCTCTATGTTTCGAATAATGCGCCAAGCGAATCCTATAATTTTGCTTGCAATGTTAAATTATGAATCTTTCTTTTGCTTGGATTACAAGCTGTGTATCCGTTCGTGATAAGTATTACATCTCTATATTAAAGAGACTAGAAATATGACTTTTTTTTGGCAAAAACTGAAAACTACCAGACATATTACAACCAATCATGTCGAGCTACCCATTGATTTTAAAACAGGGTTAAAACTGCGGTAAACAACCGTCAAAACTTGAGTCGATTCAAGTCACTTGCCCTTTAGATATCTCAATCTGATCCTGATCCAGTTTATCCAAAGTTAGAGTCAGTCCCGCAGATTCATAAATAAACTTCACTTAACCGGCTTCGGCTTAGCGAGTAAACTGAAATTGCGCAAAACTCGTTACCGTTCGCTGAAACCGACTTCGCAGAAATCTCAATGGAATTGAATTAAATCACATGCCCATGCATTGCTAAGAAAAGCAGTAGAAAGGACAATCCATATGATAGTAGGGGAAATGTCGAACCTTCGTTGCATTTGTAATGTAAGCAATGTCGTTCAAGCTCATATGTTTGTTACAAGTCTATCATATGTAAGTACGCACCTTGTCCCAGACACAAATGACGGTCTTTTGACAATGTTATAAAAGAACTAAGGGTCTGTTTCATACAAACAGTCAGTACCTACATGTTGATCTTCGAGAGAGATTATTTCAAAAAGTGTAGATATCCTAGTAACAATTCAATTATTGTTGTTGACAAGCACGGTATTGATATCGTTTTAAAGCATTTATGGATACATTCATTACAGAGGTATTACCCGAAAAAAGGACTGTGTGACGAAACGAGACACTATTAATAATAACATTATATGTATAATGATTACGCAACAATGATCGTTCTCCCAACTATACATACAATTGTCTGGTCAAATGATTAATACCAGAAGAAAACAATATATATTCAGTTTAAAAGTCATAGTGTCATGGGCGATATGTATAAAATATGCAATAATTAAAAAATAATATTTTATTGGCTATTTACTGCCTAAATTATATTCGCAAGAGAGTATAAGAGAGTGTATAAGAGAGTTTTATCACAGAGTTTATTATAAAAATTGTCCCTAGATTAAAAAAAAAACTTAATCAAATGGTAAAGCGATCATTTGCCGAAATTGAGCCCAATGCCATAGTCTACGGTAATGAACAATTATTTCGAAAACAAATGGCTCATCTGGTTAGAGAAGCAAGGAAACCCACCGAAATTAAATCCCATCGACAACTTATGGGCTATTTGTAAGTCCAGATTTCAAGTCCCGATTTAGAAAAAGTAATTAAAAAAAAGGAAAATGAAACACAAAAAACAGGATAAATATATAAAATTTATAGAATAAGGACAATAACAACGATTATAATTTTAACCATAGTGGCAGCTCCATGGTGCGTTCGCAACTCCACTTAATATCGAAACTATTGAGACTTTCATTAGGCGACTGACGAAAAACCTGTTTTACCGGGCCGATTCCTGCCCCCACACCCAAATCCGAGGTTTTGGCCCACTACACTTGAGCACTCTTCCCCCGATAAGCCATACCTGCGAAACCTGGTCGAAGATCATCATAACAACTGAACTCAACCATTAACCCTCTTCCCCACATGAGGTTTTCAGGTCTACCAGCCAACGGGAGAAAGAGGGACGCGCTAGCAGCCGAGCAGTATCCTGTAACTCCACTTGTATGTTACAGGAGCTGCTGAAAACCAAGGATTTCATCCGTACCCTTTGTTTAGTTTTGAAACACCATGTCTAAATATAGATGTAGCACTCAACCCCGCCTAAAATCGATATCGGACTTCTTCCGTTGCCTTAGATTTGCCTTGCAAAGGTCCTGTATAAATGTAGCTTCAAACGATTACTTCGCATCGTAAAACATAGTGTATAAATATAAATGTAGAATCAATACCCTCCTACTCTCTTTGTAACTCCTCTTTTGTATAGGGCCAAACAAAAAATATAAAAGACAAAAAAAAAGAAATAAAAAAAATATATATATATACAGACTACAAAGGTAGCAATGAAACGCAAGTCCAGCCAGTGGGCTGGACACACCTGATAATCCAAATAAACGTAAAACGCGTGTTGGCTAAAGCCCAAAGGTGAGTACAGAATGTGCGCACTGAAGGAGGCAGATAAAACATTTCGATTATAATTTCAAGCAAGATATTATCACTGTACGTGAAAAAAGAAGGCCTATCTATTTCGTTTATACACGTATATAAATATGAGGAAAACTTAGATTGACATAGATATAGACATAGAGATATCACAGGGTGCGTGGAAAAAGTTTAAGCCAGCCGAAGTCACACATAATACCAAACAACGGCTGTGAGTTTATTAATTTAGCTTCCGCGCTGTTTGTCTATCACGGTGAGAGGTGTAAATTTCCCGAGAGGGATAAACTACCTATGTCGACGATACGGTATTTTGTACTGACAACAACTGAACAACTTCTCCTACTTGGTTGTCGATATTTATGTCGCGATATACCTCGGTCACACTGAAGCTACAGGCTATTATAGCCTTCAGAGACCGCAGCGAGTTCTGCCAGTGGCGCTAAGAAGGTCATAGTTTTAACTCTCTTGATGCCTATCCTCAACTATGCAGATTTTTGCTATTTTGACATTTTCGAGAGCATCCTTAAATAAGTTAATAGTAAAAGCACATATTTAAAAACAAGCTTTTATTAAAATGCTCTGTCCCGAGCCAACCCTTGGTGCAGCAGTCATGTCATAGTGGAACTAAGAACGGGCTATCATAATTGAATGCTATACACAATTTCGTGTTTGTGCTGTTGACCGTTGAGCAGTCCCCTTGTCGGGAGACAAACCGTGGGTTCAGCAGCCCTATTGCGGTAAAACAGAACGGGATATCATAATTGAATTCTATACAGATTTTCGTGTTTATGATGTTGTCCGTTGAGGAGTCCCCTCGTTGGAAGCCAACCTTGGGTGCAGCAGCCATTTTGCGGTGACACTTAGAACGGCTATCATTATTAAATGCGTACACAAATTTCGTTTCTGTGCTGTTGACCGTTGAGGAGTCCCCTCTTCAAGAGCCAACCCTGAGTGCAGCAGTCATGTCATGGCGAAATTTAGAACGGGCTATCATAATTGAATGCGTATACAGTCGACAGCACAGAAACAAAATTTTGAATACTCATTCAATTAAGATAGCCCGTTCTAAATTACACCGCGACAAGGCTGCTGCACCCAGGGTTGGCTCGAGACAGAGTATTTTAATCAAAGCTTATTTTGAAAAATGTGTTTTGACTATTAACTTATTTCTAATTGCGCAATTAACGATAACCCACCGATGACACCACAAGTCGAGACTGCGCCAGATATTGAAACGGCGTGTACTTTCGAGGTGTCATCTACAATGACGAACCCGTCACCCCAAGAGGTTATACCGATCTCAGATCGTTATAACCTCTTATAACTTTTGGGAGCTAATGGGCCCTAGCTGAGTTGGCCACGAAGACTTGTTCAGGGTTTGTCACACTCACGGGTCTCTACCCATCTGGCGGCCTCCACGCATGAAGTGCGAGCCCGGGTAGGACTCTAGCCTTAAGGCTAGTTTCCCCTAGGAGTCAATCTTCTGACGCTCCTGGACGGTCTGCGCACCGTGCGGCGTAAGCCTGTGCATCGATTGTGCATTCTGACTAAGAGTCGGGGGAGCCTAAAAGCAGTACTGTTTCCTATAGAGCGGGGGTGATGATGGGGTTGCTGACCTTACGGCGAATGCTCTTGAAATGACCATCGGCTACCCGATCCCGGGTGAACAGCCGGGCAAAGAACGCCGTGGTCCGCGATAGATTCGAGTTACACCGTTTCACCGCTTCGTAAGGGAGAGGACCGCGCAAGCGACCTCGAACTCGTAACCAGCCGAGAAACCGGAGTAATCTGGTCGCAATTGGAAGTAAGGACGTGAGTGTAAGCCCGCTGGGTAACATACCTGATTATCTCGCGGATAAGGCGTTGGCCTCTTACGGGCATGTGGCGGAGCTTGACAGTGAACTGTTTTGTCGAAGTCTTCTGCGTTCACTTCACAGGAGATAGAACGACCAATCGTTAAAACTTCCTGAGGTGACGGGCTCACCCGTTGTAGTTGACAGCTCTATTATAGTTATTTCAACCTGGAGTGCTACCTAGAGACTTAGGGACAGGACAGTCTACTGTCTAGCTACGCCAACTCACCCGTGAGAGTCCGACATCTTACCGCGTGGCACTGGGAAGTGAGCCCAGCGGGCGGCCTCGCGCCCTCACTCCTAGATTTGGCCAAATTTCTCGGTCTCCGGTCTGGTCGCGGGTTCAAGGTCGCTTGCGCGGCCTCTACTCGACGTAAGGGGTTATTTAGAATATTTTGTGGTCCGAGGCGCCCTTTGCAAACCATGGTCATTAGGGATTGGGTGACCAACGAATCGATTCAAGAGTTGAAGACGACAGGCAGGCAACCGCCCAGATCCGCCCGAGATATTCCTCCCAACCCCCTCCGATTGCAGGATTACAACCGTGGCGGGCTCGTAGCGGAACTGGCTGGTAAATTGTATTCGTCTAAAGTCTTTGCAACTCATTCCAGTGTGGTAAGAACAGCTGATATAATATTCTTGAATAGCGGGAATGCCCACAGCAATGAAGTATCTCCAAGCACCTCGATGATTCAGATACAGGTCATAATACTAATGGCAGTAAAGAAGAAAAGGGTTTTTATTAAAGAAAGAATAAAATATTCAAGTAGGTACAATTCGGAGATCCTTCAACATGCAATATGGATAATTTATGACCTAGAGTAGTAAGAAGATGGCGCTACGTTGATGTTTGATAGATAACGATCTCGGTAATAAATCCACTCTATTGTTTCGTATTGTAGAATCATAGGCCTATTGTAAAATTAAATCTATTGTGTGAGCCAACCCTGTGATCAGTTGGTATCATAATAATTAGTTTACGAATAAATCAATTATGAATAACTAGTGTGATAAATAACATGCAAATTGGGGATCGAAAAATCGCTGAGAGATGAAACTTACATGTTCAATTAAATGCAATGAATATTTTTATGAAACGTATTTACATTAGTAGTTTTATATAATTAAATTTACTTAAATAGGCTGATACGCTTACTAAGGTAGACCAATATCAATGTGGGAGTAGGAGTATAATAGAGAGACTTGAGGCAACATTATGGTTCTCAAGTGGGTAGCTATACCTTTATTCAAATCTGATTGAACACTAATCGATTGATCAGAACTGTTGGAACATAATTAATTATTTCAATATGTTATTACAATATCTTACATATATGACAGTACATTACAACACCAATAAAGGTCTTCTATTCTAACGAGTAACTTATAGATACTAAAAAGCGTAAAGTAATCAAAAAATAGCCATTTATTAAAAAATAATTTGACAGTCAAAAACGACAAAGCTCACTAAAAAAATATAAAAAATCACGATAAAGCCATATTAAATAACTAGAAAAACAAATAAATTATAAATAAAGAAATAAAATAAAATAAAATGATAGTGGAAATTAAAAGGTTAAATCAGAAAACATTTTGTAATAAATACCAATAAAAAATATATAGCTGAATTAAATGGAGTCTTTATTTGAATAGAAAGAGAGATGAGTTTAATTTTAAATAATTATGAGAACTAGAATTCAATACTGATATAATAATAATAATAGAATACGATAGTTTTACATCTCATATATAAAGAGAGAAGTTCCGATTCACTCATTCATTCATTCATTCACTGACTGACTCATCAACGTCCAGCCCTAAGCCTTAGACCTAGAAAGCTGAAATTTTTAACATAGGTTCCTTTTAGGACGCAAACGCTCACTAAGGGCGGATTTTTCGAAATTCAACCCCTAAAGGGGTGAAAAGGGGTTTCACAGTTTGTATGGAAAACCTATATAGATGTACTTTTTAATTCGAAACTTTGAAAGACTACTCTAATAAACAAATAAGGAAATAGGTGTTTCATGTTTTTTCAAAATTCTACCCTTAAAGGGAAAAAACGGGGGTTTAAAATTTGTATGGACAAACGATTTTAGATGGACTTTTTATTTCGAAAGTTTGTAAGATTACTCTAATAAATAAATAAGGAAACGCGTGTTTCATATTTTTTCAAAATTCAACCCCTAAAGGGGTGATAAGGGGTTTCGAAATTTTTATAGAGAGACGATATAGATGTACTTTTTAATTCGAAACTTTGTAAGATTACTCTAATAAACAAATAAGAAAATAGGTGTTTCATGTTTTTTCAAAATTCAACCCCTAAAGAGGTGAAACGGAGTTTCAAAATTTGTATGAATGAACAATATTAGATGTGCTTTTTATTTAGAATTCTTGTAGGATTACTATAATAAAAAAATAACAAATTGCTTCATTCGTGGTTTTTCCAAAACTCAACCCCTAAAGGGGTGGAAAGGGGTTATAAAATTTGTATGGAGAAACGATATAGATGGTCTTTTAAATTCGAAACTTTGTAAGATTACTCTATTAAACAAATAAGAAAATAGATGTTTCATTTTTTTTTAATTCTACCCCTAAAGGGGTGAAACAGGGTTCCAAACTTTGTATGAATAAACAATATTAGACGTGCTTTTTATTTCGAAACTTCGAAGGATTACTCTAATAAAAAGGTAAGAAAATACGTATTTCGTGGTTATTGAAAATTCAACCCCTAAAGGGATGAAAAGGGGTTTCACAATTTGTATGGAGAACCGATATAAATGAACTTTTTAATCAAAACTTTGTAAGATTACTCTTATAAACAAATAAATAAATACGTGTTTTATGGTTTTTCAAAATTCCGCCCCTAAAGGGGTAAAACGGGGTTTTAAAGTTTGTATGGATAAACAATTTTAAATGAACTTTTCATTTTGAAACTCTGTAAGATTACTCTAATAAATAAATAAGGAAACACGTGTTTCATATTTTTTCAAAATTCAACCCCTAAAGGGGTAAAAATAGGTTTCGATTTTTTTAATGGAGATACGATATAGATGTACTTTTTAATTCGAAACTTTGTAAGATTACTCTAATAAACAAATAAGAAAATAGGTGTTTCATATTTTCAAAATTCAACCCCTAAAGGGGTGAAGAGGAGTTTCAAAATTTCTATGAATGAACAATATTAGATGTGTTTTTTATTTCGAATTCCTGTAGGATTACTCTAATACAAAAATAACAAAATGCTTCTTTCGTGGTTTTTCCAAAACTAAACCCCTAAAGGAGTGGAAAGTGGTTATAAAATATGTATGGAGAAACGATATAGATGGTATTTTTAATTAGAACATTTTTAAGATTACTCTATTAACCAAATATGAAAATAGGTGTTTCATATTTTTTTTTAATTCTACCCCTAAAGGGGTGAAACAGGGTTCCAAACTTTGTATAAATAAACAATATTAGATGTACTTTTTATTTCGATACTTCGAAGGATTACTCTAACAAAAAGGTAACAAAATACGTCTTTCGTGGTTATTCAAAATTAAACCCCTAAAGGGGTGAAATAATACCCATACAATTTGTATGGAGAAACATTATAGATGAACTTTTTTATTCAAAACTTTGTAAGATTACTCTTATAAACAAATAAACAAATAGATGTTTTATGGTTTTTCAAAATTCCGCCCCTAAAGGGGTAAAACGGGGTTTTAAAGTTTGTATGGATAAACGATTTTAGATGGAGTTTTTATTTCGAAACTTTGTAAGATTACTCTAATAAAGTAATAAGGAAACACGTGTTTCATATTTTTTCAAAATTCAACCCTTAAAGGGGTGAAAATGGGTTTCGAAATTTATATGGAGAGACGATATAGATGTACTTTTTAATTCGAAACTTTGTAAGATTACTCTAATAAACAAATAAGAAAATAGGTGTTTCATGTTTTTTTAACATTCAACCCCTAAAGGGGTGAAACGGGGTGTTAAAATTTTCATGAATGAACAATATTAGATGTGCTTTTTATTTCGAATTCCTGTAGGATTACTCTAATAAAAAAATAACAAACTGCTTCTTTCGTGGTATTTCCAAAATTCAACCCCTAAAGGGGTGGAAAGGAGTTATAAAATTTGTATGCAGAAACGATATAGATGGTCTTTATAATTCGGAAACTTTGTAAGATTACTCTATTAAACAAATAAGAAAAAGGTGTTTCATTTTTTTTTTAAATTCTACCCCAAAAGGGGTGAAACAGGGGTCAAAACTTTGTTTAAATAAACAATATTAGATGTGCTTTTTATTTTAAAACTTTCGTGTTTTTTCCAAAATTCAACCCCTAAAGGGGTGGACAGGGGTTATAAATTTTGTATGGAGAAACGATATAGCTGGTCTTTTTAATTCGAAACTTTGTAAGGTTACTCTATTAAACAAATAAGAAAATAGGTGTTTCTTTTTTTTTCATTCTACCCCTAAAGGGGTGAAACAGGGTTCCAAACTTTGTATGAATGAACAATATTAGATGTGCTTTTTATTTCGAAACTTTGAAGGATTACTCTAATAAAAAAAATAAGAAAAAACGTCCTTCGTGGTTTTTTAAAATTCAACCCCTAAATGAGTGAAAAGGGGTTATACAATTTGTATGGAGAAACGATATAGATGAACTTTTTAATTCGATACTTTGTAAGAATAAATTCTACTAAATTTAAGTGGGAAAAGAAACTCTAATAAATTTAAGGGGGAAACAAGTGTTTCATGTTTTATCAATATTCAAGACCTAAAGGGGTGAAACAGTGTATATATTTTTTCTTTTGGATAAACGATATTAGATTAACTTTTTAATTCAAAACTTTGTAAGTTTTTTCTAATAAACTAATAAGCAAATAGGAATTTTATGTTTTTTAAAAATTCAACCCCTAAAGGGGTAAAACGGTGTTTAAAAATTTGTTTGGATAAACGACATTAGATGGACTTTTTAATTCAAAACTTTGTACGATTTTGAAACTTTGTAAGATTACTCTAATAAACAAATAAGCAAATAGGTCTTTCGTATTTTTTTAAAATTCAACCCCTAAAGGTGTGGAAAGCGGTTTAAGCAAATAGGTATTTTATGTTTTTTAAAAATTCAACCCATAAAGGGGTGAAACGGTGTTTCAAAATTTGTTTGGATAAACGACATTAGATGGACTTTTTAATTCAAAACTTTGTACGATTTTGAAACTTTGTAAGATTACTCTAATAAACAAATAAGCAAATAGGTCTTTCGTATTTTTTTTTAATTCAACCCCTAAAGGGGTGGAAAGGGGTTTCAAAGTTTGTATGGAAAAACGATATTAGATGAACTTCGTATTTTTTTGAAATTTCACCCCTAAATGCGTAAAAAGGGGTTTTAAAGTTCTTATGGAGAAACGATATTAGATGGACTTTTTATTTTGAAACTTTGTAGGATTACTCTAATAAACAAATAATCAAATACGTCTTTCGTGTTTTTTCACAATTCAACCCATAAAGGCGTGAAAAGGGGTTTAAAATTTGTATGGAGAAACGATATTAGATGGAATTCGTCAGAATACTCTAATAAACATTTAGGCAAATACGTATATCGTTTTTTTAATTCAACCCCTAATGGGGCGAAAAGGGGTTTAAATGATATTAAACAAATAAGCAAATGCATGTTTCATATTTTTCTAAAATTTACCACTAAGGGGGTAGGAAGGGGTAAATAACGCTAAAAATCAAAATAGAATCTGAGTCGCGCCTGACGGTTCCCGGACGCGAGAAGGCGCTAGAACCTTATTATAAATTCATCATTTGTCTCAATAACATGCGTAGTGCAAGCACCGCGATCGTCAAATGTTCACGCCCTAATTACTTAGTTTATCATCATGAAGTAAATATTGACAGGAGTACAGAGAAGGACATTGGATACCTTTATATATTACACGCAAAAGATACCACTTGATTGGGAAAAAGGGATCTATTAAGATCCCTATTAAGATCCCTTTGGGTTAAGACCCAAATTTAACGCGTGCGAAGCCGCGGGCAACAGCTAGTACTAATATAAATAGACATAGAATTTAAAAGAAGCATAAAACAAGGTTAAAATTATGCTTTTAAGCAAATAGAATAAGTAACAGGCGAATTGATTTAAGACTACCTGATTTAAAACTAAGACTGATTTAAGACTATATATTTTCTACCTAAATCAATTTCAGTAAAATTTACTGTAATTTCTTCCAACCCGCATTCAAAGAGTTCCGCGTCACAAGTTACTCGAATAATTGTATGTGGTGTTCGCAACAGATATGACACGTATGAAATTTTACTTATTTAAATCTCTCAACAGATCTCTGCTTTCGGGAAATTGAATCTTGGGTTTACTTCATTCGACCAACATTCATCAAGATGCAATTTGGAAGTAAATAGGGTTCCATACTAAATCGTACAAACTGAAATTCTATTTGTAAGACTCCTCTGATTGTCTATAATGTGGCCTATATTGGCCAGTATTAAAGTTATAGATATCAAAGAATTTTTCAATCTGTAACGTAGACAAATAAATACTATGCGAAAAAAATAAATGTAATCATTTAAATGAAAATGAAAAGTTAAAAAAAGTAATGCTCTCTATGTCAATAGAAGCACTACATGACATCGTTTTGTTTTATTTTGGTGTAATTTCGATTTCTTGATTTAATTTTAGGTAGGTATATATTATTTTGGTCTAATTTCGATTTCATGATTTATTTTTAGGTATATATTATTTTGTTCAATTTCGATTTCTTGATTTATTTTTAGGTATATATTATTTACGAACTATACCTATCGGTCATATCAGTATGTATCTTGTAGTGTATATGAGTTTGTATTGCTGTGGATATCTTTCATTCCCCCTCTGGTTCCTTTTGTTCTATCTTACTCCCGATTTCGTTGCTGTGGTTTTTGAAATAGTTATCATTTAGTAGACATTTTTTATCGGTATGCCAGTATATATAAGTGGCACACCCAGTGTGACCGCCTAAAAAAATTGTGATTTTGTGTTTTTATTAAAGATAAGTATTGCATTGAATGTTTATTTTTTTAGGAACTATTTGTGCATAAATAAAGTATACATAGTATTTTTTTAATATTTTATTTTCATTTTCATAAATAAAAAGTCTCAAAAAAAAAAATTCCCCCATTGCTGCAGTGATTGCCGGCCCGAAATAAATAAAAAAAAACCCCAAAAGGATACTTCTAGTATGCCAATAGCCAATACATTTGTATTGCCTATGACCCAGGACTGAAAAAAATTATGTTTAATAAAATAGCAGAATTTAGAAAAAAAAAATTGCTCTTTTATTATAATTTAAAATAAGCGAAATTTTAAACTTATTCTTGTTACATTTATTTTTTTCACAATCCTGGGTCATTGTATATATATAGGGAATACCTATATACAGGTAATATAGGCAATATAATTAAATTGAAATTGAAATATTCTAGAGAAATATTTGTGATCACGGTCGTCAGTCCTTATAGAACGACTATTGCTCTGTTTTTAAAGTTTCGTGTTATGACATGTCTTGTTGTTACGCACATACACACTTTCTTTAAACTGTGGTAGCATCAACGCTTCTGCCTAATTTAGCGAACTATTTTTAGACGGGAGAACCTTTTTGCTGAACAATTGTTCAGCGGAAGAATACGCCTGGAAGGTTGTCATGAAAGAGTCAGTAGATCAAAGGCGGCGTCTTTGCGACTCCCGTCGCGTCGTTTTTCGTTTCTCGTCTCTGGATTAAAATGTAATAAGTGTAATAATGTAATAAAAATCCCGAGCGCCTTTAAGGGGGCTGAAGAGGAGAAAAAGGCAAGATCCAAGCGGTCCAAACATTTGCATGCTCATGCTCTTTTCTCGTACGGAGTCGAATTATGGAGTCGAGCCACAGAACATTATCGCATCCTAGTCATGTATAAACGGACTGTGTGCATAATTACTGAAGTACCCTGAGAAATCGTATATGGGCGAATTAGGGATGTTTCCTCAATATTCAACTTCGGCACTTATCCAACTTCGACGTGAACGGCGTCTCCCATGATTATCCAACGAGATCCCAAAAACAGCTCCGTTGCTATAGTCATTATCTCAGAAATCCTAAAATCTTAGCCGACATCACCGGGACCTAGATATATAATCGATCAAACAATTTGTTAATAGTAGTGACGGAATATTCAGGAGGCGACTAAAAACGTTTCGTTTTACGAATACCTTCGTATTGAGATTTTTATGATGCACTTTAATGATTAGATCCAGTGAATGGTATTACACAGTTGATGAGATGTTGATCCATTACTATACACCGGAGACTAAGCAACAATCAAAATAGCGGATAGAGTACGGTCAACCTGCACCTGCAACCAACTGCAAGAAAGCAAAGGCGTGGCGTAACTTCCGCGGATTGCAATAAAAACAGTTAAATCTATTACGGTGAATTCGCAAGCTTGTTTCGCGTTTGAATGATAAAATCAAGAATAAAAAGCGTGATTTTGCAAAAAAAATGTCTTTTCATCACAACAATGCACCAATTCACAAGGCTTCTAATGATGCGGCTAAAATACACGAAAAATGTTTCGATTTGCTTTCATCCGCCTTATCTAACCCTAGAACCACCTTACCCAACCATCTACCTTATCAAGCATCCACCTTATCGACGTGGCACTATGCGACTTTCATGTGTTTTCAAATCTGAACGAAAAACGACTAGGTGGGAAGATATGTCCGAATATAAAAGTCATTATATATATATATATATATATATATATATATATATATATATATATATATATATATATATATATATATATATATATATATATATATATATATATATATATATATATATATATATATATATATATATATATATATATATATATATATATATATATATATATATATATATATATATATATATATATATATATATATATGCTGTGGGATATTACAAAATAGGTTGTCGACATCTTATTATAAAATGATTGTATAATCACGGGAAAATATAATCCCACACCGGCACTTCTGCGGCGGAAATTATTTCCCTAAAGTGGCAACCCCGGGGCTCTAGCTGTCGAAGTGGGAGAGAAACGACAAAAAGCGACGAATTTTTCGGTCAGACCCTTTTATTTTACGAATCAACTAGCTACAATATAAATAAGAAACTGCTGATACATTTTCTGGAAGAAGCCGATTGTCGAGGGGCTCCGCGGAACTGTATTCTTTTAATTTCTATGAAATTTAAATTGCTACGCGGTAAAACGAAATCTAAAAGTTTACCAATAAAACAAAATTGTAAAAAGGGCAACTAGAGCTGTCAACTACAACGGGCGAACCCGTCACCTCAAGATGTTTTAACGATATTGGATCTTTCTGTCTCTCGTGAGGTGAGCGCAAAAGACTTGGTACGAAAAACAATCCACTGTCTAGTTACGCCACCTACCTGTCAGAGGCCAACGCCTTACAGCGAGGCACCGCGAAAGGTACCCAGCGGGTAGCCTCGCACCCTGTCTATAATTAACCTTTAGGATACCTCCAACCTTCCGATCGGTCACGGGTTCGAAGTCACTTACGCGACTTCTACCTGCCGTGTGTTCAGCGGTGATTCGGTTTGAGTCTATCGCGGACCAAAGGCATCTTTTACCCGGCTCTAAAATCAGGATCAGGTAGCCTAATGGTCGTTTCAAGAGTGGTTGATGACAGGTCAACATCCACCCCCGCTGCTTAGGAGACAGTATATTTCCATAGCCTCCAGGCTCCTTTAAAAATTAGTCAGAGTGCACAACCGGGCGTCGTCGAACGGTGCGCAAACCGTACAGTAGAGCCGGGATGCAATTCCACCAGGATAAATTCTGAATAGGAGCTGAATCGTGAGTTGGGCCGATCCGAGAACAAAATTAATCTTGTGGCAGTATTTTATTTTTAGCTCGACGTCCTCCCGCTACCTTTATCGACGAATATCAAGTGTGGGGCGTAGTGGGGAAATATATATTACACCCAATGTATATAACAGTATTATATATATAAAGTTTAAATTAATATGCATTCTTACTAAACGAGAGATGGGAAATATTTGTGTTCCTTAAGCCACGCTTTAACAAAATTGGATCCTTATACAACCTTTAACAGACTAATCACAACCTTGAGGATGAAAAATATCTTCTCATATTTATATATCAACACTGAGAAAATGTCTGAGTAATAACTCGTTTTACTACGTTATCGATTACCTCTACATAAGATAATGTAGCATATAATGTGGCTTTTTATACAACTGCCCAAAAAAGGAGTATTATGTGTTTAGTATTCATCTATGTATGTTTTTCGTTTCTTTATTCCACCATAACTTCTAAACGCTTGAACCGATTTAGAAGTGTGTTGTATTGTTAGAATCGTTTTATCCTCCCGAGTGTCATAGGGTACGAACCGAGACCCCTTGCCCTTATACAAGAAGAAAGCAGCGTCTTTTATATAACTCGCCGTGTTACGCGGTGCGTGTTGACATTCGTCATTTGAAAGTTTATTTTTTTTCGGTTTTTCCGGAATAGATCCGGTAGGCATAGTAACGAAGAGAAATATTTGGAATATTAATTTACCAAAAAATATATACAAAGTGTTCAATTATTACACTCCACAAAATATTACCGATTTTTAAATAATCGGTTTTGGCTCTAATGAATTTATTCCAATCCAACATTTTTGAAAATTACAAAACTACGCAATTGAACGCGAAAAAAGTCGGTATTTTTAATGACGAAACAATGATTTTTTATTCAACCATAACTTCAAAACGCCTTGATAGTAACTTCAAAACGCCTTGATAGTAACTGCAAAACATCTTGATAGTAAACAGGGTTCACTATTTTACCTTGAGGCAAGAATTCAAAATGCATAATTCTAACGTCGAAAAAACAGAGAGCATCACTTTGCCATTGGATCGAGCCACCACATTGATATTGGTAAGCCTTTGCTTATCCATTCTGATTATTTCACTTTTGTCTCGATGTCGTAGCCATGATACCAGCTTTCGTATCTCGTTATGATCCTTTGCACGAATGTTTCACGTTTGCAGAAAATCGTACATGTCAAAAATCGCCATTGACACTTAAACACGTTTCACTCAAATAAAAACATCATGAAAACTAAAGGAGACATCAAAGACCCAAAAACACGTGGTTATAAAGAAGGGTATGCGCAAGGCATTGCTGCCAACCGCATATCACTAAATATCTCCGTTGGCGCGTAATTTAAATTGTTCGGTTATTTTCTGAAGAGACGTCGTAGGTTTCGTCGAATTATTTTGTGCTGCGTTTATTGCAATCAGTCGTTTCTTAATGATTGAAAGATCATTTTCAGTCGTGCAGTCCCCGAGTGTGTTAATGACCCAAAGTGTAATTGACTTACTTATTCCTAAAATATAATCCACCCATACCTTCGGAAGGGCCCGTGGATTCACATTTTAAGCATCGATAGCGATGTTTTGTCCCCACGCGAAAATTTGCTGTTCGACGAAACAATTGACCTTTGCCGTTCTCTTTAAATAGATGCCATGACGACATGACGTCAAACTTCCTAAAAAGAAGTAATTTCATAAAACTTATTAGGCCTTTGGACTTGTATGTTAACCCTTTTTGAATTTGTCATCACTAATTTTGATTTTTGTTTTAATTTTTAATTTTGTTTGAATTTCAATTTTAATCTTGATTTCTGATTGATATTTATTATGATTATTAATATATAATATTTTAATAACTATAACGACGCCGTAACTGCATTTAACTTAAAAATAAAAATATGAAAAGAAATAATAAAATCTTTTATATATATTTAAAATGAAATCTAATAAAACATCTCAATATGGAAATGAAATCGTCTTAAATCGAGGCGTATCACGCCTAAATATGAAATCGTTTGATCAACATAAAAATATAATTACAATAGTTTTAACTAGGCACAAATGGTATACGAATAGTTATATATATATATGCAAAAGAAAACCAAGTGACTAAAAATTCATTTTTTTTTATATTTTATGAGAATTACACAGATATATATCTGGCAGATAGGTATATAAATATTTTAAAATAACATATCCCAGTGTCAATTTATAGTTCAATAAGGTGATTCATCCTGTAACCGGGTTGAAAATCTTTCAAAATGTATCAATTTTTGCAATATAAAAAAAATCTGCAAAAAATTAAATATCCACAAAAATCAATGAAGCCATTTTTTGCCTAATATTAGTTAAAAACTGGTAGAGTGTTCTACAATTCTTTGACTGAGATTAACGAAAAATATATATCGTATACCTCTATACCGATTATTCTTACAGGTAAAGCCATTTTGAGCATTTTTACTGAATTTCGTGAACATATTTGTCGATACATATGTATGTGCTTGAAGAACATGTTGCGGTATAAATGATTGTTTACACTTACAACGTACCCCGTATCTTTGACTACCTATATAATTTATAGCAGAATCATTTGAAAGAATGCTAATATCTTTATCAAGAGAATCGCCTTTTGACTGTTACTAGGCCTTAAATCAACCTTATCCTTAGCGCGCATATTGGTGTATATAGGGAGAGAAATCATTAAGATGTCTGTGTACATAGGGTGGTGATTAGAGGCGATATCTCTTGTTACTCCTTATCTTATGTCTCAAAGGGCCAGAGGCGTTATTGAGGGCGTGATCAGCCCTTTGACTGTTCTCCTTTTACTTGCAAAATGCCATTAACAGAATTTACAAGACTCATTTAATTGGTTTTCGCACGTAATCTCACGGCCCGTAATCCTTTGACATTCTTAATTCTTGTCTTCAAAGGATTCTAATTATAAAACGTGCATACGAATCGTATGCGCTGAGATTATTATTAGCATTGATTATATAGCGTATTAGATTGCTCAACGACTTACTACGACATGGAAACCAGTATTTTACTACGAATCTAAATTTGTAGATGGCACTCGAAGCTTTTAAATTATGTTCAATATGGCAACTTTCGTAGTATAACTTTATGAAGGCGCACTGTATAGAAGAATATGACGTTCTAAACTCGCCTATACGGTATAAATAATAAAAATCTTATTATTTATTTAAATATGGTTTATTAACATAAATATGGTTTATTTAAATTTCTATTTCCGATGTAAGTACCGAATTTCAAGTCTCTAACTGCAGCACTTCAAGATTGAAGTATGATTAGCGCGCCTTCTGGTGAACTGATTTCAACTAATGATGCCTGCAAAATATACGTATATACGGTAAAAATAATAAAAAAAATGTTTACATAAAGACGTCCATTTTTAATTTGGTACACAGGTTTGAACGTAATAAATTACGCTTTTTAATGTCCAGATGGACTTATTAGTCTATCCATCTATTGATGGCATTCTAACCTAAAAATGCGATAGATAGCACTACTGATTGAATGCCATTATTGTTTTCGCTGGTTAAAATTATTGGGTTTTACTGACAATCCGTTTTAAAAATATTTAATATCAAGGTTATATTATATATATATAACCTTGGTTAAAGGTTAATATACATGGCTAAATGAACTGCTATTAGTTTGGCCGCCAATGCTATCGGCGCCACCTGCATTTCGCCGTCTCGGGAGAGTTACCAAATCGTTATATAATCAATGCTATTAGGTATGAAGTTGCCCTATAATTATTACAATTAAGACCTAAGAGTTTGTATGAAAAATATAAACCTAATTAATCGAAATATTGACCCCTTATTATCTATGCAATTTTGGAAGAGTGAAAAAAAAACACCGGTTGCAATATTATTTTGCTTTAAAATCGCAGAGAATATTAAAAAATTGGCTACGCCACCCTAAGACTTCCCGGAAAGTAGTCAAGAACAGATTTTACCTGAATATTAATTGCATAAATGACATCGATGATCGTCCTCTCTCGGCCGGCCAACGAGCTCGGTTGGGTTCTGTTGCAACCGCCTCAGATGGCACGGTTCGTTTCTCATTTAAAGGCGAAGTTGGGCCAAGCGCCAACAGATGGCGTGAATATTTGATTAAAATATATGGCGGAATTTAAATATTATTAGTGTAGTTTGTATATAAGATATTCCAACCCAAATTTCAAGTTTCCAAGTCCAATATTTCGAGATTGACATATGAGTTTTAACCATAATCTTTTCAACTCTTGCCATGACCAAATTATGCTTGTATACCAAATTTTAGCTAGATAGGATTAAGCGTTTGGGCGCTATCGTGGAGGAATACAGACAAACTTCCATCTGGAAATAGTCTTAATCGTCTCAGGGACACTCAAAATAAATATTTCCAACTTGATCTCGAATAAACATTTGCATGTTTACAATACTTTCCCTCCTCGTCGGTTAATGGAAAGAAAAATTCATTCATTAATTATATTTAAAATACCTTCAGGAATCGATTCACGAATCAAGGCATGTTTCACAGCGAACACAATAGATTATTGGGTGAGAACGCGCAGAAAGTCACTAAGTTCACCGTGTCGCATTTAGCAAAGTTATTGACAACTTGATGTTGACATCTGACCGAAGTCCCATTTGAGAATCTCGAACTCGGCACAGGCTGTTGAAACGTTTTGGCCAAATCGCAAAACTTTAAACTCTGAACTCAAAGTTGACAATGGCGCGAACATAAACAACAGAAAATTGCGGGCAACTTTATTTGACGATTTTGACAAGTACAAAGATGACTCGGAGACGTGGCAATGGTGAAAAAACGTTTATTTTGGAGATGGTTTGTAATTTACCATTTTAACACCTTTGAGGTGTCAAATAATTCATCTCTCACATCCATTCGGTTGCGACTGATCTTTTTCAATTAAGTTTGAACAGATGTGTAAGTACGACTATAAACAACATAATATATTTTACCTTATAACTAGACTATGATTGCATCGAGATCTCTGCAAGACAAATATTATGAATTAAATTATTTTAAAAACAGGATTTCAGTAGAATTCCAAGAAAAAAATAAATTATTTAATACTTTGGAAAATAGCGAATATTAAAAAAAGGTTTCCACTTGAATGATTTATTTAATTTAGGATATAAAATCAACCCGAAATACTTTCTTTAAAACGACATTTCAATTACCCTCAAATCAAATATGACAATTTAAAAGGAGTGAATATATCTGAAATTGATCTTGAATTAAATTAAATTATTGAAAATCTTAAATTTAATTAAATTATTCTTTGGGTAACTCGCACTTTCACGCAGCTCTCATATCCCCACATATACACAAACACATAGTCCTGATATGCATCCTTTACATTAATATTAATTAAAATTTTATGCTTTAACGTGAAGCAATTACTGGCACTTTGACCTAGATTTATTAAGAAGTAATCCTAAAGCCATTTATCTAAATACTGGATAAGTAGTCACTGGCTGGTGATATGGTGGTTTTCATCTATTTCTCCGGTTGTCTGTATTTCTGTCTCTTATTGGAATACCATACTTCGACTAGTACTCCTCGACAAACACCTAATGAGAGGATAAACAGAAATCTATGATGAATATATTTTAATTGTAATTCGGCTAAGAATATAATGAAGATGTCAGATCATTGCCATTGTCTTGGCAACAAACAAATAAATACATGTACACGTCATTCTAAAAATAAATCTTTACAGCGTAGGTTTACAGTGTTGATATTATCATAGTTTCAGAGGCACCTGAAAATAGGTCGAGACTGTATCGAGTGTTATGTACGCCAGAGCAGTCAAAGCGGCGCTGCTTATTGAGGCGGGAAATCACATTTTATATACAAAGATGATCAAATATATCACACCAGTATATGTAGATAACATGATTTCATTATTTTTAAACAAAATCGATGAGGAACACATTGATAATTGAGAAGAGCGATTTGTTTAAATATTTCGTTGTTGTCTAGTACCCGGCGATATCCGAGTGCATGGCATGACCGTCCATGGCATCTTTAACCTTATTGGAGCAGTTCACTATAATCGATTGATTAATTGACTAAGGTTCCCTTTTCTACTAGCTAATTGATTGATTGATTTATTATTGAATCAAATTATCTACCTACCTATCTATTTTGGTTGCTCATATTCGGTTTTGTTTTTTATTCGGAGCGATATATACATACCTACCTACCTACATAAATTGTTTTAATCGCTATTGTTTTATAGTACATAATAATGTTATAATTTATAGTGATTTTTTAAAATATTTTTATTAACCGCCCTACCTTTGGGTTATTATTCAACAAGTAGTTGAAGATCGTTGGGTTTTTTTCATTAGATTTCTTAATAACAATACTTGTTTACAATATACCAGACATTTTTTTTTACACAAGAGACCCATATATTATCTTTTTTGTATTTAGAATCGTAGGAACAATTTGACGTATCGCGTACGCTTTGTGGGTTTCAGGTTATTTTAATTTTTATTTTTCTTGTTTTTGTACTCGAGCATACCAGAACGTACGTGATACGGGTTGTTGCGTTCGAGCGATATTATAGCGGCCGTATCACCTACAATCGTATAGGTAGGTCGGCAAATTATATCTGGATTTGAATATCTGGATTTGATCTCATTATTGACATAATTTCCTATCAATTCTGATTTTTGTTGTCATAATTTGTTTGTTTTTTAAATGTACATAATTCTTTAATGTAGTTTTAACCTTAATAAATGTAATATCCTACACTGGAACTCTCTATGGATGTTTTGAACAAACACAAACACAATTTATTACAAACTATCCCCTTGCTATTAAGCTAGCGCTGGCCCGACTCTGCAACACAAGGCAGGCGCGAAACGTCTTGCATTTACCCAAAAAATAAAAATACATCTCCGTCACAATCAATTTTTTCTACGTTTTAGAATATTAAGGACCAGAAAAACGAAAAAAAACTGTCTGTCTGGCTCATTGATGCGCGTTGCCCGATTTAATAAATTCGTCAATCTGTTTTTTTTCATCAATGGGAAGAGCTGACTAGATTTTAGGAGCCGTCCATAAACCAGCTCATGGAGCGACTATACAAACGGACAAGCAAAAACACATTTTAGCCGTACGATCACCTGAATTTTATTAGTTCTCTGAATTAAAAAGAAAAACCGAAAACCGGAGAAATACTTTAGAAATTGGGCTATGCGTTCTTGAATTACAATGATAGGCTTTAAGAGGTTGTAACTCGAGAACCCGTTGTCCGATTTCAAAAATTCTTTCGCTAATCTGTTTTATTCATCGATGGAAAAAGCCGATAAGATTTAATAAATTGGTTGGGGAGCTGCTATATAAACGAACGAGTGAGATATCACATTTTTATCCGTACGTTTGTCAATCGTTTATTAGCTATTCATATTAATACGAAAAACAGATTATTGAACCATTTTTTTAAAATCAGACCTTGCGTTCTTCAGTTACAAAATTTAAAGCTGATTGACTTAAGGGGACGTAACTTTAAACGAATAATATATTCGAAATATTCTTTGGCCAATTAGTTTTATTCGTTGTATGGTGGACGAGCTTATTAGAGCTGCCATAAACGAACTAAACGTACGCGTTCGTGTCATCTTGTTAATAGTTTTGTACTTTTGTCTCGGTAAATTAGCAAAGAAATATAAAGTTGCATATGTAGAATTCATTTTGATTGGCAAAAACATTGACAATCAAATGATTAGCCTTAAGTTTTAGAATGTGAACGGTCTTAGGCTCATATATTTTTTAATATATTTAATTTTATCGCCGTATTTTTTTCGATTTCATGTAATTTTCCAAAAAATCGGTACGATTGACAGTACGGTATTGCGATTATTGTGTTTTGTTTAAAAAAATGGAATTCGTATTTTTTAGGTAAACGAAGTTCCTAGATAAATTATGTACAATAAAAATGAATGTCTACATATGAAACAATATGAAATAAAATTAAATAAAATATATTTATTGTTTGAATAATGGTATTATATTTATTGTGATAAAGCAGCAGATTATGTCTTTCGTAATTTTCTGTTATCGCAACAGATTGAAAATTTTACTTATTTTCTAAGTTTAGTAATAATTAATTTATTAATAGCATTATTAATTTTTCTACCTAAAATATCTAGCAAATGATATTATTTACTATGAAATAAAAATTTTAAAAATACAAAATACTAACCATTCTTCGATATAAAAATTCGTAATGTACATTAAATGGCCTAAAATAACATAAAAAAATAAAACATGAAATAATCGAAACAGAGCAGATTAAATAAGTAGCACTAACAGTTGAAAAAAAATCATTCACCAATAATATAAGATATAAAGGAATAATAAAAACACCAGAAATAATAAAAAAATCGCATATAATAAGGAAATGTATATAATTCAAAATGTGTAATCTTGATAATCGAATTATTGTAAATTATTAATGGCTATATTAATGTTAATTTTTAAAATGTTTTTTTTATATAATGAATATGCTGTAAACATTTAGCTAATAAAAAATAAAAATAAAAAAAATAAATATAGTAAATATTAAAAATGCATACCCACAATATTGTATTAGGAGAAATATTAATTTAACGTGTAAATGCTTTTTCCGATAAGCCATTTCTTCAATGCTGTGGTAAATAAACCCTTTTCTCAGATTACGTATGTTTTTGTGAAAGTATTATGATGCTGGATACATCCTATATTTCCCACCTAAGCCGTATTCTGCTCGTCATTCGCCTTGGTTTTTTCTCACTGCAGCGAACGAAAGTAGTTAGCTCTGTTTACTTGGCTCTCGTGACTCATATTTCTCCCAAACAGAGCGCCAGCAGAGTTTTGAGTCTAGACTGGCATGAGTGACGTCAGAATGGTGCTGTAGTGCAATGGGGAAAGTGCATGGCTAGAGAGCGCAACTCATGAGTGCTCTGCATACGCCTAATGATACCATTGTTCACGGAACGACTTCAAAAGTTTCAGCTGGTCCTAATAGAGATGTTCGATAAATAGACAACGACGACAAGCCGACCACTGTCGCTCATACGCACGACACAAGTCAGAGAAACAAACATGTAAAACTGAGAATAGGAGCGACATTTGGAGAAAGACATTACATTTACCTCTTGAAGAAACTCCATAAGTCCTTTAATACACAATAGGCTAGGCTACAAGCTTTTAAAATGAAGGCCATTATAAAAGACTGGTGATATACGTACTGGTTGATAAACTCGACGAGAGAGGACTATGAGGTTTTAGTAACAAGCGTTGTTAAATAAAATAGGCACATATATATTTTATTTATTATTATTATTATTTCAAAAACTTTATAGCTGTATTAATATATCTCACATATATCTTCTACATAATTTAATACCTTAAGTTTTTGTGATATATTTTATAGTTGTAATATTTATCCCATATATAACTGCCACAAATATAACTGCCCAATATTGCAGCAACCTTTTATATGGACCTAACAGATTAACATCGCACAAAATATTACCTCAATACAGGCTCTGCCTAGTGAAGCGACAAAATCCCGACGAAGTCGCATTCTTTAGTATATTTTCAGGGCTCTAAAATCTGTATTATCGTGTACGAGTAACTAATTATGTAAATTAGGGGATAAATAAATAAATAAGGATATATAATGGCGTTCTCATCTGTTCCTTTTATTTGGTGAATGCCAAGAGTGTTAAAATCGAGTCATTATTTAATATTCGCAGATAATGTCGAGCTATCTGCAAGAAAATTGAGACTACTAGTGCTAGTCAAAATTTTACGATTGGAATGATATTTTCAGGGAAGATATATAATGTCAATTTAATAGTTTTGGGATTCTATGTATATCTCTGTTTTCACCCACCATTATTGACACTATTGACCTAAAATATAGACTCCTGAGGGGTCAAGTAAGCGGTGTGAATCCTACAACAGCTCAAAATAATCCAAAAATTATCAAAATTTTTCAAATGTTCTGGCTAAACCTATACAGTTCTGGTTATGCTATAATGTAAATATAATATATTATTATACACATGATATTATTATATATAATATATTATTATATACCTATTTAAATTATCTATACCTTTTATATGCTATTATTATCTTACCTTGTTATTTATATTATCATATAATGCATATTTAAGAAATGTATTTAATGTTATAGGTTAAATATATATGTTAAATTCATAATACGGCTTTCTTATTCCTTTTCTCGGAATTTGCCCTTTAACGTAATAACTTTTTTTTAAAACTGTAACAATTCAGTTTTAACAATAACAGTCTAGTTTAATTGTGAAAAAAATTGATTGACCTTAGTTTCGCGTAATGTTTAAATATTACGTATTACGTTTAAATTACGCTCAAAGTTTTCTGGAAAATAAAATAAAAGATTATAAAGTTCACATTCGATCGATTTAACCCCAGTGTCAGATGTGTTTATCCAGTAAATACGTATTTCAACAATTGAGAAAATCTAATAAAAGGATTGCGTCGGACATCCTATTTCATTAAAAATCGTAGGTATTTCGCTGGCTTTTTACCAGAGCACACAAATCGGACTGTCATCCGATCGCGCTACTATTGGCCACCAACGATTTTCCTGACAGAATTGTGTTTATGTTGATTCAATAACATTAAAATATCGTTTGTTATACATAATAAAAAATAATTATAATTGAAAAAAAGTGGATACATAGTCTGTTCCAAAATATCAACAATTATTTTTTTCTCCTATTGGAATGCTTGAGCTGAAGCGCGGATTCGAATGCTTCGGTGCATGCTTATGTGTATAAGACACTTAAGTACCTGCGTATTTTTTAGAACTGCTAATATTATTAGGAGCTAAAAATAGGCCGACGAGTGAGGAAGTCTAGTGAGCGTCCATCAGATTGTCAAGAATGGAAGAAATTTTTACCAAAAGTCTGTTAATACCCAAGTGAAAACCAATCAGAAGATTCAACAGCATTTCGGAGAAAACGCTTTGACCATCTTTGATGACATATTTGATAATGAGTGGTTAAAATAACGTCCGACCGAATTTCGGGTTTGTTTTCGGTATTCGGTTCACATGTGAAGAGCTCTATAAGTGTATAACTGTAGCTGGTTTCTTTTTTAACATCTTGTAACAAATTTTCAAATGTTACGAGATATTAAAAGTTTTTCATATTTATATTTTGTCCTTTCAGGTCTGTAGTTTCTCCTGTTATTTGAGTTGTTATGGCTTTCTATACACCGTTTAACGGGTTTCGATTAGTCATCACTTACAGGACTGTATCACTTACAGGCCAGCAGTTCGGCTTTGTCAACTATATAAGGCAACCATTGTAGTTAGAAGTTTCTGCTCTTACTTTCCCAGTCCAATAACCGATCAGGAGGGAAAGTATTGTGAACGCACACATTTATTTTTCGTGATAAAGATGGAAATATCGATTTTGAGCCTTCTTGAGACGATTACGGCCATTTCCAGTTTGAAGTCTGTGTGCCTGTGTGTGTCTATCTGTATGTATGTATTCCTTCAAGATTACCACCAATCGCTTAATTCGATTGAATCGAATTAAAGAATAGAATAGAATAACTTTATTGTGCTATAAAAACATTACTTAATGAATATTACTTTTGGCTTTATAAAAAAGGACAGTTTATGCACAAATGGCGGACTTATCGCTATAGCGTATCTTACAGTCAAACATTTGGTATTTGGTATGCAGGCATCATTTTGTCATAGCAAGAGTTGAAAATATTGTGGTTGCAATCGGTCCGTCAGGAGCGCACTAGTCATATATCAACGTCAAAATATTGGATTTATAAACTTGAAATTTGGTGCACTGATGCCTTGTTGGCCCGAAATCACATTGTGAAGTTTTGGTTGGAATATCTCATATACAAGCTATACTAATAGTTTTTAAATTTCGCTGTACATTTAATGAGTCCGGTTCACTCAGTCTAAAGATCAGTCGCTCTAAAATGGCATTTTAGAGCGACTGCCCCGAAAAACACGATAATATCGTGTGAGGTGCAGAACGTATAAATTAGAGCGACTGATCTTTAGACTGAGTGACCCGCCATCGAAAAACATGAAATCGGCTCAGTCGCTCTAAAATGCGAATCGGGTCAGTCGCTCTAAATTATCACAACTGTGAAATACCTCCTGCTACTTTTCGCGTTCTTCTTCTTCTTTATAAATAGCAGTTGTCAACGCGTGTAGTGTTACCAGGCTATCAAAATTTTTCCCTGGATGGTCGATGTCAGACTATTTTCGAAATTATCTAGGCGAATAAATAACAGATCTGTAATGAGCGGTGACGTATGGGCGTGAATACGCGTATTTGGTGCACATAACGCTGTGTTGGTGCATAATATCGTTCCGCCTAGCTCTGATGCGAGTTTGTTTATTTTTTAGACAGTTTTGCATGTTTTTTCGTTTTATTTCGTTAAATGCTGTATAGTAGATATACTAAATATGAATTATTGCAGTATAGGAACCTTTCTCAAAAATCTGAAAAATAAAGAAATACATACTGCGACTTAATAATTGTAAAGATAAATGTAAAATTTCGGAAGAAAAAAAAAATAAATGTAAAAGAAAAATACCTATAGGTGATTATGCCGGCTAGGACTCTGCCTGCGGGTCAGTATCGCTCTTCGGGCACTCCTGGACGGTTTGCGAACTATAGGGACAAGTGCATTCCGACTGATAAGCGGAATGCACTTGTCCCTATAGAACAGGGGTGGTTGTTAACCTTACGGCAACCGCTCTTAAAAAACGACCAATTCGGCCACCCTATCCCGGGCGGTCGACATGGTCCGCAATAGATTCGGTAGATACCGAATCACCGCTATGTAAGGGAGAGGACCGCGCAAGCGACCTCGAACCCTTAACTAGTTGGGAGGCCGGAGAAATGTGGCCGAAAGTGGTAGTAAGGGCGCGAGGCCGCTCGTTGGTTGCAAACCCAGTGTCTCGCGGTAAGGCGTTGGCTTCTTACGGGTGAGTGGTGTAACTAGACAGTGAACGGTTTCGTCCCAAAGTCTCCTACGCTCATCTTAAGGGAGACAGAACGATCAATATCGTTAAAACTTCCTGGAGTCTGGGTTCGCCCGTTATAGTTGACACCTCCTAATACCCATTTACATGCAATTTATTCATCAGTTGAGTAGTTGTACTTGCATAAGTAGCATCTTAGCCTGTGCATGTGACTTGATGATTTGTTATTGCATCATAGCTCACAATGTCTTTTAGCGCCCGGCTGACTTGCCTGTGAGAAGTTTACTATTTAAAAAAAAACAATATAGAAATTGATCTATAAAAGATCAACCGAAAATTAAGACGGTGCTGGATTTTCATCACTGGACATATAGATTAAGATTTGAAGCTCTAAGTGTTGAATTTGTTAAGCGATTTCATGAGGAATGTATTTAGGCTGATACAATACTTATATTCAGATGCCACGAAGTAACAATACTGAAGTTCAAATTTAAAATATGGACTTAGCCCCCAGGCATGCACTTGCGGCCTGGCCGCAACGGCCAGACTACAGCGGCCAGCAAGATACTACCAAATGTATGGAATTGCCGTCGACCGCGCGCACTTGGCCGCGCGGTTGACGGCGAGTCCATACATTTCGTAGTATCTCGTTGGCCGCCGCGGCCAGGCCGCAAGTGCGCACCGGGGTTTACTTCCATTATAGAGAATCTATGCTGTTAAAGTTTTGATAAGCGCAATGCTTTAAAATCATTCATTAACCCAGCGTAAGCGGTAGTATTAAATCATTTTTTAACAACAAGTGTTTACTTAAAACTTTATCACGGTGCAATTATTAGCTTGAAGATGCTACGGCTAAAAATATGAACTAAATTGTACACTGTCACCATATACTGAAGATTGTATGCAATCGTTGCCGTGTTATTGATTCATCCGATTCAATAACATTTGTTTGTCGAATAAAACATTTCTTACAATTATAATTTTATTTTTGCTAGCATGTGTTTAAAATACATTTTCATTTCATCAGGAGCCGGACGTGGTGGTATTGACTCCTTTATTTAATAAATGTTCCATCCGCTGTTATACTATCCCTGACTGAACATTCTTTATGCTGTCATAATGTTCTCGTGTAACGACTTCTGTAATTTTGCAAAAATTTATAGTACAGTTACAAACAATTAAATTTTGTTATAAAAAAATAAACAATTTTATAATAGTTTTTTTTTATTATTTTAAAAGCCAAAGAAAAAAACAAGTAAAATCAAGGTTCCTAAATCATGTAACCAAATAAATTAATTATTTTCAATAAAATAAATGTTACAAAATAAAACCATAATAAATGTAAATTAAAATATCAAACGTAAAATAAAAAATAATACCCAAATAGTCGTCTAAAACATAAATATCAAATTATAAATGTATGCCGCATTGTCAATTACGTTTATGTATACCTATGCTCTCCTTAAATTTAGTCTCTTCTGGAATTGATTAATGTACATACATAGATATGTGATAGAATTTTAGGCATATCTAGTACAGACGCAAGGCAGGTCGAACGTACAAGAATGAACCACGCGTTGTGGAATGTAAAATTATAGGTTCTTCGTAAAATACGGGTTATCTACGTTTTTGTGGATAATTTTGTGGAATAGTACCATATCTGCAGCACGGTTCTCCAATAAAGCAATATTAAAGTGATTCAGTCTGATCTTGTACATTTTCAGTCCTAAGCATTGACAGTAGTGTTGTCTAGTAGTTGACTCCTTGTGTACGTCGTATTGCGAGAGCACTCACGACCTTGGCGTTCAACTCGATCACCGATTGAATTTCGACATGCTTGTATGAGGTACTGTCAGTAAAGCTACAACTTGGTGAAGTTTGTTGACGTATGACGATATTCATCTAAAGAGATCACCGAAGATCTCTTTAATTTATCCAGAAGGATGGTTGGGTTGACAAGGTCGAATACTTTTGCAAAATCTGTGCATATTGCATCCACATGTTTCGGGTTATACATAGACTTTGATGATGAAGTTAGTGTATTCCCGGTATTCCCCCAAATTTGATACCACAGTTGGGATATGCATAGGTTTCGTGGAGCCAATATTTTGCTAAGTGAATGACAAATGACCCCGTTTTGGAGGGATATCCGAAACCTTTAGATGATCATGTCTGTAAAAGAAAAAACTACATTAGTTATTGAAAGAAACTGTATTAAAAAAAAGAAAAATCATTATATTTAGATTAAATGCATGGTTTCCATCACACGTAAATTCGGGCGACTAACAGCCCATTTCCACTTGTCGGGTGTCTGATCCGTTTTTTAATCGGATATCACCGCCTCTGTTCCCACTCGTTGGATGTCGGATTCGATTTAAAGGCAACTGCGCGATGGATGTCTACGAAGCTTTTGTTGTGATATACTATTAAGATGAAAACAAGTTATTTCAGGTTATGTTCGCAGATTGACAGCAAATGTCACCGTTTCCTACTCTAGGGTTATACGATACGATACGATACGATAGTGTCAGTAGTACCATGGAATAACTACTAGATTACTACTAGATTCGGTCATTGTAACATGCCAGTGCATTGTAATACTAAATGTGATAGTTAGGCAGAAATCACCCTCTTTGGGTGGAGCCATCAAATAAAAAAATGTGATAGAATAAAGCCAAATTAGAATGTGATAGAATAAAGCCAAAATAAAAACAAATTTACATAATAAAAACAAAAACATACTTTTTGTCATTGCTTAAAAAATGTAACTGAAACTTCCGCCAGGTGTTTATTTAAAAAAAAAATAAGTTAACCTGCTGTGGGTTTAACGCATCTTTGAATGCCTACATCTCGCTTATTATTTGAGGCCGAATAAAGATTCGGAATCAGTCACGGGGTACCTTACTATCTAAATATTAAGTAAATATAAAGTCGAAGACTATCGCGGTTGTTTGAAATTATAAATAAGATGGAAACCATATCCTATTTATAATAAGTAATTAGTTGTATAAATGTCCAAATTTTAAACGTCAAAAATTAACATAAATGTAGGTATCGTGATTAGTGTCAAATGAAAGGCCTGTTTGGGGACCTACATTTCAAAAATATATATGTATCTATATGGATAACTTACATAAACCACAAATGTTTCATTAGGAAAAGAATAAAAAATAATTACAAATACAGAAGTTCACTTTTTATAACGGAATAAATGCAAAACCATGATCATTTCCTGGTCTCCACGACATGTACAAACCCCATATAACATCAACGGGCACAAGCTTTAACAAGTAGACACTGTTGATTTTACAAAAACGTTATGTTTTGTATCCTTGAAAATAAGTGTTGAAAGAAAAATGTTGTACTGACACAAAAACTTATATGCAGGAAGTTTATCCGTTCAAAAAAAAACCGAGATGGGAATCGATTTACAAAAGTTTAACCGAAAATGAAGACAGTGCAGGGTTTTAATCACTGCACATATAGATTTAGATTTGAAGCTCCAATGAAAATTTTTAATTAGTTAGGCAATTTCATAAAGAATGTATTTAGGCTGATACAATACTTATATTCAGATGCCACGAAATTACCAAAACAGAAGTCGAAATGTTGAAAATGTAGAATATGGACTTAGGTAGGTACCCAATTAAAGAAAAACAATACTGTTACATTTTTGATAAGCGTAATGCCAATTGATCTAAAATCTTTAATTATTAGCCCAGCGTATGGCCGCCGGACTAAATATTTTTATAATAACGAGTGGTTATTTAAAACTTTTCAGATGCGGGGGGGGGGGGGGGGTAGTTTAGGGGGCGAACATGATACACACGTGACACGGCCCGGTGGCATAGTGGTTAGGTCGCCTGATCCAGGCGCGGATCCACGGGGGGGAAATTAGGGAAATTTCCCCCCCCCAAAATCGACGTAGAAGAAAAAGACAGTGTGTCCGCGTCGCTTCTTGCTTCGAAATCGCTGTTAGGTTAAGCCAGTGGAAGAACAAGGATACAGCAGGAAAGGCATCGGTTTTAATTTCCGCTTTAAGTAACTTTGAATTCCTTATAGGACTCTTCTGCCTGGGTGATATATTATCACTTACCCAACCACTCAGCGTCATCTTACAAAAAGAAACCATTGATCTAGCAAAAGCATCGGAAATAGTAAAATCACTAATTGCAACACTAGAGCAGCGACGGCGTGAAGTAGATGAACATTTCAATGAAATATTTGAAAACGCAAAGCAAATGGCAGAAAAGTTAGACATTGACGTTAAAAGACCGAGGACGTGCGCGAGACAAACGAGACGGGAAAATTATGCACTAGAAGATTGTCAGGACTACTACAGGGTATCTACGTTCATACCGTTAATTGAAACAGTGACCGAGGATTTAAAAGTGCGTTTTTCCAAAGAGGTACTAGATTCCTTTAATTTGACATTACTGATTCCGGATAAAGTTATACTACAAACTTTTAATCAAACTAAAGAACTGATCAAATCTCTTATCTCAAGATTTGGAAACTTGCTCGAAGGTAACAAAGAGATACAAGTTTTAAAACTGAAAGCAGAAGTTCAACACTGGCAGCAACTATGGTCTACAAAAAAAACATCCGGTGACGGTCTACCACTACCAGCTTCATCATTTGATGCACTTAAATCCTGCGATGAAGACGTATACCCAATAATACACAAACTACTTCAGATTTTCTGCACACTACCTGTAACGAATGCTAGTGCTGAACGATCGTTCTCATCTTTACGTTGCATCAAAACTTGGCTTAGAACTACCATACTAGAAAAAAGATTATGTGGCTTGGCGTTACTCCACATCCACTATGACATTGATATAAAACCAGAAGAAGTAGTGGAACGCTTTTCAAAAATAGGGCAACACAGAATTTTGATATAAAATTGTGTGGTCACATTTTTATTTAGATTTATATAATTTTGAAATTTTGACATTAGGCGAAACTCTCTTTATGTCTTTATTCTGTCTTAGTATGTCTTTATCTCTTTATTTCTTTTTATGTAATAAATGAGTATTTTACACACCAAAGTCTAATAATTCCCCCCCCAAAATGGCTCTCTGGATCCGCCACTGCCTGATCTTACATTGTAAGGTCCCGGGTTCGATTCCCGGCTGGGTCACCATTTTCCGTTGGAATAAAATTAAAGGAATTGGATTTTCAGTTCTGTCGATCGAATGCAATAACAAGATTACAAGACTAACAAACATGTTACACGCACACATGATGTCCTCCTCATCGTGATCCGACAACGGCGACCTCTTGGTTGACAGGACTTCTTCGAATATGCGCGCGGAAGTGACTCGTGAATCCCAGTTTGTTTTTGAAGGTCCGATTACAACGACTACAGTAGAGTTCACCGCAGTCGTTGTAAGTGTATGTGTAATTAGACTTCAGACGAGTTTTGCGCTGTTGGCGGTTCGAGTCGAGGTTTTCAAGCCGGGCTTTCTCAAACTCTTTAATTTTTGTGGTCACCGTGGAGCGCCACTCGCTGCGTTTGTGAGCAGCCCTCTCCCAGCTCCCAGGTAGAATACCACTGGCGGTTAGGTGCCTTTTTAACACAACTTTATAGCGTAGGTGCTGTCCGCCGACTTTCTTGCTCCGCGCATTAGCGGTGGACTCCGGACTAACGACCTACCTATAAGACAGCTGTCTTGCCACATGCGAGCGTACACTTCACTACCCACTCACTACCCCTTTATTTATCAGGTCGAAATTTATATTTACGCCCATTAAATTTCCTAATTTATTTTAAGTTAAATTGTGTATCGCTGTAATTTTTCTGAGAGTTGTATATTTTTCTGTTCTAAATAAATAATTTTAAATCATAATATTTCTTTTACTATTTTTTTTAATGTTATACGATACGATTCTGAATTTATATTCCTTAATTTTGTTAATGTAGTTTTCGATGTTTCCTCCGTACGGTATATTTGGTCGCTCGCAGTATCATCCCTACCATATCCCTACTACAATGATCGATCGCTGCCGACGCTCTGATGAAGAAGAAGAAGAAGAAGAATCGCTTCTCGGCTGTCAAAATGCGTCGAGCCGCGATTTTCGTGTTTGCATCTGACGCAAACGAAATTGGATTTTTCGACGTTTTCATTTGCCGGAAAAGCCAATGTAACCACAACACCCTCCTATCCGCGAAGAAAATTAGCGGGAACCCGGAATTTTCGACTCGGTAAGTACTCCTTTTTGTTATGTAGCCACGTACACGCGCATAACCTCACTTTTCTTGACTACGCCGTGCAACTATGTTTTTTTCTAGTATTCGTTCCAAACGCCTAATAAGTGTTCCTACCAGCTTATGCTAGGACAGCAGAAACTTCGCGAATAACGGCCGTCTTTAAAATCGATTATACAAACGACGCTTGCATTTAAAAGCTTTTATCACTGTCAGCCATATCATTGACTTTTGTCACCGCGACAAAAACTTTTTTGTCGCGGTGACAAAAGTCAACCGTGCGCGCTATCCATAAGTGCAGATTTACATTGAGTCAGTTACAGGCGTCAGTGGGCGCTGAGAACTGACTCACACTGTTTACGTGTCAATCAGCCATAGTTACTTCTATAGGTTAGGTACGTTTGTTATTAGTCAGTGGGAAAAAATGCATTATTTTCGCTAGTTAAAACGCTACAAAACAGTGCCAGTGACTGACTAACTACTGACTTTAGACAAGGTCAGGCGAGTTTAGACAAGGGCTGAAGGGGCAAACACATTATCGGACGCGTCCGTCAGCCGCGGCTTATGAACGCGATCTGTGTAGTGAATTTCTATTGAGCCGTGCACATTATCGGACGTCTGTCGCGAACAACTGTGCATACGTTCGTACGCCGCGCCTTACGGACGCGTCCGATAATGTGTTTGCTCCTTGACTTCAAAATATATAGCAGGAATATTGAAGTCAGCTCTGGAGCGACAGCTCTGTACTGACTTAAAATCAATTTACACGATGGCAGTACCGGGTCAGCACTGACTTGTTTTAGGTTTGATGTCAGTAACTGACTCAATGTTCGTCAGCCTTAATACTGTAACCTCACTGTATCAGATTTGATAGTGCGCAATTCAAGAATACATTGGATCAAATGAACAAAGCCCACCTCGCGGTAGTGCGGCCGCAGACCGCACACCGCCATAGTAAAATAAGATAAGTATATCGAGAATCTGCCATCTGTCAGTTGTGGCACACGAGTAGACACGGAACAGAGACAAAGCTTCATACAACCGCGATTTGGTAGGTACACTACTACAAGCGTGAGACGCGTGCGTGTATGGCAACCGGCCGCTTCGTACGTACGCGGAGAAAGGTTGACAAACCTCAGGGCCCCCAGCCGCGGCGGACGTACACATCTCACCTGTTGTTTATTTTTCTCCTTACGTTTGATTCAATAAGTGTTTTAACATAAACAAGTGTAAATATGGTTTACTGCAGCGTGTGTTTGAACGATTCTAGAATTATTAAAAACATTATCATTTTTCAATTACCCCAAAGATTTCATTAGGTATGTACAGTAAATAAATAGATTATAATTTATTATTACTTTCCTGTCAGGAAAGTATTGTGGACGCACTTCTGTGTCTGGCTGTGTGTATTATCCGACGATAGCGCCGAAACGTTTCATCCGATTGAGCTGAAATTTGGCATGCAGGTATCAGTTGGTCATCATGTTATGAGATGAAAAGATTATGGTTGAAATCCATCCACCCTGGGTTGGACCCCGATGAGGGAACTCCTCAACAGTCATTAGCAGAGACCCAAAATTTTGTATACGCAGTAAATTATGATAGCCCCTTCCAAGTTCTACCATGACATCGCTGATGTACCCTGGATTGGCTCCCGATGACTCCTCAACGGTCAACAGCAGAGACCCAAAATTTTGTATACGCATTCAATTACGATAGACCTTCCATGTTCCACCATGACATGGCTGATGAACCCTGGGTTGACTCCCAATGAGGGAACTCCTCAACGGTCAACAGCAGAGACTCAAAATTTTGTATACGCATTCAATTACGATAGACCTTCCATGTTCCACCATGACATGGCTGATGAACCCTGGGTTGACTCCCGATGAGGGAGCTCCTCAACGGTCAACAGCAGAGACCCAAAATTTTGTATACGCATTCAATTACGATAGACCTTCCATGTTCCACCATGACATCGCTGATGAACCCTGGTTTGGCTCCCGATGAGGGAACTCCTCAACGGTCAACAGCAGAGACCCAAAATTTTGTATACGCATTCAATTACGATAGACCTTCCATGTTCCACAATGACATGGCTGATGAACCCTGGGTTGACTCCCGATGAGGGAACTCCTCAACGGTCAACAGCAGAGACCCAAAATTTTGTATACGCATTCAATTACGATAGACCTTCCATGTTCCACCATGACATGGCTGATGAACCCTGGGTTGACTCCCGATGAGGGAACTCCTCAACGGCCAACAGCAGAGACCCAAAATTTTGTATACGCCGTTTTTTTATGTGGTGGAAAGATATACCTATTAGTAATTAGGTATTAATGCATTAAAGGAACCTATTTTACATTATTGATTTTGTAACATCACCCGACTATATTGACCACGCTGGTTCCGAATCTGTAATAATCTTTATTCGGTTTCTATAAATAAGCGAGATATAGGTATTCCAAAAAGGGTCAAACCCATACATTTCGGTAGGTTGTTAGTTATTTTTAATAATACATAAACACCTATTTGACGGTAGGTTAGATTAGTTTTTTAAGACAATCTTAAAAACTGAGTTTAAAAAAACTTTTTTTTGGTTTGTTTATTTGTTTTTAACTTTAAACCAAATTTGGTTGTTAATTTGTTAAAGCTTTTTTCTTTCACATTTAGCATTACAATGATCGAATCTAGTAGTATTTCATTATTTTTTCGATTTTTGAGAAAGGTCCCTATACTGCAGTAATTCCATTAACATCGAAAGATAACTCAACCCGGCGGTGCAAAAATCGTTTTGGTATATCGTAATTAGATAGTGTAACTAAAGGAGACTTTTTAAAATTGTGTATAATAAAAAGTTGACAAATGTTTAGTTTATTTAATTTTATTCTTCTGTGCCAACCCTAACAAAGTAGGTAAAAATTTTGCACGCTCTTCAGAAGCTTTGCCTCTGTTCGTGTTTACTCCTGTGGTTGTGGTGCATACATAGTGTGAACAAAATACTCTCCTAAACATACCAAACCTAAAATCCGTGCCCAAATTTACTCCTAAAGTGTAGTTTGAAGTGCAGACCAGCTGTGGAAGTGTGATCTCCTCTGGAAATCCATGAATTAGTATACAATTGCACAAAAATCATTTAATGTCAACATTGCACTACCCTCATTTAATGTACAGTGAATTCTAGACAAAATATAAATCAAAACGCTGAAATCAACTAAACCTAACTAGGAAAACCAATTAAAAAGACACAAAATGAATCCATCACCCAACCCCCAAAAGTGTACAAAGTGTAAAAAGATAATTAATGACAAAAAACCCGGAGTGAAGTGCGACTGCTGCAAAATCATTCTTTACCATTGAAGAACAACACGGCTTTGTGCAAAGACGCTACTGTAACTAACCTGCTCTCATGCTTAGATAAGTGGACAACAGAATGGAACAATCGACACCCTATAGACATAATATATCTAGACTATGAAGAAGCATTTGATAGAGTACCAATTAAACGGCTAGTTAAAAAACTGGAACATTTTGGTTTCCGGGGTAAGCTGTTGCTGTGGATCATAAACTTCTTGACAGGCAGAAAATTTCGTGTACGAGTCGGTGATGAGCTCTCGGAACCCCATCCTGTCCTAAGCGGAGTTCCCCAAGGATCAGTCCTTGGGCCTGCAGCATTTGGGATCTTCCTTACTGACTTAAAAGCGATCATAAACCTCGATTTCATGTTGTTCGCAGATGACACAAAGTTTTTTGCTGACCCCACGATCAGCTACGTAGAAATACAAGACAACCTCAATCGCATTGTCCAATGGACAAAAGACTGGCTCTTTCCGATCACAGTACAGCGCTGTCGCGTCAGAGCTGACTTCAATAACCTGCTATATTATTATATTTTTGTTGGTTGGTAGCCATTTATTGAACAGAAATGGAAACTGTCAACACGACACAGCGTTGCCAGATAGTAATTTATACTTAAGGCGCCACGTATGGGCGTAGGGTTGTACTATTTCAACACCCTCACTCATTTAAATATAAATTTAAGAACTTAATTATTTTACATAAATCTTTGATTAAATATTAAAAACAAACGATTTGGTTTAACATTTCATTGGTTTGATATTCCATCTAAATTTAATTTTAAATGCACAACCCCATATTTGACGCACAAAATGCAGCCTTTTGTCCAGATACAGCCTTTGTTAGGATGTCGGCCACCATGTCCTCTGTGGGTATATATATATATATATACATTGTTTCTATCAGTCCATCATCGATCTTTTGTCTAATGAAATGGTGTCTCACATCAATATGTTTGGATCTAGCTTTAAAACAGTCCATTTTAGCAAGAACTAAGGCACTTTGATTGTCACACTTGATCCTGACTGATTTGGTCCTGATGTTATGGTCCAGATCTTGGCCGAATTGTTTCAGCCACAATGCTTCTTGCACAGCCGCTGACAATGCCATGTACTCGGCTTCTGTGCTTGATAATGCCACCGTCTTCTGTCTTTTGCTGGTCCATGATATTGCACCACCACTTAGGCCAAAAACGAAGCCCGTACATGACCGCCTCTTGTCCACATCTGATGCCCAGTCAGCGTCCGAGAATCCTTTTAGTCCTGACTGCTTCGACTCACGATAACATATCTTGAATCTAATTGTTCCTTTTAGATAGCGGAGGATCCTCTTTACTGCCATCCAGTGAGCCCTACCGTAATTGGAGTTGAATCGACTCACATCATTTACCGCAAATGCGATATCTGGTCTAGTGCCCTCTACTAGGTATAAAAGGCTGCCGACTGCTTCCTGATACCGTTTGTTTTCCATTTCTCGTTTTTCTTCGTCAATAGTAGGACACATACTCACGATTAGTTTTTAGTTTGTGTCACTTGTGGAGTGATAGCTGGTTTGCACTCGGCCATTCCAAATCGGTCGAGTATTTCTTCAATGTACTTGCTTTGCTCCAAACTGATAGTACCTGTACTATAAGTGATGCTTAGTCCGATGCAATTGGTTGCTTGTCCCATGTCCTTCATTTTGAATGATTAGCTAAGCGCCGTCTTGATCTTGTCACGAGTTGACTTGTGTTTCCGAAAGATAAGAATATCATCCACATAGATTGCAATGATGATCTCCATGTTGACTGTAAAATAGACACATGGGTCAGCCTTTGACTTGATTAGCCCGAATGAGCGCAGCATTCTGTCTGGCTTTCGGTTCCATTCATGACCACTTTGCTTCAGGCCATAGATTGCTTTCTTCAACTTGCAGACCCTCTCACTGCCATCATGGAATCCGACAGGTTGCTCAATGTAAATCTCCTCTCTGAGGTCCCCTTGGAGGAACGCAGTCACCGCGTTCATTTGATCAATATTGAACTGTGATTTTACTGCAAGTGCCACCAGATAATGTATCGAGGCATATCTGACTACTGGTGAGTATGTTTCCACGTAGTCGATTCCGTATTTTTGTGAGCAGCCTTTTGCTACTAATCGTGCCTTGTACCGCACGATGTCACCACTCACATCTCCCCTTTTTATTTTGAACACCCGTTTGGTCTTTATAGGCTTCCTGCCTGATGGAAGGAGTTCGAGTGTCCAAGTTTCGTTCTCCTCCAACGATGCCAACTCTTCATCCATTGCCGCCTTCCATCTATTACCGTCTGTTCGCGATAGCGCCTCCTCAACGGTGATCGGATCTCCATCGGCCTTGTTGCTTATAACAGAATATGTGACATACTCTTCAAATTTTCGCAGCTTCGGAACTCTCGTCGATTGTCTCAGTTCTTGCGCTGGTATCAGGTTCTGTTCTTCTGGTACAGCATCTGGTTCCTCTTCTGAGTTGTCCGAATAACCGAGTGTTTCGTAGGCTTCTGACTCGTCATCGACGTCGATCTTGATACCTTTTTCAGGCTGATATTCGTTTGGGATTATTTCCCTCACTGAACGTGTAGAACGTCGTAGATATGTAGAACGTGTAGATATGTAGAACCGTGAATGGTGTTGATTCCCTGCAATGTTTGTACTGCATGAGCCTTTCACTACAAAACTACTACTTATCTAATTAACAAACTTTTTTTTGCAGATTTTTTTTAACATCCTTGATGTGTTCAATCAGTCGAGTCGCTATGGGTCGCTTTGTTTGTCCAATTGACTGAAGCAGAGACAAGACAGCATAGGCTGAGGATGTTCTACTTACCTCACTTTTGCCCATCATCAACCCCAACCAACTGCAAAATGGAGCAAATGGTTGAAGATGTTGCACGATTTAGGACTGCTGCACTGATCTGACGAACTGCGAACTACATGTGCTGTACGATGACGTGTCGCCTTCATCGCAAGTTAGACCAAAGTGGCCCCTCACCGTGCCCTGAATGGAGTGATGGCAGCCGTCATAGGCAGCAGACTGACCACAACAATAAGAGAGTTGTCGTATAACATACCGTGACTAAGATCTAAGCGATCGCTTGCGCTTCTGATGATGAGAGGATAGTTGAGATTTGCGTCAGTCGCCATATTAATACAATTAAATTGTTTGCAGATTTTCTTACAGCTTACAGCTCTTACAGCTGAAAATCCTTCTTGCAATGTCCTTAGTAAAATTACCATGAATTAATCTATCCATTTCGATTCATTAGCTTAAAAATCAGTTATGCTTGTAGTGAGATGACCTATTACACAGGTTTGAACCCGGTGGTCTACCCGGGGGTCTGCATCGGGGTTGTAAAATGGATCGGTGTCTTCACTGTTTATAACGTCATCATAAACCACATGATCAACTTCATCGTCTGATCCAGAATCATTGTCAGCCTCCCACTACAATACTACTCCTATCTAATATACAAACTTTTTTGCAGATTTTTTTCAACATCCTTGATGTGTTCAATTAGTTGAGTTGCTATGGGTTGCTTTGTCTGTCCAATTGACCGAAGCAGAGCCAAGACAGCATAGGCCGAGGACGTTCTACCTGCCTCAGTTATTCATCATCAACCCCAACCAATCGCAAAATGGAGCAAATGGTTGAAAATGTTACACGATTTGGGGCGTGTACGCTGCTGCGCTGATACAGAATAGATCTGACGAACTGCAAACTACATGTGCTGTACGAGAACGTGTCGCCTTCATTGCAAGTTAGACCAAAGTGACCCCTCACCGTCCCCCGAATGGAGTGATGACAGCCGTCATAGGCAGCAGACTGACCACAACAATAAGAGAGTTGTCGCATAACATACCGTGACTAGGATCTAGGCGATCGCTTGCGCTTCTGATGATTAAGAGAGGATTGTTGAGGTTTGCGTCAATCGCCATATTAATACAATTAAATTGTTTGCAGATTCTCTTACAGCTGAAAATCCTTCCTAAAAGGTCCTTGATAAGATTACCATCAATTAATCTATCCATTTCGATTCATTAGCTTAAAAATCAGTTATGCTTGTAGTGAGATGACCTATGACACCGGTTCGAACCGTTCACTACTGAACAAGAACTTTGCCATCCACAAAAGATGGATGGCAAACATTGCCATCCACCTCTGTTTATCAATATTTTATCGATTAGTAGTAGTCTTTAATTTAAAGAGCCGAGGTACAAGGTTTTCGATCCCATAGAGTGGTCTAGAGTATGCAGAGAAAGCGTTGTATTCCGATGTGGCCTAGAGGGGTGAAACTTTCTACTTGGCTTGGCGCGTGACAGCTATAGCTTGCTGAGACACAGGCGTATGCTGAGACGCGGTTCCAGGAAGCGCAGGGCTGAGCAGATGTAATGTACTGAACGTACTGAGAGCTGCGTGCGCTGCATCTCAGGCACGTGAAACGCAGACATGTGCATCCTGCTCTGCGCCTCGTAGTGCTGGCACTGATTTCTGCACGATGCATGCAACTCAGAACGAGTTTTTAGATAGATTTTATAATTGCTGAGTTGACCACATTTAATGATAAATGATAAAACATTTATTTAAATTCCTAAATTGTTTGTCAGATAACTTTCTCCAGTGTACAAATTCTTTATTAGTAGAGCGTTTTTTCAGATAATCACTTTTCCAAATAGCTTTTCTACGCTTTGATAAACTGTAAAGTAGCAACAATTCATTAATTTCATAACCAAACTCTTAATCTAAATTCATTTTTCTCATCAAACTAGAAAACTGTCTATTCCTTGTACTATCTAGGACGCGAATGAATGCATCTATGTCATTTAGCATCTGCATCTATCTTATACGCTCGCACCCATGTATGCCTCGACTACACTGCCTCGTAGCATACGCTCGCAGCCTATGTTTGCCTCGACTGCCCTGCCTCGCAAAATCTGTACTATGTTATTCTGCGTCACCTGCGTCTCAGCATAGGCTTAGCCTTGAGTGCATGCAACATTTGTATAAGGGTGTCGTGTTATTGCATTCGATCTACAGAATTCAATTGAAATTCCGTTAATTTTATCTTAACGAAAAATGGAGCCTAACAATGTAAGTTCAGGCAACCTAAACACTGTTCCACTTGGCCATGTATTGCTAAGTTATTGCCACTCGACATTTTGGCGTTGTGAAAAACACTAGCTTACACTATCATTTCTACCCTCATATGATACATATACATACACATACACACGCGTGTGTGTGTCTGTGTGTGAGGGTGTGTTTGTGTGTGTGAGGGTGTGTGTGTGTGTGTGTCTCCTAGCTACATCAAGGAGGAAAGTACATTAAAAACATGTAGTACGTAGTGTGACGGAAATATATCTTCACACACATCACTTCTTCTATTGTTCCAAAATAGGTCGCGATTGGATTGAAGAACGGGTACTCAGGGTGTGTGTGTCTGTCTGTCTGTCTGTCTGCATGTGTATGTCTGTCTGTGTGTGTCTGTCTGTCTGTGTCTGTCTGTGTGTGTGTCTGTCTGTCTGTGTGTGTGTCTGTGTGTGTCTGTGTGTGTGTGTGTGTGTCTGTGTATGTGTGTGTCTCCTAGCTACATCAAGGAGGAAAGTACATTAAAAACATGTAGTACGTAGTGTGACGGAAATCTATCTTCACACACATCACTTTTTCTTCCATTGTTCCAGCATAGGTCGCGATTGGATTGAAGAACGGGTACTCAGGGCCACGGCGTAGAAATGACAATTGGGGTCGGCTTCACCAACTCTGGTAGTGCCAGAGTTAAAGTACCAGGTTGATATTTTGAGCAAAGATTTTTGTTGCTGCAGTTTCGGCTGGTGTCTGACCGTCACAAAGCCATTTAAGAGTTTTTTTCCCTTTCGCTCGAGCAGGTGTGACTACAAGGAGATCGTCGGAGAAGACATTACTTTCAAAGAGCCTTAGACTACCAAAGTAACTAACTTAATGACCAAATTTGATCCGTACTGGCAAAACCGAACACCTGCATTAGCTATTTTATGTAAGTCGTCCAAATGTGCGCCGGACTAAACGTACCACTTAATGAATGTTAGCAATAATATATTTTTCAGGACTTTCAAATTCTAGCCGAACGATGTAAGTGGTGTCTGAAATCTCAATATTATGACTGAGGATACATAAAATAAAATACAAACGGAGCTGACATTGAATTCACTGCCCGAAGTCAGGCCCATTATATAGTATTACTACACTTCTGGGGGGTGAGCAGTGTATTCCGGACTAACGGCCGGCTGTGGTAGGTTTAGGACAGCAGTCTTGCCACATGTGAGCGTTCACCTTACCACCCATTCGCTATCCCTTCGAAGCCATAGAACTTGAGATGCGGAAATGGCGGTTTTAGATATTTTTTCTAGGACTGAGTTGATTATTTTTATGGTAAGATGAAGATCTTTAAAAAGGTGAAACAGATTTAGCTGGCAGGCCACGAGCGCTAACTTCCACCGCGTGAAGGTGAACAGTAAAGCTGTTCTGGGTGACGGCATTTGCAAGATCATGGTATTTATTTAATTTGACTTTCGGGCTTTCGACCGGGCGGTCGTGGATCACTAACTGGGAATGGGTGGTTTTTTTCAGGACTTGTCATACTAAGTATTTTGCAATGTTACTGGTTGACTATTGAATTATATAGAATAGATACAAAGCCATGGAATTCACGGACTGTAATCGGGTCCCATCATAATATTATTGTTATACTTCTAATTGATGAGGGGTGGACTCGAGGTAATAACTATCTAGGACAGCTGTCTTACTACATGTGAGCATAACCTTACCACCCATTCACTCCCTCCTTCGAAGCTATAGGATTTGATATGCCGAAATTTTGAAGTTAGGCAATTTTTCAAGGAATGAGTTGATTATATTCCTAGAGAGACCAAGGACTAGAGATCTGGCTGGCAGGCCATGAGCGCCTACTTTCATTGCGTGATGGTGAACATTGAAGTCGTTCCGGGTGAGTGCATTCACGAGATTATGCTATTTATTTAATTCGACAAGATCTTCCGGACTTCCGTCGGAGCGGACGTGTTCATAGTAATGACACATCAATGTGACAGCGATGAAGATTAGATTTTTTTTCAGCACTATTGTAATCCCTATCAAGCTACAGATAAATATAGAGCTACCATGGAATTCACCGATCGGAATCAGGGTTCTACGGGTTACTAATTTACTTTTAGGCGATGAGCGGTGGACTCCGTACTAAAGAGGACAGCTGTCTTGCCACATGCAAGCGTACGCCTTACCACTCACTCACTCCCCTCTTCGATACAATAGGATTTAAGATGCGGAAATTAACATTTTAGGTATATTTTTTAGGAATGAGTTGATTATTTACCTGGAGAGACCGAGGGCTATTGGAAAGGCAGGCCACGAGTGCCAAGTTTCACCTCGTGATAGTAAAAAATTGAAGTCGTTCCGGGTGAGTGCATTCACTAGATTATGCTATTTATTTAATTCGACGAGATCTTCCGGACTTCCGTTGGAGCGGACGTGTTCATAGTAATGACACATCAATGTGACACAGCGATGAAGATTAGATGTTTTTTTCAGCACTATTGTAATCCCTATCGAACTATAGATAGATATAGAGCTACCATGGAATTCACCGATCGGAATCAGGGTTCTACGGGTTACTAATTTATCTTTAGGCGATGAGCGGTGGACTCCGACTAACGAGGACAGCTGTTTTGCCACATGCGAGCGTACGCCTTACCACTCACTCACTCCCCCCTTCGAAGCGATAGGATTTAAGATGCGGAAATTAACATTTTAGGTATATTTTTAAAAAATGGAGGCGTGCTAGGTGAGGATATTCACGAGATTATGCTATTTATTTAATTCGACGAGATCTTCCGGACTTCCTCGTCGGAGCGAACGTGTTCATAGTAATGACACATGAATGTGACAGCGATGAAGATTAGATGGTTTTTTTCAGCACTATGAATGAGTATGAGAATCAGAATGAGTCGATTATTTACCTGGATAGACCGAGGACTATTGGAAAGGGCAGGCCACGAATGCCAAGTTTCACCGCGTGATGGTAAAAATTGCATGTTTTTAGAAGATAGTCTTGTGGTCTTGGGTAAATATATAGTGAACAGACTGATTTGTTTGTAGTATGAGGAACAGCAGCTAGTGTTTTAAGGTGTATGGTGAATTATATTATATTATAAGTGTAGGGTTGGGACAGTCGATTATAGGATGACAGCTACTTAGTGAAGTTCTTCAACCATCTATGGGGGCTGATGCTGGCAAGGACCGGACAACTAACTCGCTGCCAAGTCTTCACCCAGCATACGGACTTGAGGTCAGAGTCACGAACAAACTAGAGAAGATTATTCGACATCGCTTGACCTGTCGCCTGTTGTCGTCTTATTATTTTCGTAGCGCTGAAGTTATCTTTTTGTGCGCTTGCAAATGCAAGAATTTAAAAATGACATGCAAGGATTTTTTTTTCATGTTCCATTTCAAAAAGGTTGCCGTTTTAATGGTGTACCATTTACAGAACTAGTATTATGTACCTATAGATTAATTCATCGCTCACGGTAATGTTTCAAACGTTTAAAGGCGAAATCAAAGACTGATTTGTAAGATTCATGAGATTATGCTATTTATTTAATTTTCCGATCTTCCGGACTTACTATCTTCCGTCGGAGCCGATGTGTTCATAGTAATGACGCATGAATGTGACACAGCGATGAAGATTAGATTGCTATCCTAAGTATCCTAGTATTGCTATCCTAAGTATTTTGTAATGTTACTTGTTGACTATTGAATTTTATATAGATATATAATAGATACAGAGGGAACTGCCATGGAATTCACTGAGTAAACGGGAGCATAACCTTACTCCCTCCTTTGAAGCCTTTGGATTTGAGATGCTAAATTTTGATTATTTTCCTGGAGAGACCAAGGACAAGCGAGCTGGCTGGCAGGCCATGAGCCCCAACTTTCATCGCGTGATGGTGAACATTGAAGTCGTTCCGGGTGATGGCATTTGCAAGATCATGGTATTTATTTGATTTGACTTGTGGTCTTTCGGGCTTTCGATCGGGCGGTTGTTGATCACGACAGCTGTCTTGCCACATGCGAGCGTACACTTTACTACCCGCTCACTTCCCCTTTAGAGCAATAGAATGAGATTCGGAAGTTGGAGGTCTATGTATTTTTTCTAGGAATTACTTGATTATTTTCATTTAGGGACCGAGTACTTTAAGAGATGGCAGACCGCGAGCGCCAACTTTCCCCGCGTGATGGTAAAAAACTTAAGCCGTTCCGGGTAACAGCATTTGTGAGATCATGGTATTTATTTAATTTGATTTATGGTCTTTCGGGCTTTTGACCGGGCGGTTGTTGATCACGACAGTGGATAACGGGTGATTTTTTTCAGAACTCTATTGTAATCGCAAGTATTTAGCAATGTTACTTGTCGATTATTAAATTATATAGCTATAGAATAGATACAATGGGAGCTGCCTCGGAAGGGGCCCATCGGGGTATTGTTTTTGGTTTTCTCCCTTGTGGCGCATTAGCGGTGGACTCCGGACTAACGACCTACCTATAAGACAGCTGTCTTGCCACATGCGAGCGTACACTTCACTACCCACTCACTTCCCCTTTAGAGCAATAGAATGAGATTCGGAAGTTGGAGGTCTATGTATTTTTTCTAGGAATTACTTGATTATTTTCATTTAGGGACCGAGTACTTTAAGAGATGGCAGACCGCGAGCGCCAACTTTCACCGCGTGATGGTAAAAAACTTAAGCCTTTCCGGGTGACGGCATTTGTGAGATCATGGTATTTATTTAATTTGATTTATGGTCTTTCGGGTTTTTGACCGGGCGGTTGTTGATCACGACAGTGAAGAACTGGTGATATTTTCAGAACTCTATTGTAATCCCAAGTATTTAGCAATGTTACTTGTCGACTATTAAATTATATAGATGTAGAATAGATACAATGGGAGTTGCCACGGAAGGTATTGTTATTTTACTTCTGGGGGGATGAGCGGTAGACTCCGAACTAACGACCTACTTAACAATAATAAATAATAATAAACTCTTTATTTGCACTTAATTCGTATACAAAAAAGGCGAGCTTATTGCCACATGGCAATGTCTTACAACTAACCTAAACACAGTGGTGCATGCGCTCATTGTGAAAATAAAGATTATTACATAACATACAGATAAGTGGAAGAATTTAAAACTAATAATGCCCGAGGAGAGGAACAGGAGAGAAAGGGAAGAACTGGTTATTCTTAGAAAGGTAGTAATCCTTAAGGTGAGTCTTAAACGATGGTAACGAAGGCGAGTTTCGTATATTTGCTGGGAGATCGTTCCAGAGTCTTGCATCATGAAAGAATAGGAATAGAAATCACTATTATGACTCGGAATTTTTAATAAACTGTCAGGCTGACCGAAGTACGAGACCGTGGGAACTTAGTGGTTCAAAAAGCTCGTGGAGATAGGATGGTGTTAATTGGGAGAGTACAAGCAAGTATATGAACATTTCTTTGGCGTACTGGCAACCACTTTAACTGTGCCCTATAGTCGGACACGTGATCATACTTACGTAGACCGAAGATGAATCGTATGCATACATTTTGCAAACGTTCAAGTTTGTTGAGCAGTTCCTCTGATAAATCGAGATAAGCCACTCTGTATAGTCAAGGAGAGAGGTAGTACTATGGCCGGGACAGAAACCGGACTGATAGGGATTAAACATATTGAATTCAGAAAGGTAATCTGATAGCTGAGAGAACACTATATGCTCCCAACACTTTTGAGAGAGCAGGGAGAATAGATTGGCCTGAAATCATTTGGTCGAACAGGATTTTATATTTTAGGACGGGTATAACGTAGGCATTTTTCCAAGGACCTGGGTACGAACCAAATTCCATTGAGGAGTTTATTATGTGGGTAACGACTGGAAGAATAATACATTGGATGATACGTTTGAGCATATCTACACAGACCATCCGTTCCCACCGACTTAGATTTTATCCGGTTTAATGTTAGTAAAACTGTTTCAACAGTAGCTGGAACAAAGTGAAATTTACACGGATTGACTGGCACATTAGAATTGGCAATATAGGTGGTAGCACGGGACTTTGTTATATTATCTAGTAGAACCGGTGACTTTGAGAAGTGGTTATTAAGAACGTCTATATCTACATTGGGATCTACGGGTCCTTTACATTTACCAATTCCAAGTTGGTTCAGCACTTTCCACATTTCTTTGGGAGTACAATTTGCAAGCGAGTCGAAAATGTAACATTTTTTTGCATTATGACATAGTTGGTTACAACGATTCCTTAACGTACGGTAAAATTCCCAGTTGTCAGCTGAAGGATAACGCTTAAACTTAGACTTGGGCTCTATCGCGCTTTAACATATATTGCCGGATGGAATCGTTGAACCAGGGGTCTGATTGATGTCGTACTTTAGCTATTTTCACAGGGGCATGCTTGTCGTAAAGTCTGATGATCTTCGTATTAAAGAGACCAAGTTTCTCGTCGATGGTAGGGCTCTGGAAAACATCAAGAGGCATATATAAGGTCGTGGTTTGAGAAACCGCCGATCGTCAATTGACCATGGAAGTTGATGAGCTGGGGATTAGATGTCATTATCAGATCGAGCCAAGTGTGGGAGTTTCCGCTGTGGTGTGTAGCCTGCAGCGGAAGTAAAGAAAGATTTAAAGGACATTAACCTTGTTAGTTTTGAGGATCTATGATTTTGTTTTAAAAGACATGTATTAAAAAGAGCATTCTAATTCGTCAAAATAATTGTCGTTATCCGGTGCAAAGTAAAATACTCCAAGGAGAATCGTACTCGTATCTTTCATGGTTACGCAAATTAATAAATATTCGGGGGCAGGGCTGCTACTGACGGATGATTTGCAAATGACTTCATACGAAAAGTGGTCTTTTAGGTAGATAGCGACTCCTCCACCTCTGCGAGCTGTCCGATCATTGCGAATCAAGTTATAACCGGGTAAATTGTATAGAGACGATGGTAAAGACGGTTTTGACCATGATTCGCTAATCATACAAGCATCTACAGTTTGATTGGAAAAAAGAGCATAAAATTCGCTAAAATGAGCCGGAGAAGCTTTGCGCGTTCAAATGGCATATATTTAAAGAATTTTTATTGTAAGAAAGTGTTGCGTAGAATTTGATCGGTTGATCTAGAGGAAATATTACTAGTATCCATTGTGTAAGTATCGTGGTCGTAGTAGCAAGTAAGTAGCAAGGTCATGTCGTCCCCTAGTAATACCTTATTTAAGTCTGTGTCACTCAGTTCATCGAAGGGAAAGGTCGTATGGGTAAGGTTAGGGATAGAAAGGCGTCGGGTAGACATATTTATACAAAACAATTAAAAAAAAAAATAAATTGGTGATATTCAATCACACTAAAAGCAAATAAATGCATACTTAAGACAGCTGTCTTGCCACATGTGAGCGTACACCTTACCGCCCATGCAGTCTGTCCCCCCTTCAAAGCAATAGGATTTGAGATGCGGAAATTGGCTATTTAGGTATTTTTCTACAAAGGATTTGTCGACTGTTTAAATTACAATACACTATTTTAGAAGATCATTTTGTGGTTTTAGGAAAATATTCAGTGAGCAGACTGATTTATTTGTATTATGAAGAATGGCAGCTGATCTTAAAGGTGTAGAGTGAAATATATTATAAAAGCAGAGTTGGGACAGTTGATTATAGGACAATGGCTACTTAGCGAAGTCTTTCAACCATCATCCGAGCTGATACTGGACAACTAACTCACTGTGTATAGCACATACATCATTCAACACCCAACATACAGGACTTTGTCAGTCTTGAACAAAACCTGATTCCTTATTTTTGTAGCGCATATAAAAATAAAAAATGATTTGTAAGGATTTTTATTTATATACCGTTTCAAAAAGGTTGCCGTTTTTAATGGTGTACCGTTAACAGAACTAGTATTATGTAACTAGATTATTTCACCCACGGTAATTGCCACGCCACAGTTGACCAAGGTTAAAACGTTTAACGGTGAGATCAAAGACTGAGTGTAGACTTGACTGTCATTTGTAAGAATATATAATTTTGTGACTAAATAGGTCTGCTATGATGTTGAATTCTTCAGTGTATCCTTTTCTTGCTCTAAAAGAAAAATAAAACATGAATATCAATAAAGACTACGTGTGTTATTTGAAGTCGCTTTATTTACCTTTTTTTCATGCCGAACACCTGTTTTTTTACATTTTAACTGCAGCCATCGCTGGATCGTAAGTTTCGAAAAAAGAATCAGCCATCTTTTCATTCAGGTTTATTAGGTATCAGCTAGAAAAGAATAAACTAAAAAGAAAATTTTAGCTGTTATAACCTCACTGGGGTGAAACTGACAGCTGACTTTTTTTTTTGTCAAATCTGTATTGAACAGGTCCATTGCACCTAGGCTTTCAAATTATTTGGTATGGGTAGTGTTGGTCAAATTATTTGGTATGGAGTTGCGTTATAGGAACCTATTGTATTTATTATTTTTTTTAACGTCAACTGAGCGCTGCTTCCGAACTGCAACAATCTATTCGGCCTCAATACATAGCGAGATATAGGCATTCAATGAAACGTCCCCGTGAGTTTTGGTAGGTTGTTTTTTAAAGTAATATGGCGGAGATATTAGTTTTTTAAAAGCAGAAACCTAAAAAACATTTTTCTCTGTAAATTAAGGTTTTTTTTGTCTGGAAATATTGCGTGTCCCGAGGATTTTTTTAATCAGATTTAGCATTACAATGGTTGAATAGCGTTTTCTTTTTGAGAAAGGTTCCTATAATGCATATATTCCGCGTTCGATCATGTGCATATATTCCGTATCGAAGCATTAATCCATTTAAAACAAAATGGCTAAGAGTAATTGAGTGATATCGTTCCCAAATTTGCAAACATCTTATTACAAGTCAACTATGCAGGAGAGAAAAAAAAATATTTAACAGTGCTATTTATATTTCAGTACAATAGTACGATTTATAGTTCAGTTGTACACTTTGTAAAATTTAATTAGAAGCCTTTTATTCAATATTGGACGTTTTAAAACAAATATTATTACTAAACACCGTACTTAGTGTTTGTTACTAAACACCGTACAGGTGTTTTGTTGCTCCGGAGAAAAGGTTTGATGTCTACTCTAAAGCTGAGACTAAACTGTATTCGAATTATCTGCATTTTTTTAAAAAAATATTTTCGAATATTAATTAGCAGAACTTTGTTCATTTGCTGAATTAAAACAATTTTATTACCTACTATAAGCTGTAAGCTGCCATTACTAACCATATAGGGAGCCAAAATGTCTTTCCTGATGTAAATTCCCCTCTGCTTCGCACCATACATACATAGCACTACATGAGTGGCGATGAAGATAGTGAAATGATGCACCACCACTTTAGTTTTGGAAGGAATATGCCTACAAGGAATATGCCTCGGGCAATATTTTGTTATATTTCCCAGTAATTTTTCTCTGGGTTTATTGTTTCTTATTTTTTGTACTTGATATAAGTTCTCAAAAATATTTCCTGTTTGATATGACAAGGTACACTGACACTGGTCTTTGCAACAGCGAAATATTGGCTGACTTTATTTTTTACGTTAACGTAATAATGGGTTCAGACATACGCCGTCGTGAGCACAGCAAATTTTGTAATGGGTTTAGCAATGGATTCAAAATACAATTGGAAGAGCGCAGGCGGCAATACTGTGGGGGAATTTCAAATCTTTTCCAATAAAATATTCGAGGGCCTCCGTTTCGTTCTGTCTTCGAGAATGTGATCGTTAGGTACGTGGAAATCGTCTCTATTGCATATGTACCTGACTTGCTATTCACTTTATTTGTACAAGTGAAACGATTTGATATACAATATGATGCGAGTTTGAAACTTTCTCAAATATATCCGCTTATATTTTTTCACAATTTGTAAGGTTTTGTTGTAATGTAGGCAGAAGACAGGTCAACGTGTAGTCATGCATTTTTTTTGCTATATTTTACACTTCGAGGTTTGCAAATTTAGGTCAAGAACGTCAAATCCGTTTTAAAAGGAACGTTGCGCTCCGTAGCACAAACGACAACGTCGTGAAAAGTGCAGTGAACGTAGCATAAAAAGTGTACTCGCAAATCTTAAAAAGTAACAAGTATAAAATACGCCTGCTGCATAACATTAATTATTTTGTAATTATCCATTCAAATAACGCGAAACAAAAGAGGAAAACTGGCAACAATCCGCAGACCGCTATTTTTCGGTAGCGCACAGGCTGTTATAATTCACCGGTTGCTACATTTTAGACTGACTGACCCGACTTGCTACTTTTTATACTGAGTGACCCGCTTTGTCATTTTTCAATATTTTAACGGAGGATCACTCAGTCTAAAGCTCATTCGCTCTAAAATTATTCTCACTGCATTTTAGAGCGACTGACCCGATATCGATTTTAGAGCGAGTGAACTTTAGACTGAGTGAGCCGGTCCGCATTTAATTGATTATTAACACCGAGCCGCCCGAGGCTAGCCGAGAAACGAACCGCTTTCGATGGTTTTCATACCATTCGATAGAATATATTGCAGGAGTAGTCTGAGGAGTATTGAAACAATATTATTTTGCGCTACATCATCGCAATCTCCTTTGAGGCAGTATTTCAACCCTGTTTTACAGTATATCTTCAGTCAGCTTTACAGTATGATGGCCGCCCTAGAAAGCAGGGCGGCGCGGCGTCTATTGTCGGAAGTGGGGGAGAGCGCGAGTGACGTCACTCGATGGGCAATTCGATTTCCGGTTTACCGTCAACTTCCTCTCTCCGTTCGTTAAAGCGAACCGCAGAAGACTTCTTGACGTCTTCTTCCTCGAGTGCCGTCTCCTACGAAACATGGCTTGACTGAACAATACGCTGTCAAACCATTTGTACGTTTTATTTCGACAATGGGCTCGATTGCGTTTCTTCGTGAACTTATGTCGGAAAATAGTACATGCGAACGAGACAGAGCAGTGCGTTAGAGCGGATCATAAAATGAACGGTCGTATATTTTCACGCACAAAAACTACCTGCAACACATTAAATATTAAGAATCAGTTTTAAAACATTTCGACCGGTCTTAAATTATGCCGCATTATCTTCAATTGGTATTTTTATGGTGTAAAAGTGACAATCATTCATTTTATATTCTGCTCTAACGTATTGGCCTGTTTCGCTCGATTTCAATTCCCCCAGATTTTAGTTTTAATAAGAGACTAATTCCGATTTTAGTTCTCAAAGAAACGCAATCGCAATCGGGCCCAATAAGGACCCAATAAACACAATGGAGAAGGGAGTGAGAAAAAAAGAAATCCTTAGGACTGAAAAGGATATGTATTCTAAAAAGATTATAGAAGTACCTTAATTATATTGTGATCCCTCGTGAATCGTTGCAATATTTGAGATTGTCGATGTTGCAGGCGAACCCGATATCCCAGGATGTTATAAGGAGCGATGTTATATTTCCCCTCTGAGATGAGTTGTAAAAACTTTAGAACATCTAGTACTCATAGAACCATGTACTCATCTAGTTCCGCCACTACACATCAGAGACCTACCTCAAACAGCGAGGGCATTGGCAAGCCAGTGGGGCTCCCTCGCTTGCTGCTTACCGGTTTTAAAAAGACTACTCCTTGCACTATATAGCTAGACTGATCACAGCTCGGGGTCACTTATGTCAGCCTTTACCTATTGTGAGCAACTAAAGCCCGTGGCGCTCTTTGCCCGCTGTCATTGGGATCTGGTAGCTTTTGGGCCATTTTTAAGCGAGATTACGACAGGGCAACATCTACCCCAATTTTTAGTAAAACAAATATGAAATTGCTCTATTGGGAAATACCACTGATTTTTGCAAAATCATCATCATAAAGAAACAGTGTGTAAGAATCATTACTAATATCCCACAACTAGAGTCACGCTAACGACATTTAAAAAAAATAATAAATCCACACTTTACCACGTATTTTTATTTTAGAACTTTTAACAATACAAGAAAAACAATAACTCAGGACTAAGGTATAGTTTACGCAGTATACGTTTTATATTCTTCAGCCACAGTAAGTTAATTGAAAACTTATCAGTGGTTGCTTCAATATTATGTAAATTTTATAATATCCATGTATCGGCGGCGACTTCCATTAGTATCTTTGTCTAAAACAGAGATCTATTGGTAGAAAAGATCGATAAATATTATTGACAAGGAGCTTAGACAACCTTATTGATACCTGCAATAATGACATTTTGGAATAAAAAATATTTGTTTTTGAATTAAACGTCTAATTTAGTTTCCTGTATATTCAGTGGTGGCGCACGCAGCGCTTCAAATTAACGCGAAAAATAACTGTCATCTTGTAAGGTACATCATTTCGAGATTCGCTCAATGAGCCTTAAGGCCGAAGGAAGGAAACGCTGAAGGCCCATGACTTCTTCCGTTGAGCAATTGCCCTATAGCGGGGCTCGCGTGAGCCAGGCCCATTGACCCGGCTTTCTGGCTGTGGAGACTGGGTGTAGCAGACGGCTTCCGGACTTCTGGTGGCCTGATGTGCGCAGCAGAGGGAGCTCACAAATGTGCTCGTGAAGGTACAACCAGTCCAGCATATACATTACATTACATTACATTTACGTCGTGTCCAATTGGCGGCTAAAAACCGCTCTTGGACGTGTCAAAATATTTGTGTTTTAAGTAGTAAGTATCATTACTACTTTAATCTTTACTTAACCCCTAGAGCCCCGATTGGCCGATATCGGCCAAAACACGATTCAGCGTGACGACCCCGTTTGAATTTAATTTAAATTTTATTTGTTTTATTTTATTATGTTTTATTATGTTAATATGTTTTATTTTAATTATGGGTACAGTGGTTTGGCAATAATTAATGTTTTGGTGAGACAGTGTCATAATTGAATTTTTTTACTAATTTTTACTAAAATTTTTTGGGACATCAACTTGTCAATCGGCTGAGGGGCCGAGGCCTGAAGGGTTAACATACATATATTAATTATTATATATATATATATATATATATATATATATATATATATATATATATATATATATATATATATATATATATATATATATATATATATATATATATATATATATATATATATATATATATATATATATATATATATATATATATATTTAATTGTAAGGTTAGTGAAGGTTGTACCTTTGCCGGACGTTTCGGAGCCCGTGGCTCCTTCTTCAGCGGCAAGAAGAATACTCAGAAGGAGCTGATACTGCCGCTGAAGAAGGAGCCACGGGCTCCGAAACGTCCGGCAAAGGTACAACCTTCACTAACCTTACAATTAAATAAAAATGTTTTAAAAGTTTTCATTCAAAAATTATATATATATATATATATATATATATATATATATATATATATATATATATATATATATATATATATATATATATATATATATATATATATATATATATATATATATATATATATATATATATATATATATATATATATATATATATATATATATATATATATATATATATATATATATATATATATATATATATATATATATATATATATATATTTATATATATATATATATATATATATATATATATATATATATATATATATATATATATATATATATATATATATATATATATATATATATATATATATATATATATATATATATATATAGTATCTATAAGTATGATAGAGGTTCGTGCTTAGGCCTAATTAGTTTGAACCGATATTTTATAGACTGAGCTGATATACAATCGATCCACATTACATATCCAATGAAGTTATCTCTTTCGATTTCATTGGCTAAATCTCTCATTTTCCCTCATTTAAGCTGCTCATTACCTACCCATATTAATTAAGCATGAAATTAACCGGTTTGTTGACATTCGCTGAAATGGCTCCTTTCAGCTGCTGCGGTCGCGTTTGAAAAGCTTTTAATTTTCTGCAAAGAACTCAATTTCGTTCGGAAGGGCCGGAAGGCGGAAAATCAAATAAACCTTGAAAGCGTAGGAATGGCTACCTGAATAAGTTTTAATAACCGTTATTGATGTTGGCTCTACTAGAAACAATTCTCAAGCGAATTGGGTTGACATTTTGCGGTTTAGTGGTTGCTACTCGTAATCAGATTTATGAGAAAGCAATTTGAATGTTTCACCATGTATACAGGCGCCCTGTAGGTCGAATAATATAACTTGAGACTGTTGAATATATTAATACACAAAGAGAATATATACAAGTTTATATACCCATATAAATAACTTGCTTGAACTAGAAATTGTGTCAATATAAAGGAATAATAGGAGACTACCTCCTTTTATCGATATGCGTAACCGTTTGTGAGTTGTGACAGAAAAAATAACATACCCTTACCGAGCAACGCTCCATTTATTTTGAAATATGATACGACATTTGTCGTACTAGTAAAGTTGGGTGATTGGTTGGATGATTCTTGAAGTGCTCCTTGATGTTGTATACGTCCATACGTGGCATGCGTGGGTTCTACCGTTACAGTTAACCCCTTGGTACGTCCAAAATGTGACTGGAATGCGATTTTAGCGAAATATAGTCCATGGAGGATTGCGTAAAGCACCTCACAAGCGCCATGTAACATAGGGCCGTCACCTCGCCTCACGAGCACATCCGTCAGCTCGCTCCGCTGTACACCAGGCCGCCAGCAGTCCGGAAGCCGTACCCGCGCAGTCTGCTAGATTGACAGACCGCCAGCGCGGGTATCACAGCACAGCAGTCAGCGCCACAGAAGATTTCATTCTGTGGATTGTTTTTCGACCCAAGTCTTCTGCCCTACCTCACGGGAGACAGAACGATCCAATATCATTAAAACTTCCTGATGTGGCGGTTTCGCCCGTTGTAGTTGACAGCTTTAGTTGTACTTTGTAAGGGGATAACACTGTTTTACTTTAAATTTTGTTTAATAATGTAGATTTGACCCCAGCTAATTGATTCGATCGTCGTGAGTAGCCTCATTTCATTCCTCGTTCGTCCATATATTTTTTTAAAATCTCTTTGCTATAATGCCGATCTTCGTTTACCAATCAAACGTGACAATTGTGTGCGTTTTTCCTTTTTCTCTGCAAGTTCTGGTTGTGAAACTGGAAATAAGCGCCGCTTTTGAACTCGAGCGTTCGCTCAACAAGTCTGAAAGAAGCTCCGCTTGGCTTTCATCGCTTCGATAAAGCCTCTCTTTGTCTACGACTCTACGTTATTAACTTGCGCCGCCTCCCGTCTCGACTTGCGACTTTGCTGTGTCTACACCTTCTTTATTTGGGTATTATAAAATATATTGACTTCGCTATTCTCTCACATTTTAGAGAGATTCGGTCGTAGAGCTTTTGTCAAACGTAAGTCTGTTGGACTGGTATTACGGTAGATATGGCGGACAATCTTGAATTTCTTCCATTTTAATTTAAACTGCATTTAAAATTATTCCGGAAATAGTTCAGTAAACAAATTAAGAGCGTCCTACAGATCAATCATAGATTTACGTGTTTAAAAAATATTACAATTGCTGTAGAATACGTCAAAATTATACAAAATTAAAATAAAACAAGAAATTGAAAAAAAAACGTTGTTTCTGGATACAGCGATGCTATCTTTACAGTAGAATATTAGACAAAACAACACTGAATTAAAATAAAATACGCAAAATTTTGAAAAGCGACCAGATAATAACTCATAGTTTTTCGTGTTGATAGAAATATTACAACTGCTGAAGAAAATGTTATAATTGTACAAAATGAAAATAGGACAAGAAAATTAAAGAAAACGTTGTTTTTGGACACAGGAGTCTTTTATTTATTACATTATAATATTGTACAGGGAAAACTGAAATAAAACCAAATTAATTCTAGCTGTGTACAGTAGACCTTACCTGTGTTAAAACCATTAAAACGGTCACATCTTGAAGCGCAGTAAAAAATCTTAATACGAGGAGATACACATAGGATCTAAAATATTTAAATTTTCCTATCCCCCCCCCCCTTCCCTCCACCCTACATAATATATATAAATATATGTTTTCGAAAATTTACATTATTTTTATGCTTGAGTTCCTCTTAATTTTGTATTCCATTTTTTTTTATTCCAGCCCATATTAAATGAACGCCCCTCCCCAAACGTATAAAATATTTCAGATGAAATATCTCTAACACCAAATAAATTAATCATACTATAATTAATATTCTAAATTTTTAATACATCTTTCATTACTAATAATATCCATTATATTTTCATTAGGTATACACCACCATCCCTATGCATATTCCGTATATCCTACTACTATATAAACGCGAAAGTTTGTAGGAATGTATGTATGGATGTTTGTTACTCTTTCACGCAAAAACTACTCAATGGATTTTGATGAAACTTTAAAATAGTATAGCTTACACATCAGAATAACATATAGGCTATAATTTATAAAGATATATAGTTTTCTATCATCATTATCACAACTTTCAATCAATACGCGGGTGAAACCGCGGGGCGCAGCTAGTATTTCTATAAAGAATATTTTATTTATCTACTCGACTTACTCCTCATTTCGTTATGCCGCGTGCAATATATTTGATTTATTTGTTTATATTTACCCTATCCCCGTCTATATTGCGTATATATTTTTATATAATATACAGAGTTAGTTTTTAATTAGTGACAGCCTATTGGGTGAATTAGAACAACGAAATAAACAGGTTTTAACAACGAAATAAACAGGCTAAGTTTAAGAAAAGTTTGAGGTGTTGAGCGCGCTGCGCCATCTAACGGTAGGTAAAATATCATTATAAACAATATTACCGATATTTTACCTACCGCTAGATAGCGCATCATCTGAATAGCTTTTCATTATATTTTTCAATAAAAAAAATCGAAAAATATTTTTTTCCTTTTTTTTTTCTAAAAACATATTTTTTTAAGTTGCTTAGTTTGCCGTACTGATTCACCTACTACAATAATGTCATAAATTACAATCTCAACGTGTGTATAACAAATTACAACATCAACGCGTTCTACTCACTCTGTATTTTGATTTGTCACGTGATTATATTGGAAAATATTTTTAATTACACCCCCATTAAAACGGCCATTTGTAATAAAACCAACAAGTAAAAATCCCTACAGATATATCATTTTTATGACTGCAAGGAATTTCAACTTCATTCCAAATTTAAAGAAAATCGAGCAACGTGGTTGCTCGTAGTTGCTCCACAAATAAAGAGACGAAATGCCAAATGGCCGCGGCCGGCTTGAACCAGTGCTCTCCTTCCGCTCGGTCTCTCGGTAACTCTAATTCTAAGAATCACCTCCTGGAGTAAATTCAGTCACTGCTAATACTCGTACAATTGCTTTCTTTTACATTCTCAATTATGACTCAGATTCACTTCATTGGTGTAATTGATACACAAAGTTTAGCACACATTTTTCTATCATAATTGAAACGTTAGAAAGGAGTAGAATATGCAAAGAAAAATAAAATAAAAACAGTGAAGAAAACGCAAGAAAAAGAGAAATACAAGAAAAATGCAAAAAGATAGTTTAAACATTACAAGGAAAAGCATTAACACCTTACTCATCAAGCATTTTAATCCTAACACGATCATTTTACTCACTGGAGTAATATTTCTCTACTGAGTAAAACGCCTTATATTTATTTATTTTATTTTCGGGAAACATACAGCGCTTCATTAATTATTACTAATTATTCTAATACAGTGTTTCGCTGGCCGATTAATTGTTTCCTACATTATTTTCTTATACGGTAAATCAAAAGTTCCATTGCACTGAATTAAATTAAATTAAATTACAATTGAACTATTGCAAGGATAGGAAAGGAGAGGGATGGGATATATGTAGGATAGGATATAGGTATTCAAATTATACTCTTTGCTATTCTTATTTTCGCTCTGAGTATATGTGAGATATATCTTATATGTGAGATATATCTTAAGGCGGCTATTAAACACGTCAAGTGATCGCGCCAGTCGAACATAAATGATTGAATTCTATATATTAAATATATAATGCAGTGTAATGTCAACTCCAGAACAAGATAAGCTTAGTGGAGCGACATGCGATATGGTATTTATAAATACACGTCTCTTGCTTTGGGTTATTGTCTTCTATGTAAGTGTACTCTTTTTTAAAGCTTTAAAGCTATTTTGTAGAGAATTTTCTGAAATAAATACATCTAAAAAATAGAAAACGTGCATAAACATGGAAAGTGACGTCACGAGAAGAGCAAGTACCGGGGGTGGAATAAAATTCTTACGTCGTTGATTTTAATGCGGCCGCTACCTGTCCTGCGGCCTCGAAGAAGGATCTCACCTGAGGCAATAAAAAAAGGCGGCTTAAAGAGATGCGGCAGCCATTCTATATCATATTGCCGTAATCCGATGACTGATTGGAGCTTTTTCTCCTTGTATTGTACCCATCTAGCGAGGCTGGCTAAAGAAACAGAGTATTGCAAGAGATATTTTATAGCGGCAATATTATATGAAACATTTCTTTGAATTAATATTATTTTATTTTTTTTGTTATGACAAGATTATTTCAAAGAAATGTCTTTGTTTTCTACATTTTTGTGTTTTTAAATTAGGTAGGTACTATATTTTTCTTATGCTTTGTTTCTTACCTATATTTTTATCGCAAATCAGAAGATAAATAAATACGTGATAAAAAATATTACCAAACTTAGACATATAAATCTTACAAAAAGCAAGCGACGTTTTCGGGTGACGTACCGAAGTCATAACGAAAAAATTCAAATGTAGTTTATATTACGTCAACCGAAAACCAATTTGTGGTGTATTACAAAACACATACCATTTGAGATTGACTGCAATTTACTTGTGATATTACAGGCGTTTTAAACAACTCGAGCGCTAGCGCCAAAATTATGAAACCCGTATGGTTTGAAATTGGTTTTCGCGGTTCTGCGCTAGGATAAGTAGTGTAATTAATTACATTCACGATGTATATAAGTAAATAAAATTGTCGCTTACTTTATTCTGGCTCTATTCGGAAGATATTTTTGTGCTAAGGATCCGCCCGCGCACTGTGCTCTCGGTAAGCGATACGATATTTCATCATATTTGAATCAGTCACGGTTCAAGCTACGAGTTTACGTGACGCCGACCTGAAAAGGTGGGTGGCCCCAGCGTGACAGCAAAATAAGCTAAGCCACTCTCGTAAATCATTAGGTCGTGTAAGCGTACGGGAAGAAGCAAGGCTCGTCCTGTTTTTGAGATAAGTGTGGATCAGGGATTTATATACTTACTTATTGCAATCCTCTTGTTTTTAAAACATTTCATTTCCAGACATATGCATTGATTATATACGGCATTAGATTACTCAACCGGCGGCGAAAGTAATAGCAATTTATTTAGCCATCTACAATAACATTGATAATAAATGTTTTTTTATAAACAATTGATTGATTATAAACACCCAAAAATTTAACTAATGATAACAATAATAGTATTCAATGATTAGTGTCATCTATCGCATTTTTTATATAGGCTTAATACATCACATAAATAAAACGGAAAGATAGAATGCCATCTATTAGTCTAACTGAACATTAAAATGCGTATTTATTACGTATTGAAACATAATAATCATTATAGGAAACTATTTTCATTGCTACATTATATAAACAATAACCAATAGCAAAAAATTTTTTCAGCTCCGCCCAACTGGGATGTACCTGTTCCAGGGCTAGCGTTCCAGAGGATTTTATAAAAACAAATAAATTTAGAATAATAAAAAATTAAAATAAACATTTAAGACGTAAACAATAATATAATAATATGAGTTATGATTTTAAGAAATCGTTATTATATTTTTTTATTTTATACCGCACAGCAGTGTTTTTTCAGTGCTAATTTAACATAATAATATACAAAGATAATACAGCAAGTTACAAAAACCACTCTACCTTCTTTTATATTAAGCCTACCTTAGGACAGGCGAGGCCTAGTTAGGATGGCTTTGAATTTAAAAATATATGTGATATTATGGATTAATAAAGAATTTTGAATTTGAATTTGTTTAGAGTGCCATCTACAGTGCGCCACTATACTGTTATACCACGAAAGTCGCCATATTGAACATAATAGGAATAATTAAATTTTGGAACTTTGAGTGCGATCTACACGTTCCGTTTCGTAGTAAAATCCTAGCTGCTAAATCGTAGTACTAATAAGCAATCCAATACCACATAATCAATGCTATGGATAATGAAATAAGTTTACTATAGCTAATTCCAGTCAATATGGGGTTACGGTATTATAAACTGGGGATCTTGCAATGAATGCCAAAATAAATCCCATATTAAAACAAAAAAAAAAACGCCTTGAGGATAATTCCAAGAAGACAACACTTGGAATCGGCCTGTATTTATTAGAATAAAGATTCTAATAATTTATTTTATAGGTACAAATTTTCCATAGTGGATTAAAACTCAAATACAAAAGTAAATACAAAGTGTCCATTAACGCGAGATTATAAAAAAGAATCCTTTCGTTTTGACAGTTTCTTTTATGGTTTTATACAAAGTCGACAAGATAAAGAATAAAAAGAGGCACATTAAAATAGTTGTTTGATAGTGTTTGATTAATAATTCGGAAGCAACTTATATAACAGATTATGTTTCTCTTTCGTTAGAAAGAGAACAAACCGAAAATAGTTTGCTAATGAATGGGTAATTATGAATCAATAAACTAATGAATTATACATGACTGCCTTCCTTGTGAAGAACCAATCCTCCTGGTATTTGGCTAGATTCATGTGCGTAAAAATCGAGTTGTAGATGCCAACAGGAAACACTCAACCAGTATATTATAAATTGGTTTCCTAAATCACGCAGCACAATCATTTTATAAATATGTCAGCCACAAAACATTCTTTGTAACTTAATTACCGTAAGATCTATAGAAACTACTTCTACATTTATTAGTCCCCTCTATATGGCAATTAAAATATGTAAATCCAGTGAACGAGAATAAAAATATATGAATACGACATTTTAACCAGCGGAGCAGCACTCAACAACTACTTCAAAAAAGGCAAAAAAGAATGTGTCCCGGCACACAAGAATAACATTTTTCCCCCTTTGCGTCCATGTCAACGTCCTGAGGATCACTGGGGACCGCACTCAATCCCAATTCAAGATATTCGACGAGGAAAAATTAAATCGGAAAATAATTTGTTCAAATAACCAGCGGCGGATGACGGGAAATACATTTTAGTATTGTGGGCCATTGAGATAGTATTTACTTTATTACTATTTTATTTTAATATCCAAATAATATTATGACTACTGTGCTTCCGACCACAGTGTTTTAAAATTTGCGTAATCTATCTGGAACCCGCAATACAGCGTCAACAAAATGAAAATTGGAGGAGCCCTGAAGATATTTTTGATGCATCTTAACTTTCGCCGCTACCTAGGACTTCATTCATATGATAGCAGACTGAGGCACTTATATCTTCAATCGCTTAAGGACAGGAGCACGGTTGCGGATATGGTTTTCCCTAAAAAAAACCTGAAATATACCATCGACAGCCCCTACCTCGAGGAACGGTTAGAGTTTCTCGCACATTCGAATTGCAACGGGCAAATAAAAATTATGCACAAAATGCTTTTAAGTATCGTTTTACGACCTTTATATAATACTAGGTTGTAATATAGCTGATATATATTAATTTTAATCAATCCACTTGGGTATATAACAGAATTATATACAACCATAGGAAATGCACATATAGTTTAATTTTATGTACATAGTGTATGTATGCAATATGCATATGTATATAAATACAGACCACGCCTCTTCAATCCCTACTTCTCCCAATTCTCCACTTTTAGATAACTTATAGCAATTTAATAAATTAAAATTGCTAAATATTTATTGCAAAACGTTAACAATTAAATATTTTGAAAGGAATAAAACATCCGACTGCCATGCTGTTACAAAAAGTGAACTACTGTATTTATAATCATTTTTATTACGGTTTTTTTTAAATAAAATATTTGTCGTTTTTGTATTTAACCATATAGATACATATATATGTTCGAAATGTACTTAATCACACCTTTCATTTGATACGCAAAATGATATATTCTACAGTTAATTTATTGACATTTAGAGATTTCGACATTTAGACAACTATTTTCTTGAGTTATTAAAGACGATTTATATTAAATACGCTGCTTTCTCCTTATATGAGAGCAAGGGGTCGCGGCACGTACCCTATGACACTCGGGATGACATAACGATTCTAACAATACCACATACTTCTAAATCGGTTCGAGCGTTTAGAAGTTATGGTGGAATAAAGAAACGGAAAACATACATAGATGAACCCTGAATATTACACTCCTTTTTTGTTGGGCATTCATGTGAATGCCTTACTTCTATTGTTACGATCACTTATGTAAAATGGTTTTAAGCAACACTGTATGTTTTTTAAGACATACATAAATATGTTATATTATAAATATTATAATATAAATAGACTTCTAACCCGAATAACGGCGGTTGCAACATCGCCAAAACGTCGTGTGCTACAAACTTCACCCGGTAAATTCGTTTTTATCCTATTTATAATATCAAATAACTGTGATAGTATTCGATTTCATTTTACTGTTATATTTTATTATCCAAATAAAATTATGATTACTCTTCGGCCGATCCTTTCGCGTCGTAAAGTAACGCGGCCCGCGTCGCGGCTGCAAAGGCGGAAATTTCGAACTGTCAAAAATCCATTATGCACCGCCTAAAGAGCCGTACACAAAAAGATGCCCGCCGAGCCGCGTTTGACTTTTCGAAAAAAGGACGACCAGGATGATCAATGCCCGGTGTATAATATGGCGACCTCGGTCCCGTGCTGTGTCGAGCCTAATTTGAGGAGCGTTACCGGTGAGACCATCATATTATTATGGGAGTGACAATCAAAATACTGCAATGCTGTGGTAACCCACTTGAAATGCTACGATGATACGCTGGAGCACACCGAAATAATCGGGAATCGACTAATTTTGAATAAACAAGTGCCACGGATCATACTGATACGTCGGCCCGGTGGCATAGTGGCTAGGTCACCTGATCTTACTTTGTAAGGTGTCGGGTTCGATTCCCGGCTGGGCTACCATTTTCCGTTGGGATACAATTAATGGAATTGCATTTCAATTCTGTCGATCGAAAGCAATAACAAGACACACACTTACACACATGTTACACACACACATACTAAAAAATACATATAAACACTTCATAGTTGGGTTGGTTAGAAGAAATTGTCGTATGACAATAAACCCGCCCATTTTAAAAATTTCTCAATAAAGGTAATAACAAAGACTGGTTATTAATTCCATCGATATACGATCCCTAGATGGGCATTTCGCGCTCGAAAATGACCCCTTCAAAACCACTACTGAAAGCCGGTCAGTAGTAGTTTGGTCGCAGTCCGCTGGCAGACAGCTGACCGTTTCCGGTGTGTCACAAATCTATTAAATCTAGGTATATGTTATGAAAAAATTTGTTAAAGCTTTACGTCCATTTTAGCATAGTTGGACTTAATATATATAATTGCACTAATGTCGATTTCTTTTTGTCGTCGCAAATTGTTGTGCATTTGAATTTTTGGAAATTTTACTCATGAAGTTCGTCCTATTGGCTGACATAAACAGTTTATTCTGTCGCAGTCGTATGTTTTCAATCCTTTGTCCAGGTTTCGGTTGTGTCCGACCGTGTCCGTGTCCGACCGTCTATGCTAAAACGCCTTTGCCTATATCTAATGTAAAAAAAATACTTGTTTAACCTAATGTATATTTGAAAGTCCAGTTGATGATTTTTGACTCTCTTTTCTTCTTGGTCTTTACATAAAATTACTGTGTCGTCTGTAAAAGATGTAATGTTTCCTGGTATGTTACATCTACATAAGACATCATATTTTATGTCAGCACCCCATCACTGGTAGTTTTAACTCTAATCACTTGTAAACTAGTAGAGTTCTGGTTAATAGTAGAGTTCTGGAATTATTAATTCCAACTTGTTTAGTTTGTCAAACAGTCTGTCGTATTGTACAGTCAAATAAGAAATTTTAGGAGAAATAATTGGTAATAGCTTGAAATTTGGCATAGATGTTCTATGATGCGTACTGTTAAACATACTAAAAGTCCCCTACTCTATCTTTTGAGCTCGAGCCGCCATCTTGGAAAAATGGCGCCCCGGTTCAGTGTTTCGCTTATATCTCGCTAACTTTAGCGATATCGGAATTATGCTTCATGTAAAATAAATAAATATCGATATCGATATAATTCCGATATCGATAAAGTTAGCTAGATATAAGCAAAAAACTGAGGCCGGGCGCCATTTTTCCAAGATGGCGGCTCGAGCTCAACAGATAGAGTAAGAGAATTTTAGTATGTTAGTAGAACAGATGTTAGAGATGTTAGAGAATTTTAGTAGAACATCTATATGTCAAATTTCAAGCTATTATCAATTATTTCCGTCAAACGTCGAAATTTGTTCCTATTTGAATGGGCAATTAGTAGAATGTAATCCACTAAGCATTGGAGCTTTTACATCTAACAGTTGAGTACTGAAAGAAAATATTAAATTAAAATAAACACTTTTGAATGGATTACTCAGTATCAGTTTCGTTGGTAACAAGTTGTATTAACTTCTAAGAAAACGATAATTTAGCGTGTTACAATCGCTAAAAGGGTATGATCTTTCTCTGCCACGATTATGCTTGTGGCGTCATTTACTGCGTCGCTTTTAGGTTGCTCGTTCGGCCGGCGCGTTACAAAATCAAAAGTAGGGCAAAATATCGTTCCGCGAGTGCGGAGTTGTCTTCTTCAATAATGGGTTCTGCGCCCGTAAGCATTGAGCGCGGGACGGACTTTCTTGTCCGTCCTGTTTCCGAACAATGAGTTAGATAACGACATTGAGCGGTGACGTCACGCAGCAGCCGGTGTTGTGTCGTCCGTGTCGTCGCTTCAGGATGTCGCACAGTGAACTTTCTTTTTGGATAGTGATTTAACAAGCGCGTTCGTCACAGTCGATCACCACATACTACTAAGCCGAACTGCCACCATTCACCGTTTAAAAAAATCTGTCTGAAACACGGTATCATATACTTTCCCAAATTTCAAATTTATAAACCAGTCAATTTAAAAATTAAATTAATAGCTCATTGACCACAAAAGATTTTAAGAAATGACTGAAGTTAGAAACATTATTCTTAGGATTCTAAGACACTATTATTATACATTATATCATTAATAAAAACGGAGTTTGTAAATTATAACATTTTTAATTCAAAACTCACTGAAGATGTCGTAAAGTGACCCAAGAAAGAGTTGTAGGCAATATCCTCAAAATTCTAGGTCACCTCAATTTATATTGATTATGTTAGACGCTTACGGTGGTAAGGTCACATAAAGCGACGCCCAGATTATCACATGGTGAAGTTTGCCCCAGACCTGCCAAGAACGAAACGTGCTCTTGGAAGACCATCCGTCACCTCGTAGACGACGGCTGAAAACTGAGAGTACCTCAACTCGAAGCCGACACAGCCCAAGATCGTGCTCATTGGAAGAGAAGTACAAATAAGGCCGACCCCAAGTAAATGGGTCAGGTTCTATGAAGAAGAAGATGTTAAAAACAGGAAGAAAAAATAAAAGAACAAAAATATATGCGAGATGGATTGAAAGTTATTTTTATTTTGTCAAAATTGGTTACACGCAAGTTTAAGAATTGGTCTTCTAATTTGATGCAAATGAACTGCAACATCGCCCACCGGTAATGATAAGCTCCACTTCAGTATCAAGACCAAAAAAGTGAAATCTAAGTACACGAAACACACACTTGAGCGTTGGAGCGAAATAATTGAATTTTGGAATTTCTGCATTTGTTAATTGATAGATTGCGTTTCTTTTAATAAAAAATACGTGTGGCACTCGGGGACTGCCACGGCAAAGCTATTGCATAGCATTTTTAACAACTTATGCAATTATAATTATTTATTTATTTTACTTTTTCTGATAGCAAATAACTGCGCTCTATCGGAAAACGTTGAAATTATTCCGAATCATTTGCGGCTGCGAAAGCAAATGATTCGGAATAATTTAAACGTCTTTCGATAGAGCGCCGCGCACGAATTTTTTAATCGATAAATCAAAAAAACCGGCTTATTTGAAAAAAATCGTAGATAAAAAAATATATAATTAAATTATCTTTAAAATGGTGCAGGTTTCATAATCATACGCCAGATAGTATTTGCGTACTAGTCGTTTTTGTGTTCGGTTAGACCTAATTTCACAAATTAATTACACTATGTAATATAAACAAAATCTAAAATATTCAAAGCTAAGAATATTAGGAAAATGTTCTTGTTTAACATATATATTTTCCGAATCGTATGCAGTACTCGTTTAGACGTAATTATCAGTTTAAAATCATTAATTTTCGTTAAGAAATTTCTTCATTCGGTCGCCGCGCTGGCCTAGGCCCGCGATAAAAGCTATGCAATAGCTTAAAAAAATAAAAGTACTTTTTAATTATTTAAAAAGTCTAATGCTTTCAATAGAGTACGTAAAGATTCACTGTACGCCATCGGGATACCAGGCGCCGGAAGACTGCCGGGGGAGACGTCCGTCAAAGATAACGCAATCTATGGACTAGCGACCATCCGCGGATAGGTACTGAAAACAATCCCGCAAACTCTATTAAAACGCCGAATAAGGGTTGCACAAAGTGAGTTTAATAAGTCGCTTTTAAAGGAATAAACTGTTCAGTTTATTCCTCTATAAAATAACGAAAGAAAAGACGACAGACCCTTTGTGCCAGTCAAATGCAACAATCATGCAACAACGTGCAACATCCGTTTTTTTTGTTATGTTTCTATTATTTATTGTAAAATTTTACAATAGGCGGGTTTATTATCATTCGACAATCTCTTACAACCAACCCTACTATGAAGTGTTTATATGTACCTTCGTATGCCTGTAACATGTATGTAAGTGTGTGTCTTGTTATTGCATTCGATCGACAGACTTGAAATGCAAATCCGTTAATTTTATCCCAACGGAAAATGGTGACCCAACCGGGAATAAAACCCGGAACCTTACAATGTAAGATCAGGCAACCTAGCCAATATGCCACCGGGCCACGTGGAAAACGAATAGTTGCTTACCCACTATTGCTGTTTCTTCTGGTGCACCTATAGCATTTTACGCAATTTTGCGAGATGACACAGAAACCGACTTTGCTGCGGTCTTCCGGATGCGATATTCAATTAGAACTGTCAAGGAATGGAAACCAACCGGAAACGTCACCAGGTAAAAGTTGCTAAACTCCCGTTTCCAACCCAAGTATTACCGGTAAGCGCAGCATCTGCCAGTTAAATCATAGCGACGGAGACAGTGTCAGAAACGATGGAAGTTGGCCGCGAGTCGACACGAGTTAGCACGAGGTGAGACCGAACACAGAAACAGAAATTGGGCACCTAATAAATTATACACCAATCGTTTACATTTACAAGTTTCATATAAAATAATAAAAATAATTACGAATCTATATAAATATGATGCTGGTGTATCTGTGTCTCCGAGCTCAATAGACTCCAAAACCTTTTGACCGATCACCATAAAAGTTGGCACATATATGTATGTATTTTTTCATGGAGAGGGTTTTTATGATAACCGCTTTATTGTAACTTACCACTAGGCCCTGCAGCACATCAACTTCTATACCGCTCAACCGATAGCCATGAAATTGGTAGACATAGACATTTTATCACGCATAATATTTTCGCGCTATTAACTGTGTTATAACTCGCCACCAGATGGCGCTGCAGCCAACTTCTATACCGTTTAACCAATCGCCGTGAAAATTGGTAGACATAGATATTTGACCACGGATAATATTTTCGCACGGATAATATATCCAAGTTGTTGTAGCTTTCCACTAACTGGCACTGTGGCAGGTCAACTTATATACCATTCAACCGATCGCTATAAAATTTTATAAATTTGAAAGTGGAAGGAACGGCAATTCATAGGCTACATGGGGGAGTGGGGGGGGGGGGGGAGAAGAAGGAGTGGGAGGGGAAGGAAACAGATACCCGAGCATCGAGGAGAAACATTCCACTAGTACGGTATAAAACAAGAACTGGACCATCCGCTCGCATACGGTATACAGACCTGACGTTTTTATGATCATCTGCTGGTTGCTGTTTTCGTCAAAAAACAAGGGCACATCGAAAATATTTCAACTGAACAAACTCAGAGCCCCAAATATTTGAAGTGCATCAAAAATGCGCGAAAAACACATAAACATCCATATTTTCCGCGGATGAAGCGCAATTGTATTAACGCATCAAGGCCTTTAGATGCATTTATCGATACTGTGATATATTATGCGATGAATGATTTATTCAGTAAACAATAAATCATGCCAAAAGTAACGATATTCGAAGGACAGTAGGATATTGCAATGAATTAACGATGGTTTATATCGAAGCGTTGAATAATTTGTTAGGTGGAATGATTGATGATAAATTATCGATATACCAAGTTCGACCGCAAAAATGAATGAAATAAGGAAATGAAAGAATGGCATAAATCATGCCAAGCATGGTAAAGCTAAATAATCGTGATCTTGAATAATGTAATAATTGCCTGACTTTGAATTACAATTGAATTAAATTTGTCTGACAGGAATGATATGGTATTCTGTACTGGAATTATACCTATGGTGTAATTTAAATTTGAAATTTATTCTGATTGTGGTAAAGTAACGTGAAGGTTTACTTTTATTCAGTGCGGCTCAAGCTGCATTTTAGGAGTACAATATGTATTTTAAACAAAACTGCTCACAGACTAGCTAATCGAGTAGGCAATACATTAAAAATAATTCATCCTTCGAGTAGCGGCATAATTTCATGGCAGACCGAGCTCGACAAAAAGTACTATAACTATGGAACTACTATAGCAATTATAAAAAAGAATAACTGTGCATTGATCGCATTGAAATTTCGTATATGGAATATTAAAATCTCATTTTGTAAAACAATTAGAAAATTATGAATAAATATGAAAAATTCGAAAAAGTGAAAAAAACTCGGCATTTCTAATGTCGAAAAAAAAATTGATGATGTTTGAAAATGGAATTTTACCAGAAATATCCGCGAAATTATTCTAGTGGCCGTCTATGTATCTATGGTAATAATGAGATATTTGGTATGGATTTTAGGATGCGTTCGAATTAGAAAATAATATTACTGTGCGCTTCGGGAGTAAGCCGCCAATATTGGTCGTTACGTAGTCAACGGTGTTATGATGTGCAACCAAATTTGGTCGCTACGTAGCCGAAGGGTTAAAACCCTTCGGCTACGCAATAAAAAAACACATATTACAATAAAAGCTCAAAATCAGAGTAACTTAGTTAAGTAATAATTATTCATTATTTAAAAATCAAAGGAAGTTAAATTAAGTCGGTATTTAAAATTATCATAGATATCAAAAACAAAATAAATTATAATAAACGTTAATAGAATTTTGAAAGAAACGTTCGAAGAAGCAGTCATTTCGCCTCATGTCTGAAATGTTTACTATTTCTTTAAGTTTTGCTGAACGTCTCACTTTACAGACACTGGATTAAAATCAAAATAAATTAAATTTAAACGGAATGTCAATAAAATAATTAAAAAAATGAGCTATAAAAAAAACATAATTAGATGTCATTTAAATTTAATATTACCGTCAATTAAATATCATAATCATTGTGTTTCTTTGATCGGTCTGTAACAAATCTCAAATTCTTTTATGTAATAAAATCACTTTTCTAATATTCTTTAGGGCATCGTTGAACTGATTATTGTTTTTTTTTTACTCTTTAAGCTACATATTGTATAATATTTGATGATAGATTATTTCGGGCTTTGCATATATGTACTACTTTACGTGAAAGTTGAAGTAAAATTTTGTTTTTTTTTTTGTATTGACCCTATGCACTTTAGGTCTTCTTTCTTTGCTATCTTTATTTGGATAGACACGTACTAATAATGTATGTATATACAATGTTCTTAGGGTTAGTATATTGAGGGTATATTGCAGGTATACTGACTGACTTCAATTCTATGGATTCACCGAATGTTAAAATGACCAATATCGTACATTATATTCGCTTAAAATTTAGCTTCAATAAAAACGTTTCACCACATACGCAGTTGCAGTTGTTTTTATCAAGAAAAACGATGTCGATCTGTGAGAGTTGCCGTCGAAATTGTCTTAGTCGCGGTGTGTAGTCGTTTGTAATGCTGCCTTACTTGGGTTTAATATTCTTAAAAGGCTTTTAAAACATCTCACTTGCGAATTATTTTATCGCCCTCCCTTTCTCTCCTTTGCCATTTTGGGATAATGTTTCACCACTCACAATGATTAAAGATCGCTCGTGAGTACGTAAATTACAGTGTTGAAAGAGATTACTCAGCCGCGGTGACAATATTCTCGAACGGAGAAATCCTGTCTTTGTTTTTCTTGCGTCGATGTTGGTGTGTACTAGAAGTGGCTCGAGACCACCCGCAACCCACTTACATCTCAGTCTCTGTTCGTTTTCCTATTTTCTTTTACATTTCTTCTATATTTAGCAACGTGCTTGTTTTTATATGGCGGATGTTGCGTCTCCACTTTACGTTTAATTTAGATTAAGTGTTCCTTTCGATATGCTTACCATCGAGTAAGGGAACATTGTTTAAAGGCTCTTATTTCTACATTAGCTGACACATACACATACACACACACGCATACGTACACGCACACGCACACACACACACACACACACACATACACATACCTACACAAAAATATTCTTCTGCTCTGATACAAAAAAATAATAATAGTTTTTGATGCTTTTTGGGCGTGCTATAAAAGGTGTACATCATCATCAGGCACAAATAAACGAATTTCATCCAGTGTGGCCAGATTTTTGAGAGGTTTTAGCTTTCTTTTTTTGATCTATTCCATGTCCATCATACTTAAATGACTTTTTTATTTACCGATCGGAGCGTGTCCTCTTTCAATTCGACCTTTTAGCATTTGGTATGTTTGCCTGTGTATTTATTTGTGAAGCATCGAAGAAATGAAACGCGTTGTTTTTTAACTTCAAATTTGGCATGAATGTTCCTTGAAGTAATTAAAACTACGTTGAAGTCATTAAAGATATTTATATTTTTCAATCCCTTTCAACATAGTGGCTATTTTAATGTGTGTGGAATAAAAATAATATTTTTTAATATTATCTTGTGACATCATAATGACGTTAGGGGTGAATAATGACAATATTTTTCAATTAAATATTACGACATATCAAAATGAATAGTAAGTTTTATCTATTTGACCACAAATATATGATTAGGTTGATGATGCTGAAAAAACTTACATTTCCATAGATCCATATATGGTACTGAAGTTTATTTATAACAGCAGGTGATGGTCGTTGATGTTAAATGCGTGAGACAAATCTAATCTATACTAATATTATAAAGAGGTAAAGATTGTGAGGTTGTAGGAAGTAATCTCTGGATCTACTTAACCGATTTTGAACATTCTTTTACCATAGAAAGCCACGTTATTTTAGAGTGTCATAGGCTGTATATTAATCCGAAAAGACTTTTTCGTGGAAGTCGGATTTGCAAAGTAAGTCGGAGAAAAAACGGTCGAACGAAAAGATTTCTAACTAACGCTGGCTTAACGAAAAAACGGTGGAACGAAAACGTTCCTAACGAATGCTGCCTTAACGATGAGAGATATATGATTAAGTTCTAGAGATAAGTTGTAGAGCTAGATAATGCCTAGAAAAAGTCAGCGACAGCATATGTCTAACTTTTATATTTAAGTCACAAAAAGTAGTATTTTATATTTTAAAAATAATTTAAATCGTTAGGTCAAGTTTATTGGTCACTTTATCAACAATTATGAATTTTTATCAAAATAAGTAAATTTATTGTCTTAAGTGTTTAAAACAAAATACTTTTCCCTTTTACTGCATAAATGGTTAAAGAGATAAGACAATCACAAATAAGACACTCACAAGAAGACACTCACAAATAACGGTAATATAGTCAAATTGGCATGCAAATACATACATACATATGCAGTAAAAATGTAACCCTTCTTTTGGCAGTCAGGAAATAAATCATAGCACTCAGTACTAACCGAACCACAAACATAATTTCATCACGAGTAAAAAGTTTTACCGCCCAACGAAGTGGGCATGGGTCAGCTAGTAATAAATAAATGTACATTTATTTATTTAGTTATTTAGTATAATAGGTACGCAAACAATTCTAATAATACATGGTTATCGCAAATATTTTTACATTGTTACTAAATAGAGTATAATATTTTATGCGTACATTGCGCATCGTTTACCTCATGATTTACAAAAGTATCAGTACAAAAAATAATATCCTTAAAAATTATCAAAACAAAAATTAAAAATTTTTGAAATAAATTTACAGTAAATTCTGAAAAACAATTAAATGGAATTAAAAAAATGATATTAAATATTGTATGAAATAAAATAATAAAAACATGCGGTAAATTATTCGTTTGTTTCATAATACGCTATTTATAATGGACTTAACTGCTAATGGTCCCAGGTTAAAGAAATCAATGTTATCGGTTAAAATGTTGTATAACCGGCATGTACGTGAGATAGTATTGTGGAAATATTGATTTGTCTGCGAAGTGGGAAGGTGAAATGTTAGGTGCTGCCTCAGTCGCCTGGATGGTTCGTTGAAATTTAACGCTTCTAATAAATCTGGTAAGTCTATCCCGCCGTTAAGAAGTTTGTGCACAAACATTAGGCTTCCGCACTCTCCTCTTTCTAAGAGTAAAAATCTTAAAATAATTTTAACGCTCTTCATAAGAGTAGAGAGTGCGTGATAGGCCTGTTTTATAGGTTAACATACGCATATACTTCCTCTGCACAGACTCTATCGCTTCCAAATGGACCTCATAGTATGGATTCCAAATTATGGAACCAAACTCCAGTTGGCTGCGTACTAGAGTATTATAGAGCAAGTTAAAAGAGTTAATATTTATATAAAATATTTATATCTATATATATAAAACAAATTCGGGTTTGTTCGAACACTTATAACTCAAGAACGGCTGGACCGATTTTCAAGGTTTTTGTATTTGTTGTATTTGTCTCCGTTCCGAATAGCAGAATAACTATTAAAAACAAAAATTGGAAAATTGACGAAAAACTAAAATAAAAGAAAAAACATTTTCCCATACAAAATGTAAATCCGTGTTTTTCTCATGGTCAGTTGTACGTGGCATGTTCACTTGTCGGCAAATTATTCGCTTTATTTGTTTTTGCGCCTGATAAAAAAAAACAAAAAAATGCCGTATATCACAAGGTGCTTCAATGAAGAGAATTAAACCGAGTGCATCCCATGCTGCACAATATGTAAATAGTTTTATTCAATCATGTCTTGCTGACACACGATTGATATACTTAATTTTTGTACTTTTATATTTCTTTTTGTGTTATTATCTTAATAAAGTAGTGCACTTAATATTTTTTTATTGTATTCATTGTATTACTTTCATAAAATCATAAATTAAGATCAGCTAATCTGTAACACGACATTTATTTACTGTTAGGCGGTACGAAGTTCTCCAGGTCAGCTAGTTATATATAAAAATGTAAATAAATTTACAAGTAAAATCAAGCGACCTTAAGCCGTTCCGATTCGAGAGCATTAGAAAGTAAACACCGACGAGACAAAAACTTTGTTCAGTCGGCTGCATAATGGCATGCCCGTCAATGTTGATTTGTGGGCCAATAGATTGGCCGTAGACACACATGTAGATGGTAAATTGAATAAAAAAGAACAAGAAATGACCGTAATTTGGCATAATCACAGATAAGCCGTGGGATGAAACTGATGATCGAATGAAGGTATTGGGGGTAATGGTGTTGACGTTGCTCCGCGGGCTACCAATGTCATGGATACAGGCTTCTAGCGTAAGTCGGCCTTGGAACTAATTCAAACATCACGAAAGCAGACCGGAAAATTTTCGCGCAAGAGGTCATAACCATTGCAGCTGGGTCCAAAGTAGGTCAGTTTTTTTCTCGATACAGCATATAAATAAGTCTTGACTCTTTAGCACAAGGCAAATATTATTCAATTATCATAAGTGTGTATTTTCATAAACTAGGTTTAATCCATTGATTATTGATTACTGTTTGATAACCATTTATTACTGGTCCACCTTTAAGTAATTATTGAAAAAGCACTTCCTTTCACAATAAATATAAACCATAAATTCTAACCTTTTCGTTATCCCTCCCTTTTCCTACCTTATTTTAATAGTTTATTTATTTTTCTATTTTTTTTTTAGCTATTGCATAGCTTTTATCGCGGGCCTAGTAGGCCAGCGCGGCGACCGAATGAAGAAATTTCTTAACGAATATTAATGATTTTAAACTGATAATTACGTCTAAACGAGTACTGCTTACGATTCGAAAAAAATATATGTTAAACAAGAACATTTTCCTAATATTCTTAGCTTTGAATATTTTAGATTTTGTTTATATTACATAGTGTAATTAATTTGTGAAATTAGGTCTAACCGAACACAAAAACGACTACTACGCAAATACTATCTGGCGTATTATTATGAAACCTGCACCATTTTAAATATAATTTAATTATCTATCTTTTTATCTACGATTTTTTTCGAATAGTAGTTTTTACGAATAATATCCGAATATCCGAAGACGTTTAAATTATTCCGAATCATTTGATTCCGCAGCGGCAAATGATTCGGAATAATTTAAACCTTTTCCGATAGAGCGCAGTTATCTGATATCAGAAAAAAAAAAAAAATAAATAATTATAATTGCATAAGTTGTTTAAAAATGCTATGCAATAGCTTTACCGCGGCAGTCCCCGAGTGCCACACGTATTTTTTTATCTATTTCTTTATATATTAATATATATATCTATGTACTATGTCCTACTCAAAAATTAATTAATTAATTTACTTTTGGCCTTAGATACATACAAAATGCATAACATATGCTATTAAAAATAATACATCTTTTTGTATCATATTGTACTTCAATTTTTGCCGACTCTTCTTTTCACATCAGCATGTTGGTGGACTGTAAGATATTGTAATGTAGCAATAAGTACGCAATTGTACCTTGTTTTTATCGTGCAATAAACAGATTTTCATTCATTCATTGATTGATTATAAAATAGATTGATCAATCGCTTTTCTACCTATTGCAAACTGAACCACCTACAGCTCAACGTACACAAATGCCACTTGGTTCGATTTACCAGGAAAAGAGATATGATTAAACACCAATACCAACTCTTTAATATTGACATCCATTCTAAATCCGTAACCAAAGACCTAGGTATTCTATTGGACGACAAATTGCAGTTTATTGATCATATCGACACAATAACGAATAAAGCATTTGGAATGTTGGGTTTCATTCTAAGGACTTCTAAATCACTTTTTAATATAGACACTATTAAAACGCTTTACTATGCCTACGTCCGCCCGCATCTTGAATACTGCTCGCAAGTGTGGAACCCCTCATATGCCATCCATAATAACAGAATCGAGCGCATCCAGACTAAATTCTTGAAATACTTAAACTATAGATTTTACTTCACACCTGACAATTCTTACGGCATCAACGTTCACCACTCGTACAACTTTACTTTTTTAGCTGATCGAAGGATGTACCATGATCTAGTCTTCCTACATAAAATCTTAAACAACAAATTAAACTGCATGGACTTGGTCCAACTAATACATTTCCGGACCCCATCAAGAACGACAAGACAGTCCTCATTGTTTCACATTAGCCGTTGCAATAACAACTACCGTAAAAACTCTTTCTTAAACTGTGTGTGTAGGGTTTACGATGATCGATACGCATCAATAGATATCTTCGCTGAATCGAACATTGGATTCAGAAATTTGTTAAAGAGGGCGATATTTAACATTTAATATTTAAAATTTAATAATTATTATTATTTAAAATGTATTACTTATTATCTACTGTTTGCGCTTGTACTTATTCATACCAGCGTACCTGTCTCAACTTCAAACATCGTACTGCTAAGTTTGTTAAATACGTGGACACCCATCAACATAATGTATTTTTTTTTCCTATGTTCCTCCTTCCCTTCCTGGTCCCTCCCTTCCTACCCTCTTTCTTTTCTCGTTTTTTTTCTGTCTCTTATCATTTAGATAATCTTGATGTTAACATTTAGTGGAAAATTGTCTCTGGTGTTATTTGTATATCTATCTTGTTTGGCTACTAACTTTTATACACTGTTATTTTCCTGAATAAAAGAAAATAAAATAAAATTAAATAAATAATACGGTACTACGATTTGGCAGCTAGGATGACGAGAGCAGTCCGCAACTATGAAACGCAACGTGTAGATGGCACTCATTGTCCCAAAATTTGTTTTTTTATTCTCTTATGTTCAATATGGCCGCGCTCGTGGTATAACAATATATCGGCGCACTTTAGATGGCTGTCTAAACACGCTTATACGGTATCCTATCTCGAAATAAAATAATAATATAATAAAAAACTAAATTATTAATCATAACTCTTAGTATTTTAACATTATTTACATAAATATGTGAATTTTTGATTTGGCATATATGTTTTATTACGAAATAATTACGCACTTTAATTTTCAAATATACCAATAGATGATATCCTATCTCTCCGTTAATACGGAGAAATAATTCTCTGTGATGTAATCAGTACAAATGCGATACATAGCACTAATATTTGAATGTTATTATTGTTATCATTGGTTAAATTATTTGACGTTTCAATCAGTTCTTTAAAAAAGACATTCATTATGAATGTTATTATATAGGATGAGTTTTTAATTAGTGACTCCTTGTAGTAGGGGATTTAACACGACAAAGTAAGCAACTGGTTTTTTTTTTTTGAAAAAACAAAAAAATATATTTTTGTAAAAGTATGTTTTTTTATTTTTAAATTTGTAAATCTTATCTATTGAAGAAAAGTTTGAAAAGCGTTGAGCGCGCTGCGCCATCTAGCGGTGGGTAAAATATCGCTAATAAACAATGTCGCTCATCATGCTCACAGCTTTTCATACTATTTAAAAAAATTTTTTTTTTCAAACATTTTTTCATTTTTTCATTTCTTAAAAATTGCTTATTTCGTCATACTGATTCACCAGCTACAATACAAGGTGTCACTTATTAAAAGCTCACTCTGTAGATGGCCAAATAATTTGTCCTATTTTCGCCGTCAATTCTATCAGTTATTTCAATATTATTATAGACGTCCAAATCAATTTATATTAGTTTGGTCGTCAATGCTATCAGCGCCACCTGCATTTCGCAGTCTCGAATGGGTTTCCAAATCGTTCTATGGAGTTGCGCGATTAAATACCATATATAAAATCCATGGCATAAACATACATTATAAATGGTTTCAACTAAAATAGGTTTAAGTAAACATATTTAATATCCATATATTTTATTTATTTTATTTTATTTTTAGTTTTCAGAAAACTTAAAGCGTTTTATACTTAATACTAGCTCATAATATATACATCTAAGGCCAATTAAAAGTTTTCACAATTAAATTAAATCTATTGTTACAGCGCAATGAGCAATGAAACAAATGCAGGTTTAAGTAAGGGGAAAGGGATAGGGAAGCCATATTATGAGTTATGTATTTAAGATATATGATGATATATAACGTACATACATATATACATACATACACGTGCACAAACAATAAATTAATATAAATAATACGATACGGTACGATATAAGTGCTACATTACTAATTGCAAAATCCTTGCTAAACATTTATAAATTTACAATATGAATACAGCGAATTATAGTTGTCTATTTTAAGGCTGGCAATTTATTATTTTGGTTTCTTCTTGTAATTGTTATGCCACAAGAATCAATAAAAAGACACCTGTCCTGACCAAATGAAGACAATCTGATATCTTACGTAAGCATAGCTCATTTAATTTACTTATGCGGTAGGTTTAGTTAGGTGCTATGGAGATATCCTTAGCGTCTTAAGAAATCTCCATTATCCTTGGGCATTGGATTAGATTAACGCCGCGTCGCTTAGCAACGTCGCAATAAAGAGACAATAACGATGTCCCACCCTTCATTTACATCATCAATCATCTCCATTCATGGCGCGGCTTTTGTTTCTTTATATTAATGCTTGTTTCTATAACTAGAAGAGGAAATATCGATTTACTGTGGATGTGATTTGTGATGTTGCTTATGAAATTCGCAGATTTAAAAAAATCAATAAGAGGAGTGATGACATTCACATGGTTAATTAGAAAATTTATCAACTTGTCAATGCTAATGGAGACATCCTTATCGAACTAAGGATGCTTTCATTCCTGTATCGATACTCTGTTTTGCTCTCGTGATACTATTCCTGAAGATGCTTTTATTCCTGTATTGATACACTGTCCTATCAAAGTTTCCAACTTTTAAGGCTACTTAATTCAACATAAGAGTGTTGTCAACTACATCGGAGAACCCGTCACCCCAGGAAGGTATAAAGATATTGTTTTTTTTTTCAACCTGGGATGGGTACATCGGTTTCTAAGCACTCTGTAAATTTCCCATGTACTTGGTGGATGAAATGTAAAGACTAAAATGTTATTTGAATACTGATGCCACCCATGGAAATTCTAGAACCGATATTGAAAGGTAAATTAGTAAAAATTATGTTTTTCGACATACTCATGTTGCTATATAATAAAATAACACAGGTACCTGAAAGTAAGCACTGTTCAAAAGTTATAGGCTATTAAAAAGTATAAATTTGTCTTGAAATGTACGGTGGGTCTAATAATATGGCAAAGGGCGGTATCTGAGAAAAAAATATGTATTGAAGAAACTACATAACATCCAACTGAACTACACGTTTCTTGGCTAAGCGAATATTAATTTAAAATATGCCCAGCGTATTGTATGAACATTGTAGATTACGGCGGTTGCCTAGCAACCGAACGCCCGAGGGTAGCTAACGACGTCGCAGCATCACCGCTTATCATCCGTCATCTTCTATTCAAGTCAAGGCGTCACCCGCGGGATGTGGATCAGTGGAACGCGTACCCAGCCCGCGACTTGCTCGACCCGAGTTCGATGCCATTAGTTGCTGCTTGGCTAATTCACGCACTTTTTTCTATCAAGAGAGAGAGGAACAGCGATGCATCGTTCTAAATCTATACATCAATACATGACAAGTAAACGTATTGTTGCGAGCTTATTCGTCTGAGCCGCATTTTTTTGTAACTTGCAGGCAGAGACAATTGTAAGAGTTCTTCAGTGTCTTTAGTTCGCGTTGTCAAATGCCTTGGACAAATCAAGAATAACTCCAAAACATTATTTCTTGCAATGTAAATCATTAGTAATTTAGTTATTCTTAATACTAAATCTATAATATGTCGCATAGAATTGTATTAATCGAACATCATTTTAAAACAATATATATTTTATAAATGCATAGATTAGCAAGGCAATGGTAGGCAAGATATTTAAAAATTAGTTATCAGTCATAGACAATATTAGACAGTTTTTTAGTAAGCAGGGTTTCTGCATGTAAATTTCCCACTAAAAAACTATAATTATAATTAAATCAATGCCTTAAAGACATCCTCAATTGCAACGCCTATAGTTTCATCATTTTGTATATGACGACGCTTTTTTACATTAAATCGAAATCGGAGCAAGTTTCATCTCCATTTATAGACAAAACTTACATTAAAACCATATGTAGGCAATGTTTCAAATGTAGCTTAGCGAGTTGAATTAGTAGCGCAATGTTCTACTTGTGATATGCACCCAACGAGTGCGACCTTTGCGATATGATCGATATAGAAGTGATCAAAAAATCACATTCACTTTTCTCGATCGAGAATCAGCCGCTTTGACATTTTGTGATTAGTTACACATTAGAGTGATTCTGGAACATGATTAACCTGATATGGTGTCTAGACGCAGTGTCTAGTTGGATGTCCGTTTGTCAAACGGTGTCAAATATCAAAAGAGAAACACAAATCTTTTTTTTTTTAACAATTAATTACTATAACGCATTGATTTTGTTCACAAAAATAACTGGAACCAAACGGCAAACCTCAATCTTACGCTTATTTGATTCTGTCGCCCAACTGGGAGAAGCCCGATCTAGGGTGGACGGGCGGCTCTAATATGCCAATAAATTATTTAAAAGTTTTAGTAAAATGATCATAAAACTACATTTCTGGGACCAAAAACGCACTACGGAATGGGAAACGTGTCCTGGGGAATGGCGGCAAACTCTAAACGGATATTTCGTCTTTGGAAAGGGCTATAAGAAATGTGTTAACGGTAACTTCCATAACATCTTGTAAATCGTATTTCTTCGAGTCTGATATCATGACAATATACACGACCTATATAAACCATAACAATATATTTTCAAGAAAAAAACATATACACTGTTCATATTAACTCGGATATCAAGTCATACAAAATACTATATTAAGTAATACAAAATACTATATTAAGAACACAAGATTGCCAGTGTATGAACGTCGACAGGGTGTCCTCCATTAAGTACTTGGGCGTGATGTTAGACAACAGACTGCGCTGGGAGGATCATTTAACGAAGGTTGCGGCAAGACTGAGAAAACTTGTGTAATACTTTAGGAGTTTGCGGAACATCTTAGATTTCAATACGCTAAGAAGTGTCTACTTTGCTGTCTGCGAGTCGGTTATTCGATATGGCATCGTAACTTGGGGCTGTGCGGCAAAAACGCTTCTGGCCACCCTTTACAAAGCGCAAAAGGCTATACTGAGGGTGATCAATAAAAAACCCCAAACATATTCTTCCGATGACCTTTTCCGAGAGTATAGAGTGTTGAGTGTGAGAAAAATGTTTGTGCTGGTAACTCTCACTAAATTCCAGAGTGAGCTAGGAGAACAGAAAAAAAGCCAGCAATCTCGTGTAACAAGAAGATCGACACAAACAAATTTTGCAATACCACTCAGGAGATACGCTTTTGGCCAATCCAGTTTCTCTTATCTTGCCCCCAAACTTTATAATTGCCTACCACCAAACATTAAAGACATTAAAATATCATATAAATTTAAAAATAGTTTAAGTGCCTACCTCTTAAATTGTACAAATGCAGACATTGAACACCTTATTAAATAATTGAATCTTTATAATAAAAACATAATAGTATAATAATATGTAGTAATACAAATTGATTATTTCTAAATGTAATTTTATTTTAATTTTTCTGAATTTATTTTGTATATTAAAAATACATATTAATACTTATTAATACATATATGAATATACATAAATTTTTATCATGTTTTAAAATAAAATAATAATGACAATTTTCATGACATTTTCCTACGAATTTTTATTAGGTAATTAAGATATTTCTGTTACATTATGTATGATTTTGTTTATTTATATAAATATAATATTATAGATTTCTTAGGATAATTAAAATAAATTGTCTACCTTGGAACAGACGGCAGCCTAGTTAGGTTATGACTTTTGTAAATTGAATGTACTCATAATTTGAACTCAATAAATAATTTTGAATTAGAATTAGAAGTGATGTGCGAAATAGTTTCTTTTTCCAAAGCAACTTATTCGACAACAAGATTCCAGTGAGCGTCAGGTGCTTTGGAAATTATCACTTCAAGAAAACCATAAATATTCTTACTAAGAATCTAATCTATCGCATTCAGCATTTCGATAATTTAGAATTGTGTAAGTTTTTATGATAATACTTATACTATGTAGGTTTAATTATCGACACTTGCGTTCGATTGCGTTTCTTCGTGAACTAAAATCGTAAATTAGTCCGTGTGAACGAGACGGGGCAATACGATAGAGCGGAATGTGAAATGAACGGTAGTCATTTTTTCGCATTAAACCCACAAGAGATCTACCCACAAAGCATCTGAATTTAACACTGCACGAAGGTTGTTCAAATTTATTCGGACGAGTATAAGTTCGACAGGTAGTTTTCATCGACGATCGTTCGTTTCATATTCCGTCTAATGTATTGCTTTACCTCGTTCGCTTGAACTAATTTTAGTTTTAATTTACAAAGAAACGCAATCCGGCCTTTTGACTATTTAATCTTATGACTACGATCATGACTATATATTGTATTTTTTCTTTATGCAATAGTTTCTATTTTTATAATGACTATATTTAGGTATCTATGTTTATAATTAACTTTCATTGATTATGTAAAATACAAGATAAATTGAGTTCTTGCCTTTTTATTTAATTTTTCCTTAGGTTTTTAGTAGGTAAGTATTTAAACCGAGTTGTTATACTTTCATATAATTATACTACTCTTTGTTTTTCATGAATACATATTCAGAATTATTATTGTAATTACTGTTAACTTAAAGCAGTTAATGGGAGATAAATTTGCTCGAATGTAAAATTAGGTATGTACTATCTTCGTAATACCTTTTAGAATATACGGAATCAGATTGACACGACTAAATGCAAGAACCTTACCAATTGGTTTTATGCATATTAAACATAAAAAGCAATGAATCTATGTGGAAGGTTAAATTAAAATATAGGTGAAAGTTTAAAACACCAGATAAATTAGATCAGCTGGAAAGCTTTCAAGTATGTTAAACTCCAAAACATATTCTAAAAATACAGGCACGAACTCTCAACGACCGAAGAAAAAATCTTTTCTCCTCGTAATTCCATCTATAACGTCGAATCTTTATGTTCTTTATGGTGCATGGAAATGCTTCGAGTTCCTCCGCGCTTCGAGATGGAGGTTTATAAATACTCTCCATTCTGTAAGCCGCACAAACGGGTAAGCGGCTCCACTATGGCACATGTTAAAGAATAAGCAGACAGGCCCATTCATGTATTTAAAAAAAACCCCGACTACTTTCTCCTACAATCCGAACCGATTTTAAAAGAGTACGACGATGAAAGCATACCATCTCTGCTACTGAACTAATAGTCAATTAATAGAATGAACCAAGTCAGCAGTAGATACGGCCTAATAATAGTATGGAATGTAGTTGTCCAATTATTCAATGCACCACAACAATTAAGTAAGTACCTGAAAGTATTGGTAAATTCTCACCTGTGATATGATAAACAAATTAACATAATGACACTATGACTGAGAAAACTAATGTATGCCTTTAGATCCATTCTAGACCATAAAACCATAAATCAATTATGCTATTCTTCAATACGGGCGGGTCGATGTTGACAGTTACGTGCGCATCTCAATTTAAAAGAAAAGAATCTACCCTAGTACGGGCATTAACCTAGTTGGGTAGTTTTGAGGACATGATTTTTGTACTACTTTCTCTTAAATAAAGCATTATTATTATTATTATTACAGTCTATAGCGGCCATGTTGTTTTGGCGGCGTCTGTCAAATCTGTTGTTTATTATTCAGTCACTGATGCCAAATCACCATGGCGAGTAAGGCACGATTGAGCAGCACGTTAACACTTTATTATGGAAATGATTGTTCGTTACTGCATGGTGGAGGTGACGTGAATTGGCTACTAAGATTTGCGATTTGGCTCCGCTAGACTTTTCTTGTGGGATTTTCTGAAGCCGCAGGTCTATGTGAATAAGCCGCAATCGACCGATGGCCTCAACGTAAACAAACATACCACAGGCTATCGCCCAAATTCAGCCGGTTTTCTGCGGCAGTTATTTAAAATTGTACCTCTCAGATCTTTGCTACCGTGCGAAGCCGCGGCGGACATTTGAACGATGTCATGTTCGATACATAATGGCATTCATGGGCCTTTCAAATAAAAAAAGAATTTCGGTAATACCTCACAAACAGCTTGTTTTATTGTACAGACTATCAACATCGGCCCATCCTTACTGGAAAAAACTATATATTTCGTCTTATTTTAGTCTGATGACATACCTAGTAGCATGAGGGGAATGTATTTATGTGAAAATAATCAACAAAGTAAAGAAATTAGATTAAGAAAGTAAACTAATTAGATTACTCAAAAGGCAACAAATCCGATTTCCTTCCGAACAGGTCTATACTGGTCCAAACATATTTGATACCAGACATTTGTAAGTTAAAATCATACTGATTTATTATTATATCCATATCCGCAATTATTCAAGTCCATCTCTTAATATTTATTCAATAAAAGATCATTTATTTCCATTTTGTATCGAAACTTAGAACAATATTTGCTCCGAAGCATTTCCATCTCGACAAACATTTAACCTACGTAGGCGGGATGATGATGGCGTATCTGGTCTACAATAATGTATGAACAAGTTGATATATACGGCATGTATACCTATACATGATTTAAATGGTATTGTTGTTTATTTAGTCTTCGGACATTTGTCATATGAACACTTCCACTTTCTAATCACTTAGTTTGAAATTTGCAGTGTGTGTATGATTATTAAATTAAAAGGTTTTAGGTTACATCTTTTAACCTGTGAGAGTGGCCACCCTTCACTAGACTCCAATTGATTGTGAGCGAAGGGTGGTTCTCATCAGGAAGTTTTCTCCGTTATTGAAAGTCGTGGATGTTGAAGTTGAAGTATTTATTCAGAAGGTCTCTAGTAGGTTGCCAGTTCGTAACGCCTTGATTGATATTTCGCCGTTGTGTAGGTAGTGTGGGCGCGAGGTGAAGCCGTAGTTGTGTATCCCCAGTTGAAGCGCCGCGATAGATTCGAAGATAATGGTAGTCGCGTATACTATGCGTGATTTGTTGACTCGAAGTGAAGTGTAGAGCGCGAGTACTTGTTAATGCGCGGTTACTGCCCTCCAGGGAATGATGAAGATGTGTAGCGCGATAACTGCCCAACAGGAATGATATTGATCGATCGAAATGTACTGCGTTTTATATTGTAAGCAGTGACGCAATAGTTGTGAGTGGGGTGAGAAATGTGGGTAAATTTCGTATCGATCAGAAGAAATGACATTAGTCATCACCTGACTGTGCGTAAAATGCCGAATTTAGTTGGGAATCAACTGCAGCTGGCTCGTGTGTATTTGAGCGAATTTGCGGTTTCGATTCTGTAGAAATTACTTTTTTGTTGTGGGTATGTTGGACTGAAGCTCCAACAAACCTTTATGAACAGAAAGTTGAGATCGTTTTCTGCCAAGTAGATTTACGAATTGTTATGAGAATTTCACTATTTTTTAAAATTATATGTGGGCGATCCGTAGATAATCATCTTCTTTGGTTGTAGGTAACACTTGTAATGTACATACTAATTCTGTATTTTTATCTGCATGAACTCTGGTCAATAGTTCTAGTACTTTTGAAAATTAATTTGTTCACTTGTTGGGGTAATTCTTTTAAGGATTTCCTTGTTGCCTTTTGTAGCAAATAGCAATTTAACACCTTAATTAGAATATATAATATGCGTTGTCGTTCAATTCGACATTTTTTTAATTAGTGTTTTTAAGGGCCTATCTACTCGATTTCTCAGGAGATTTTCTGGCGAATAATTTCGGTTTCGATGGTTGCCACTTGACTCGCCCGGATCGTGAATCATGCTTGGCTTCTGCATCTGGATTGATCCGCTGCCTAGCGCCCGTTCGATTTGCTTTGCCTAGGTAATTCTGTTATACGGTATGACCGACTGAGAGCATCCTACGTCCAACACAACACAATTCAATTAAATGCTTCGATGCGGCGGTTGAGAATTCATCCATATGGATGATTCTTGTAATTATTCTACTATAACTATATATTCTCTATACGAGTATATCTGTAAAGATACCCACTATTCTTCTTCTCCGTCGTTCCCTCAGGATCCCTGAGGATCGTGGCCACTAGACAACAGTTTGCCTACGAGCCTCCTCCACTTCGACCTGTCTTCTGCATGGCGGGTCGCAGATTGTATTGACCCTTTTGTATCTTCTTTGATGAAGTCGTTCCATCCCACTATTACAATGTAATATTTTTTAAATTTATATTTTTGCACAGGTGAACATGTATGTGTTTAACCATATCGATCCCACATGTTCTCTTATCTCCCTTCCCTCTAACCTCCCTTATACTGATAAATTTGAATTTGTTTTCTTTATTCTTTTTAATTATTTTTCTGTCAAAATTTTCTTTTTAAGTAAGATTTAAATATTTTTTGGGAATTTACAATGAATAAATGGCTATACTAGTGATATTCTACCATGTTTGTATGCTGTATATATTTAGCTAATAAATAAATAAACAAAAAAATTATTATATATCTTCTGTTCCGTGGCTATACCATTAAATAATATATCAATCACTTTGTTTTGATTACTTTAGTGATCAAAATATTACTTTAGTGAATTCTGTACTTTAGTGATCATGCCAGTTGCCGTAGTTAAATCATTTGTACTTAATTATCGGCCAACACTTCTGTAGGTATGTGGTCTTCATTTCGTCTTATTGTCGTTTATATCTAAAATCGATTGATTTGTCGGATCAACCAAGTTGAATTTAGTCAGTCGATTTTAGAGATTTTAGAGATCAGTTCGATTTTAGAGATTTGTAGCATCTATATACGCAGCATCTAGACTTGTACCATTCTACATTCAAGCAGGCGTGAAATTTTAACCTGTAGTTGACCTATGCTCTTAATTTGATGCAAATCTATGAAGGTTATGTCTGCAAATCTGAATGCTGCTAATCTGAAGGAATGCGATTTAATGAATATTTCTTCTCTTAACGCATATTTCTTGACTTCGCGTTGGTCTATTTGTCTTAACAACATCGGGTTATCTTTATCATTACACTTTTTTATCTTCTTTGCCCGTGTTTTACTCTGTCTTATTCATGGACACTTAACAGTTGTTTGGCCGAAGTGGTCCGTTGTCTAGCATGGCTTGTGTCTTCGGCATATCGTGGACATCCTGGTTAATTATCAAACCGCAATCTCTTTTCACCAACCCTACTTTGAAGTGTTTATTTGTGTGCGTGTAAAATGCGTGTAAGTGTGTGTCTTGTTATTGCATTCGCTTGACAGAACTGAAATGCAATTCCGTTAATTGTACCCCGACGGAAAATGTGAAATTGTGATTTCCAACAACGGCGTGGAAGGCAACGAAGGGAAATCACCATACCATTTCTTCTAATCACGCCCTTGTTACTAATTCGAGCATCGCAGATACGGCCTTCTAGGCCAGATAAGCAGTGCTGGTTTCCTCAACTGGCCGTATAGGCCGCGACGTAGGGGCGACAGATCTCAGGGGGCGACCGATTTAAAAGGTCGCTCGCTTTAGTATGTAGAAGACGCCAAGTGCGTCTGTGATTGTGATAGTAATACTCAAGCAATTCACTCGTGGATAAAGTTTTCTATCTATTAAATGTCACATTCTATTTGGTTAAATACTTTAAGTCCTATTGCGACAGGATAATACGCCTATCTTATGTTAGTTTATGTTAGTTCGTGTCTCATATCACGCGTTGCGCTTTCTTTTCGCCAAAAATCGACAAAGTATCATATGTATTGCGCCGAGCCGATACGTATCTATCTCGGAACTCGGTACTTATTTCAGAAGGAAAATTTACATTCTAATAATAAAGTCAAGTCAAGTGGACTATACCGGCACTGTAGAGAAGTCCTCTCTCGCACACTCTTCCCAAAGAAGAAGAACTACGTTATAAAATAGGGCGGCTATAAGAGTTAGTAGATTGTCGCCGCCAGCGACCGTTACGGGCTCGTATGAGCGAACGCCCTGCGCTGTGTCATGCTCGGCAGCAGGAGAGCCAGCTGACGGCCTGGATGAGGGGATTTAACGCGCGGACGAGCATTCCCTCCCATGTGTATCGGCCCGTGAGCGGGTCCTGATTATACAAACGATATACCTATTACATCGATTACATCTCGTGCGACCCAAACGCCTCTAAATTTAGACAACTCGCAAACTGAGCGTTTCTAGAACCGCAGAATCAACGGATCGGATCAATGCAGCTATAATACGTTGCCATATTTTTACATGGAAGAAAAAACGCGGAGAAGAAGAGGGCAAGCAAAATTCAAGTGCATACCAAAAATAGGTGGTTTCACCACAAGACTTTCCCGGCAAGTAGCCAATGACTGATTTCATCTGAATAATAATTTCATAAATAAAATCAATGAGCACCCTCCCTCTGCCGGCGGACGAATCCGTTCACGGCGAGCCTCGGGCGGCTCGGCGTTAATATTTGATTAAATGTATGGAGGAATTTAAATATTATTATTGCAGGGAGCTAATGGGCCCTTGCTGAGTAGGCCACGAAGACCTATTTGTTCAGAGTCGGTCACACTCACGGGTCAACACCCATCCGGCGGCCTCCACGCATGAAGCTAGAGCCGTGGTATGACTCTGGCCTTAGCGCTAGTTTCCCCTACTAGTCAATCTTCTGGTGCTCCTGGACGGTCTGCGCATCGTGCGGCGTAAGCCAATCTATTGTGCATTCTGACTAACAGTCGGGGAGTCTGGAAGCTGTACTGTTTCCTATAGAGCGGGGGTGGTTGCTAGCCTTACGGAGACTGCTCTTGAAACGACCATCGGCTACCCGATTCCGGGTGAAGAGCCGGGCAATGGATGCAGTGGTCTGCGATAGATTCGGATGACACCGTTTCACCGTTAGGTAAGGGAGAGGACCGCGTAAGCGAGCTCGAACTCGTAACCAGTCGAGAGACAGGAGTAATCTGGTCGCAACTGGAAGTAAGGGCGTGAGTCATCATCATCATCATCATCATCATTTATTCATTCCATAAAAGCATTTCACAATACTGAGGAACATGTCAAATTTTACAATCATAATTTACCGGATGATATAACCGCTTTGATTAATTAAAAGGAAAAAAAATAATTGTAATCAGCGGTGATTACTTAAAAATAGTCAAATTTATAAAATAATCAATAATAAAACAAATAATAATCAATACCATAAAAAGAAAAATTCTGAAACATGCGTAATTAAAAACAATGTCAATAAAATCTAAAACTTAGTTCGAAAGTATAGTCATAATATGGTTATTTATAATCAAGCAATTGTGGACGCAATATCATAAAAGTCGTCCAGTTTGTAAAGGGCATGTTTGACTAACTGATTTTTCAAGCAGATTTTATATGCTGCCATCTCAAGTCTTTTCGTCGATGATGGCAAAGCATTGAACAATTGAGTGTATGCCCGTTGGGTAATATTCCTGGATACCTCGCGAATAAGGCGTTGGCCTCTTACGGGAATGTGGCGGAGCTTGACGGTGGATTGTTTTGTCCTAAGTCTTCTGCGCTCAATCACGGGAGATAGAACGATTATTTCGTTAAAACTTCCTGAGGTGATGGGTTCGCCCGTTGTAGTGTACACAACAATTGTGTACCAAACTGCAAGTCTCAAAGTCTAAATTTCAAGAATGATATATGACTAGTGCGCCCTCTGGTGGACCGATTTCAACCACAATCTTTCCAACTCTTGCCATGACCAAATGATGCCTGTATACCTAATATCAACGCTATCGGATTAAGTGTTTGGGTGCTATCGTGGAGGAATACATACATACAGACAGACACACAGACAGAATCCAATCTGGAAATAGTCGTAATCGTCTCAGGAGGGGCTCAAAATGGATATTTTCGTCTTCATCTCGAAAGATTTGCGCGTTCACAATACTTTACCACCTGTCCGGTTGATGGGCCGGAAATGTAAAAACAAGTATTATAACATGTCATGATATTTTCGAGCATTTTCAAATAAAATAAATTTCTGCTTATAGGGGCCTATCCTAAACCAGTAGATAATTGATTATAAAAATGTGCGTGGTTTTAACGATAATGTTGGTAGAAGATGAAGATGTATAACAAAAGGAGATAAAACCTCCAATCGCATAAACATTGACAATCGCAAATGATCGTTTCTTGGACCCTTAACATTTTATTTTTTTCTAATTTTATCACCTTCTCCTTCTTCGTGAATAGTGACATTAAATTGTTCATTATTTTCAACCTACAAATGATCATCATTACTAAGATTTCCGAAGCTAGAATCTACAAGTACAGTTATTTACAACTTTATTAGGAACGTTGTAAATATAAACTTCAAGTGACGTCATCGCCCATAAAACCTCCCTAACCACTCTTGAGTCTATTGAATTGCCAGGTCGTAAAATATTGTTATGCATCGGGATGCCAAATCTAATGTAATATTATATGAACAATGACAACTTCGGTAACTTTAGGTTTGCCGAAAGTGACGTAGAGAAACGCATCTTTGCAGGAAATCGAAAGTTACAGGTAACGTTAAAGTAAATGTAATTGCTTATACGTTTACTTTAGCTAAGGTTGTAAAAACTGGCCCTCAGATAGGATGGGTTGACTTTCGTGGGATGACACTAAATTAATAATAATATTAAAAAACACTCTTTGAGATATAAGCATTTTGTTGCTTGTATTTAAGTACCCAGTTTATCTATACTAATATTATAAAGAGGTAAAGTTTGTGAGTTTGTGAGGTTGTAGGGAATAATCTCTGGATCTACTCAACCGATTTTGAAAATTCTTTTACCAATAGAAAGCCACGTTATCTGTAAGTGTCATAGGGTATATATTTATCCGAAAAATGAAGAGACTTTTTCGTGGTAGTCGGATTTGCAAAGTAAAGAAAGTCAATTAGATATGCAGAAGTGGGCAAACTTTAGTTACATCATTTAACCCAAACGAATTGACATACTGATATAAATATGTGAAGTTGAATAAAAGCTAGTGATTAAGAGTACTGTAATGTGTTCATTACATTCGAGTCTAAATAAATTTATCTACTTTTACAGTTATCTACAACTTCATTAGGAACATTGTAAATACAAACTTCGAATGACGTCATCGTAAGACCTCCCTAACCGCTCTTGAGTTCGTTTAAATTTAGCTCCGTTTTCCGATGGCGTGTGTTCGAGTGGAAAAGGCGACGTTACGCTGGCGGCAAATAGTTGGGTAATATTATCATTTCTACTCCAAAAAACAATAAACGGGAACTGAAACGGTTAGATGAATTGGCGAACGCTGCTGATAATTATCTTACGCTGCTTCCACTGTGCGGACGAAAGTTTCTGTTTCATTAGTTTGCCGGCGCGAGCGTACGGAACAGTGGCTTCGTGGTAAACAGCGTGAAACTCGCAGTCGGAAAATAGAGGTACAAAAAAGTTTATATCAGAGTGCCACGTGACCTGTACTCGGAAGCGGTAATTGCAGAAGTTGTATGAACTGTGATTGCGACTAAGGGGCGGTTTCTCCAACCTCGGTTACAGCTAAAGTAAAAGATCGTCACAAAAATATTTGTCCACGTGATTTTAACGGTTGCTTTACCAGTATCTGATACTGTAGCGGGATGGTCGGTAAAAGCATTGATTATACATTAGATTGCCCATTGCCACAGTATTTATTGGCAACTCTACAAAATGTTGGGCTTTAATCCATTTAAAACTACCGATCCTTATAAAGAACATAAAAGTATGGGGGATACCATCAATTAAAAAATATTAACGAGCAGATAACTTTTGCTTATTGTTTACCAATCGCCGCAGTGATCGTTTAACAGTGTTTCGGTGCATAGACATTGCAATAAAAAAAACGTATTTAAAAGTGTCAACAATCCATTAATGTGATTCCGAATATAATGTATACAAAATGAACGCAATATAATTTTATATTGTTTCCGCTTGAGAATGGGGGGAATCAGGATGGGAATTGAGGTGAAAGGAAGAGACAAAATAGATAAATAAAATGATTATGTATATATATAAATATATTTATATTTAATTTTAGGCATGATATATAGGTATTATAGTGAATATACTTGAGATAAAATTATGTCCATGAACAAAATTAAATGAAATATATTATATATACATATTTTGTGATCATATATATAGACTCTAGATTTTTTTTATTGAATTCCTATAAGAGGTTTTTGATGAGTGTAATATCTGAGCGTAATAGATAATTATATCAATATCATAATCTTGAAGTGGTAAGTCAAAACGGTAAGTGTTTACAAATAAACTTGTGATTGAAAATTATTTTCTGCACGTTTTTTATAAATTTACGACCTAGATAGATATAGATTATATATATAGATATAGATAGATAGATAATAAAGCCTTTTTCATAGTAATAACTGTGTTTTTTTTATTTAAAATAGGATACAATCGATAAAGTAGTAGTTTTACGAGCGTTAATCTACCTGCCTATTACTACTGATCGTTAAAACGATCCGCATTTTCAAAGCTTTCCTGAAAAGTCATTTTTTTTTGGTATTTTTCCATGTTTACTTTATGCATCAAGGTAATAATACTAAAAAACTACTGGGATACGAGATAAAAAAAGTTTCAGTAACGACTGGTTTAATGCATTATGGCATTTATAACATAACGAATGTGACTAGAGCCATTACAGCAAGTAATATAAAAGAAGAAACTTGATATATTTATTCAGAACAGGGAAAAACGTGCGCTGTTATTTTAGGCTAAAGGCAAAGAATTGCATTTTTAACACAATTACAAATGTAATCTCGGATGTGAGGATTTCAATCTTAAACTTGTGATTTATCAAAATAACACTTCAGATAAAGCACGATTTTTCCTGTACTTGTTTGCCTATCATTTATTTTATTTTATTCGATACTCAAATAAAATGTTGACAGTACTCGTACCTACATACATTGTTATTAAAGTATACCGTTAATACATGACTTCATTAATATCCTTTTTATGACTACACAATTGATTTAACTAATTACGTAATTGGGTAACTAATTACGATAGCATTTGCACAGACAGCTTGATTAAATTCATTATTACTTCTTACTGAAAGAGGTTTAAATAAGTCCGGGTATCGAAGATTTCGGTTTGTGGCAATGGATGATATTTTCTCCATATAAGAGGTAGCAACGTTGTAATTTAATTTTTAATTATGGAATGTTGCGAATGCACATGTACTACATTTTCTTCTTCTGGTCCTATATCAAACATGCTGATAATACATTAAAGCCGGTCTTTCGTTTATTTTACAAACATTATTCCGCAAAACGACTTGTTTGCAGAGCTAAAGTTTTTATACATTAGGCAGACATATGCAGAAACACTTTAGATTTATAGGACCCAAAACTCAAAAGACAAACTTATGGAATCTAATTTAAATTTAAATTTACGGATCTCTTACTTCGATCTTCGTAATGAGGTGGAAAAGATATGTAATAATTTATATAAATAAACGTCTGCATTATCATACATAGGATAGAAAACGAATTTACCGCGTGAAATTTGTAGCACCCGACGTTTCGGTGACGTAGCAGCCGCCGTTGTCTAGGGTAGACAGTCTACCCTAGACAACGGCGTTGCAACGTCACCGAAACGTCGGGTGCTACAAATTTCACGCGGTAAATTCGTTTTCTATCCTATTTATAATGTCAAACAACCGCGATAGTCTTCGTTTTTATATTATAATACATTTCATATTACTTATTTATTTGTCTTAAAATGAAGACGGAAATATCTATTATGACCCCTTGAGACGATTAAGACCATTTCCAGATTGAAGTCTGTGTCTGTATGTATGTGTGTGTGTGTGTGTGTGTGTGTTTTCGTGTGTTTGTGTGTGTGTATGTGTGTGTGTATGTGTGTGTGTGGGTGTGTATATATTGCTCTACGGTAAACGCTTTATCCGATTGAGCTGAAGTTTGGCATGCAGGCATCATTCGGTCATACTATCATACTTATCATACTTCGAGGGCACGCTAATCATACTTCATTCTCAAAATATTGCAGTTAAAGATTTGAAATTCGGTATATCGGTTGGAATATCTCGTATACAATACAAGCGACGCAAATAATATTTAAAGTACGCCATATTTAAGAAAATATTAGATATTAAATAAAAAAAACATTTTAATACCATGGAAAAGACTACGAATATACTACGAATTGACGCGCGGGGCGGGGGGCGGGGGGGGGGGGGGGGGGAGTTGGTGGATGGGTTTGTCTACTTGCCCGGAAAGTCTTGGGGTGACAACCGATTTTTTTCCGTCTGGTCTTCATTTCCCAAACCAATTCCTATTCTAATTATGTAAAGCGATAGTGACGTTGTGTCGTAATTGTCACGAAGCTGCCTCCTCTAACTGGATCAGTGCAGAATACGGTTCCTGTGCCTGCGTCAGCCCCAGTAACTACTTGATTTAACTAGGAACGGTGAGCGTAGTGCGCCATTCGCTCGGAACAATGACAAAAAGTGCAAATGGACCGCGATGCAGAGCGGAGTCGCAATAGTGGGTCGACCGAGCACAGCGGGCTGGTTGTCGTCAGTAGAGAATTCCTTCTTTTTATGTTGACCAACTCGCTCGGAGCGAATCCGCGTTCGTGCGAACCGCCGCGATTCTCTACTATGGTTATCGCCTCGACGCGAGACGAATACTCTATCATAAAAGAGGAAAATTTATTAGTAGGGTAGAACTGCCGTAATATGACTATTTATTGTGACTATTTCTTATTATTATGACATTTACGAGTAATGACAGCAGTGACATTTATTTGACCGATTTCTTTGGGTACACAAATATCTATGTCAAATATTAACATCATGTCTTTGTTCGTATCAATCAATTTTCGAATATTTAGTTTAACCATTGAGGAAATTATCGTGCTTTGGCTTCGAGAGCAAAACAATTCAACTTAAGTTCACGACTATTGCTATATTAAATCGTTTTTTTTCCTCCAAGTTATTGACATTCAGAAGCATTATAGGAGTAACCTTCTTATGGTGATAGATATCGGCATGATGGATAAAAACCCTCAGAGATAATAGATACGGGCTTGGGAAAATGCTGCGTTTTAAACTGCAGCGCTTCTCCACGTGAAGTCAGAGACTCTTAAGCTGGGAAGCCAATACCACCGATCTGTCCCCGTACTTATTCAATTATGCAATTATATGCGGTTAAAGTAGCCTTCATTAAATGAGCCTCTGTTATAAAATAGTACCTATGCGTTCACTACCACGCCGTACACACAAATTTTCGAGGGTCGAAAACATGCCGTCGTGAGTTTCATTATCTTGGCCGGCTCTCTAGGGGTTAGGCATATCCATCCCATTGTCAAGTAATGTACCTATCTGATATTTCTCTACTTTTCAGGAGATTTAATCTTATACATATAGGTCTTATCTTATTACATAGTCAGTGCAACAAACCAAATATATGATAAACCTGAAGCAGACGTTTTCAAACTTTATATTTACATTTTATAAATGTAATATAAAACCGCGCTACACAAATCGATTTCGATCGCTAGTAGGTCCTCGACTCCATGCTTGAATATCGACTTGAATGATCCGAGAGTTGATCTTCTGGGATATCGCTATGTCCTCTGCAATTTCATTGTGAGATCGATGAGATTATCCTTTTCGTCATCGACATTCATGGGGTTTCCAATAATACGTTTTTTTTTAAATGTAACAAAACATTTCAAGATATTCCGTGGAATACAGAATCAAGGACCGAACAATTCCGAAGGACCGAATCGATTTAAACTTTTGATTGTTCAGTGTTAACAGTATTTGACCACGCTTCTGGATACCAAAACTGCGGAAAATTTGTTTGCATAGCGTGCGTATTTTAAGTCCGTTTGTTATTTTAAGATTACTGATGATAAGAGAGAATGATGACATAGCAGATAAAGAGACACGAGCAGGAGCAGTACCTGATATTTCCTGTCAACATAGAGTCCACAACTAATGAACTGGCGGTACCTGGAGGTATTTCACTAGAAATAAAAAAAACGGTTGTGTCACCCCGACTTTCCCGGCAAGTAGCAAAGGACTGTAGTCAACTGCATAATAATTTTATAAATACAATCAATGAGCGGCCAGCGGACGTTCCCCCGGTAGGGTTCCATTGCGACGCCTCAGGCGGTGGGGTTCATTTCTTGGCTAAGGGCGGTTTTGGACCAAGCGCGTAGCCCAAAACAGATGGCGTTAATATTTAATTAAAATATATGACAGAATTTATATATTGTTAGTGTAGCTTGTATATGAGATCCCAAGTCACTAAGTACAATATTTTGAGATTGAAGTATGACTAGCGCGACCCCTGGTAGACTGATTTCAACCACAATCTTTCTAAACTCTTGCCATGACCAAATGATTTCTGCATACCAAATTTCAGCTACATCGGATTAAGCGTTTGGACGCTATCGAGAATTAACACACGCACACACACAGACATACACTCCCACAGGGATCCACAGACAGAGACACACAGACAGTTTCAATCTGAAAATGGTCTTAATAGTCTAAAGGGGGGGGGGGGGGGTGAAAACGTGTATTTCCGTCTGCATCTCGATTTATTTTAGCGCTTACACTATACTTTCCTTGGGCCTGAAAATAAAAGAACATCCAACTCAAAGGAGATAGATATTTTTTCAATTTCGTAACTTTCAAACCCTAATCGAATTCTCTTAAGTGTGACATATTATCAAGTACACGATACGGTTCAGTGAATTGGAAACGTTGGACAATTTCTTATCTGATTCTTCATACATTCATAATGTGAAAGCCCCAAAAGTACTATTTACTAATCTCGAAAGCATTAGGCGTACAAACAAAAGGATTCATTAATCTAAGGCAGGTGTGATTAAACCTTTAAATCACGCTTCTAATCTTTCCGAAAAGGTCAATTATGCAAATGGAATGGCGGAAAAAAGGAAACATTTATGTCGGCTTCTACCGGACTTATCTGTGACAAGTCACACTTAGCGATGGTAACGAAGTGGAAGGAACGACAGGTTTGAGTAAACCGGTACTTAGTCGCTTATTATGCAGGCGACGGATTAGATGCTAAATATGGGTCATTCTAACGCAGGTATTTCTTTAGCAGCGTAGTTCTTCGATATGATCTGCTTGCATACTTACCGACAAGATCACGTTGTTGACACAAAGAATAAGCGCTTGCTCGTAATGTGAAAGTGGCAGCGTTTCCCGCCACGCAGTCTGGCTTGTTACTGTAAATTACGATTGCTACGCATACGGGGCTTTTTCCTAATCTCTTGTGATTTAGGGCTTAGGGTAGGAGTAGAAGCGTAGGTGTATACAGGATGATTGGATGGTCGATAGAAAGTCTGATGGAGGTAATAGGGTGGTCAGTTATGAACCGATCAAAACATATTTTCCTAAATACAAAGCCTACCATTTTCCGAAGTGAGCTCGCCTTAACACAGGGGTGCCGTGCCTAGCAAGGCGGACTCGGCTGCTCTTTGCTTAGCATAAAAGAATGATAATCATTTGCGTTTAATGTATGCGCTATGTAACCTAAGCTCAGACGGATGTGTTACATATAACTTTAGAAGCATACAACGGCATCTTCTTAATTGTCCATTCATTTTCTGTTGTGCTCATGCACTTGAATGTATATATGTAAATAAAATAAATATAAAAAATAAAATTCACATTAGAGGTTGAAAAAAACTTTATTTTTAAACATTTAAATGAGTTGAATTGAAATTAAGACGCATTTTCTACTTGAAGGGTGAAATCGCCGCAAAAAACCAAATATACAGGGATAAATTAAAATTTACTTATTACTTTATTATATACAATATATTTATGTTTGTATGTATGTCTATATGTATATATATATATATATGTCAATAGTATACGTATGTATGTGTTATAACAATCCCTCCCTTCCATTTCCATTCCCCTATAGTAATTATACATTTATATTTAGAAATGCTTCTTTTTCCTTTTTTCTTAAAAAGAAGGTTATAAAATTATTATCTTTTAAATGGGTACTTTATATTTTTTGCTAATTTAAAATGTATTAATGGCTATATTGATGTTAATTTATAAAATGTTTTTTTATATATAAAGAATATGCTGTATACATTTAGTTAATAAAATAAAAAAATAAAAAAAAATAACAAAATTTTTCGAGAATGGTAGGAACAAAGTCCTACCAAGAGAAAACGCTGCACTTCTAGTTTCGGCATTTCTCCATATGAAGGCAGAGACTCTTAAGCATATGACTATATGCATCCCACTGTAAACTAACGTGCCTGACTTTTCGCTACTTTTTAGGAGAAACAAAATTTATACATAATATAGATCTCATCTCATTAAATAGATAGTGGAGCAAACCAAATAGATAATAAACCGTAAGAAAATATTTTCAGTCTTTGTATTTACGTTTCGAAAAATAAAAGCGTGGTAGCCGCATTTCACAAATTTCTTGAAAAAGTTAAAACTTTGTGTATAGGTAAATATGTTATAATCGGTTTATAGTTATTAATAAACACCTAATTACCCTTTTCGGACTTTCTATCAATCCTCCAATCACTCTATATAACCTTCAAAGTTCATCAAAATAGTAGTAGAAAAAAATAGACGATCGTTAACAACATTTCAGGAGAAAAGAGAAGAATGAATGAGCGCGTAGGATAGGGAAGATCATCAAACCTGCGCATGCGAAGAGATCAACTAGCGCTGCGGCAGCTTAGTCGCAGATTTATTGCGCAGTGACGATTTTATGATTTACGAGAGGATCCGCGGTCGATGTGCGCAAACGCGAATGAAATATGGTCATGATTTAGAGAGCCGCCTAGTGGCGTTTATTTTATGCATTACCATGTTTGAATCAGCCGCCTCAAACTGTCCTACATGACTTATATGTGGGAAAGAGATTGCATTTATTGCAAATATGTGCAACTAAAAATAAAATGAAAAATAGGAAAAATTACATGATGATTACATAGCTCACCCCTGTTGAATTCACTAAGCGCGTTATCGATGTTCTTACCTGAAACAAAGAGAAAAAATACATTAATTTGGGTACAATGACCTAGTAAAACGACATCAACATCCAAGATGTTGGTTCATCCCGGATTTCAAGACTGGTCTTCTCCAAAATCTCGTTGTTTCGTTTGACTTTACTTCTATTCACGTATATAAATCTTAAGGTTTGTTCTGTTGCTTTACATCTTTTCCAGATCCTTTACCAGGATGTAAGTTTAAGGCTATTTAGATCTAAGAGCAGAAACCTAGAGTTTGTTTAAAATGTATAATATTCCTGCTTTAAGGTCCTTTTTCGTCAATACCTGCCTGGTTTTTATGGTTTTGTGTTGTAATGGGAAAAAATCAGTTCATATATTTAGAAGACAATTTATTATTATATAAAAAAAATTGGAACAACTCGATTTGTCAGCTACTTTTTATCACCGGCGAAAAACTGAAAAATACGGTTTTGAGAAAAACGCGTTTAAAGTTTTCTTTACAGAAAAGTAGTAAGTTTTTTTAACACTTTTAGCAATTTAAGTATCGGCCATTCCAGAGGTAAAAGATTAATGGATAGATTTCAAGTCGAAGTTAAAAAAAAATATGAAAACGTCTAAACCAGGCTCCTCCTTTAAGCGCGAAAGTAATGTTAAAATGTTGTTATTCACTTCCGAAGCTGTACCTAACTGTTTTTAAATTAGATCAATTTAAAGTTTTGTAAAAGCAATAGCAAAACCTATAATAAATATTTTTCTATTCCGCTGCAAATGTAAATGTAATATTATCGAGTTTTATTTTTAGATGACCTGCGACGTGACCCAACCCACTGGTTGATAATCGCTGATCTAGTCAATTGCAGAGTTTCATTTGTACGGATTTAGCACGAGATTAAGATTAAGGGTCTTGCGGTTTAAATGGTTGAAAAAGTCTGAATTACAGTGGTTTCCGTAATTATCCGTATCTAAGGGTAAATCCGCTTTAAATGGCGCAAAGTCGACCGCCAGCTATGTGCGCATGTCTGGCGAGGGTGTAATTACAGGTAACCACGTGGGCAGGTGGTAATCTCCGACTGTGCTGAGGAGCTGTGCGCGGCGAGATGCGCGACACTGATTAGTGACCGCAGTGCGATCGCCGTTCGCGTAATGGCTCTTCCTGTCTAAGAAACGCGTACCGGTTCTCTCTGCGCGACGCTCCGTGTTTATTAGATAGACGGAGCGAGGTTGGGTGCCGATGCCGCGGTGGCAGCGTTGGAACAGTTTGCGGTCCTGCGTACATGGTCTGGATATATTTAACGCTACATCGAGGTAGATGGAGGCAGGCAGGATTACCTACCTGCCGTTATAAGGTAGAGTTGTAAGGATCCGATACGAATGATGAAACCACGAAGATGAAATCGATACGGTGACTGTTTGGTGTGCTTCATGCGCTGGTGGAATCGTTGGTCTGTACTTCTTTAAAAACGATGGTGGTCCGAACGTTACAGTCAATGGTGACCGCTATAGAGCCATGATTACTGAATTTTTCGTTCATCTATTGAACAACCATGATGTGCAGGAGCTGTGGTTTCAACAAGACGTCACAACATGTCGCACAGCTCGTGCCACAATTGATTTATTGAAGGAAACGTTTGGTAACCGCATAGTTTCACCTTTCGGACCCGTGAATTGGCCTCCAAGATCGTGCGATTTAACGACGCTAGAATATTTTCTGTGGGGATATGTGAAGTCGCTAGTCTACGCCAACAAGCCCGAAACGATTGACCACTTGGAGGAAAACATTCGCCGCGTTATTGCCGATATACCACAAATGTTGGAAAAAGTCATCGAAAATTGGACCTCCAGATTAGACTACGTCCGAGCCAGCCGTGGCGGTCATATGCCAAAAGTCATATATTACAATGCCAGAAGATTATCTTTCGAATAAAGTAAGTTTTGTGTCAATTTAAATAATTAATCTTTGTTTTATTTCAAAGTTCTATACCTCTATAAAAAAACACCCTTTACTTACTTTCCTTTATTGTGTACTCTCATAATCAAAATCATCCTATCTCCACGAGCTTTTTGAACCATTAAGTTTTTATAGTCTCATACTTCGGTCATCCTCTGACAACTTACTTAAAATTCCTTGACTCAAACCTACTCTTTCTGTGTCCATGGTGCAAGACTCGCCTCAATTCCAATTTCCTCAACTCGGGCATTTACAGATTTAAATATAGTAGTTTGTATTGTACTGTTTTTTTATTAATCTATATTACTACTGCACTGTTATTAGTTTAGTCGCAAGATATTGCCATGTGGCAATAAGCTGGCCTTTTTGTATTTTAATTTTTAAGTGAAAATAAAAAGTATATTGTTGTTATTATTACATGAAACTTAAATAGGTACGATAGGTAACTAGTAAAAATGAGACACGAGTGCTTCTGAAAATATACCTTAATTCCTTTTTTAAGCAATGGTAACATACCTATTTATGCCTATACACTTCGAAAATCATAAACATTGTGTGACATTTGACAGAGTAATGCACTCTATGGTTTTAGTTTATGGTTATGCTTATGTGTGAAATATGCAAATATATTTTTAAACTACAAAATTAAGCATTTTTGGTAAATATTACAAAAAAATATTTGCATATTTCCTGCGGTTTACGATCCCCTCCCTACCCGCGAGGCGAAGCTTGTCAAGCATGCTTGATCGTCTAGAGAGCCCCTTAGGTTATGGTTTCAGCGTGCCCTTGTTAGACATGAAGATGAAATGAACATTTGTGAACATTTTCGTACATTGCTTTTGTATGATTTTAAAGTGAAATCGACTATCGAAATCGATTTGTGTCAACATTTGGGGTTCTTGCTCCTTCCTGAGCAATAGTTTTCCCTTGGTTTTGCTATTTCAGATGCGAACGATTGACATTGAAAGAGGACAAAAAAATGAGACGTCTAGTGACTTCAGCCGATGCAAAAACCATTGAGGCTGTGAAAAATATCCTTTTGTGGCGATCCTAAATCTTATTATAAACAAATCGGAGAGACTCTAGATTTCATCACTTAAATCACCATTAATGAAATCCTGCATCGATGCCTACGCGTCAGAAAGCTTTTCTCTCCTTTGGTACCCCATTCGCCCACTGCAGAATAAAACCAGGCTCATGTAAAGAAATGATCATTAAATTCGGGAATGGTCAAAGCCGCAATATTTTTTATTCATCACTGGAGATGAGAGCTGGGTCAATCAATATGATCCAGACACAAAGCTATAGTTGACCGTTTGGGTATTTCCAAACGGTGATCCTTCGAGAAACGTTAAACGTGGAAGCAGCATTAGGAAGAAAAATGGTGGCGATATTTTTACAAGTGACTGTGTGGCGACAGTTTCGTTAAAGATTGTGAAACAATAAAATATAATCGAATAACTTTATTGTGATATAAAAACATAACTTAATGAATATTACACTGGTTTTACAAAAAACACAATTTATGCACAAATGGCGGACTTACAGTAAACAATAAATCTTACAGTCAACAATAAATACCAAGTAGTACAGAATAGTCTGATTGCCATTATTCTTTAACAAGTTGATACTAAAACGTCCACGGGCTCTTTTTGCACCATGACAATGCATCTGACAGAGCCATTCTTACTGATGATTTCTTGAAGACCAAAGAAATTCAAGAGCTATCGCATACGCTCTATAGCCCTGATTTGGCTCCGTATGACTTCTTCCTCCCCAAAAATCTATATTTTAATCCGGGGAACTTGCTTGGACAGCCCTGAGGATCAGCGCCGGATTAACCCATGTAGAGGCCTTCGAAATCTCGGGGACCCCTTTGCACTTTTCGCCCCCCCCCCCCCCCCCCCTTCAGCTGTCACACATTTTGTCGACGGTTTAGTGTAGAATAGACGTGTATATAAACAAAACACGATCGCATCGGCAAAGTGGGCCCGTTAAACATTTCTAACGCTGTTTATATGTCCCGTAGCAAAGACGAGTATATAAACAAAATACGATCGCACAGGCTGGTAGTGGCGAACAGTCTATAATTTATAAGGATTTTACTATTATTTGGATCAAAAAGTGTATTAAACATTTTCGCCATAGAATTTCGCGAGTATTTTAAATCGTGGCTTAACGAATGAATTCATGTATAGAAGCTGATAAAGAGTACTTATATATTGAAAATATTAAAAAAACTATTAATATAATCAGTGTCGGATTAACCCATGTAGGGGCCCTTAGGCCGCCTAAATTTTGGGGTCCCTTTGAACTTTTCGGGGTCTCTTTGGGCTGTCAAAACATTCTGACTACGATGGGGGCGCTAAGCCATAACTTGTGTAGCTTATGCGTAAATCCGGCACTGAATATAATGTATGTATCTCACTTCTTATCGGTTGACCCACGTATCATTGCAGATATAAAAAGAGCAGACAACCGGACGAATAAAGCAGAGAGCAACTAAACAGCGTATAAATCACCGACGTCCCTATAATTAATTTAGTCCTCTCTTCTGTATCTAAAGGTTCCGGCTGTGATTTATCGTGGTTTTACACGGTACCCCCCTGGTCGGTTGGTTGGACTGCTACTAGATTATAATAATATACACTTGTCGTGGTTGTAATCTTGGCTAAATGATGAATCAGTCTCCCGCTGGGAGCGCTGCTGTCGCCGGAGCCATGTGAACAACATGTCCTACCATTATTAAAATTAATGGTGCACACGACGCATGTAAATAATCAGACGCAAGGAATTTAAAAAGGAAATATTTCGCCTCTATGTCACAGGTAAATTTGCAATCCTGCGGCCCATATACCGAGCCGAAATGGCTTTATAATTTTTAGATAACGATTTTTAAAATAACATTTCCTGCGGTTATTTCTAAGTAATTAGATTGATTAAAGATAAAATATAAAAAAAAACATAAAAGACGATATTTGTCAAAAAAAAGATTGTTTTTTTTAACAATTTGTTTAAAAATAGCTAAATCTTATTATGCTATTATCTATAAAAGTATTGTCGTTGGAACATTATACGATAAGACGAACTTGTAGGAAATTTTATCGGCTTTAGCCCTACCAAATGCACTTCTTAGCTATGGCTCATTGTTTTTAAAAGGAAAAAAAAACAAAAAATAGGAACATTTTTAGCCCATCTCGTACTCAAGCGGCGTGGTTAAATCGTGTGGGCCCATAGTCAATTTGGTAGATGACCATCTCGTTTACACCCATACAAAGCAGTTTTCCTTTATAAAAAAAGAGAGGTGGACCTTAATGTGTTCCCTTAATAAACCAACTAAATTAAACTAAAATGCTCTTGAATATTTTTTACTGATTTCAATTTCTGTTAAAATAAGGCGCTGAATAATAGATAAAAGGTGAAGAAAATCATAAAGAAGATATCAAATTACGAAATCCGCCTACAGCTGGCGATAAAAACATATACTGGGTCGCGTATCCTAAAGTTCAAATGCATAGGGAAAAAATAGTTAGGGAATTCGGAATCACGCCAGTGGCAACACATAGGTGAGGTATCTCTTCTTTTAAATAAAAGTGGGTAGAACTCGCCAGTATACGCAGTTCGTTCTCTGTGGCGGTTTATGTGTAGGAAGTTTGAAGTTCAAAAATGCTCAAAGTTCACAGAAATGTCTATGTCCGTGTTTTATTTTCGCACAATCTCTTACCGCAAAGTTCAAATTGCATTTCAAAGCAAATTTCTGGAAGTTTTAGTGCCAAAACAACTCAACATTAACCCCTCGGACGCCAACAGTGCCTATAGGCACTTTGCGTTGATTGACAGATCCGCGCGTAACTGCATGTTTATAAATATATAATATACACGACTAACAAGATTAATTACTAGGTAACAAGAGGGAATTCATGAAAAAATAATATTGTCAGTATTTATTTACAAAATCGACCAAATAGTTACGGCGCATTTTTTTGCAGGCTGGCATTCGAGCGGTTAAAGCGTCCGGTGGATAAATACAATGAAGTTGGGATTGTGACCGAAATATTGACAATCGTACATAGCGTTGTCGCCGAGATAGCGGGGGGCAGTGTTAATATTATTTTGTAACTTTTTGATGTTTTTATATGTTTTGAGTCAAATATTTTCTTTTCGGTTTGTTTTTGTTTTTGACGTACTGAGTTGCGCGAATTGTGACCCACATTGTACTTATGTATGAAATCATCAGCAAATTAATACCCTTCGGTTCTGTAAATTGAATATATACATACATACTAACGTTAAAACCCGATGACATAAAAAAGGAAGCTGCGTGACCGGTACATCCGCTGTCAGCATAAAAGTACTCGGAAAGAACACGATATTTTATGATCCCGCAGCGACCGCATGCACGCACGTGCTTCAAGGATAGACCCCCTAACCCCTGGATTTTGTATCCCCCCTCCCCCACCCGGATTGCCTCACAAGTGCCGCCTCATCTCATTGGGCAACTCGGAGCTTAATTGAATTTATAACATGGAGCGATGTTCTGATAAATTGGTGATAGGCGTCCACTTGTTAATCGCTGGCATGCTCTCTAAGAGATGACAGGAGATTAAAAGTTTCGATCATTAATTACGAATTCAACGTCTAGCGCTGCGATACTAAGAAGAAATGAAGATAGACTTCATACTCATCTATTATCGTGCATCCTCCTCATAGACTGCGGCCATTGAAGAGAACCCTAAAAATATAAATGGACCAACACAGTCTTACAATGTTTGCAATGAATACGAAAGTGTATCAATTCCTTTGAAATATGTTTTGAAGAAATTGAGATTCTAAATGTTTTTAGTATGACCATTGGTTATATAGGGATTAAATTGCTCAATGCCCTAGTACGTTTGGGTAACCCTTCTACGTCAGCGGCATGCAGGTGGTGCTGATAACATTGTCCGGCGAAACTAATAACATTTTATTTGGCCATCTATAAAAACATTAATAATAAATATTTTATTTTATAAAAACTGATTGATCATAAAAACACAATAATTTAACTAATTATAATAACAATAACATTCAATTATTACTGCCATCTGTCGCATTTTTATATAGGCTGATTACATCGCAGAAATAATATAGAGAGATATGTAGAATGCTATATTTTAGTCTATCTAAACATTAAAGCGCGTAATTATTTACGTATTGAATGAAATCTGTATAACAAATTAAAAATTGTAAACTTTATATAAATAATATTAAAATAACAGGAGATTTATTATTTTATTTTATTTGAGATAGGATACCGTATAATAGGCGTGTTTATATCGCCATGTATAATGCGCCGCCATACTGCCATACCACGAAGGCCGCCATATTGAACACAAGAGAAAATTAATAAATGTTTGAAAGTTCCATGTATACGTTGCGTTTTGTAGAAAAATCCTATCTGCCAAAACGTCGTCAGCGTTAAGCAACCTAATACCTTATATAATCAATGGTATGTATTACCTAAGTAAAACTGAAGAATAAAATTGTTTGCGAAATGAAAGCTAACTCAACCGATTTCTATCAAACATCTTCTCAATTCACAACAAAAGAGTCATCGCCTTGTTTTTTAGCTCGTATATTGTGACAACAGTGAATCTGTTAGGCGAACAATTAATTTGGCATTCGAGCATTGTTCAGCGCCGCCCACTCAATCCCTATTAGACCAGCTAAATGCAAATCCCAAGTTTAAACCAATCCCGACATTAATGCCGACGCACGCAGCTGAATTAGAGTTACGAAATTAAATTATGCAAATACGTTTAACTTTATGCATTACCGGCGCGTTGTTTCTTCAAGCAATAAAGCAATTTAAAGCAAACCCACCGTTCGAGGCGTTTCAAACTCTTTCTCTAGCACGAAAAATCTGGCACAAAACGAGTCGCTTTTTTAGGTATTGGCGATAATTTATTTGCAGGAATAAGCGCGACACTTTTTTTTCATACCATCTATTCGAAAAAGACGACTTGGTTCGCCTTTAAGTGCGCCCAAAAGTGGTGTTTTCTATAAGAAACTTTATAAGTGCGCCGCAATTATCTTTGCGGCTCACTTTTTGAATGAGTGCGCCGTAATTTATCTTTGCGGCGCACTTTATGGATATGGAACATCTTAGTCTTCAGCGCCGAAGAAATCGAACGCAAATATTGTTTGAATAAAGACTGGCTGGTACGACGGCGTCTAGTCGCGCCGCCGGCTGAATAAAAAAAACAAATGAAATTAAAAACGCGCGAACGTCAATTGTTTTTGTCACCCGCGTTTTCGACAATTTTCACGGATTGTAAGAAATTCATCGTTTTGTTTTAAAAAATGAGTTCTTCAAGTGACAGTGAAAGTATAGATTTAACTCCTGAAAGCATTAGAACTGAGGCAAGAAATGTGATTGATTATCTATTACCTGCAAAATCCCGGGAAAAATATATGAAAGCCTTTGGAAATTTTATTGAATGGAGAAATGCAAGAGGCTTTATTTTCTCATAGAGAGTGATGAAAAGTAGAGTGTATCACTCGGGCGCAAAATATTTTTGGCTCGGGCGCTTTTTTGAATCCCTCGCTACGTTCAAAATTCTACTAAAAATCCCTCGCTACGCTCGGGATTCTGCTCTAGAATCCCTCACTTCGCTCTGGATTCAAAAAAGTGCCCTCGTCGTAAAAATATTATTTTTCTCCCTTGTGTTACAATCTACTATTGTATTCGACTTTCAAACTTTTTTCCTTTTTTCAATTTAATTGTTTTCTAACAACTATAAAAATCGCAATTTTGCGGGTTCGGTTATTCATTTTCTACCCATTATTTAAAATGTTCAATTATAAAACTCGTAAACCCCTGAATATATTGAGAACTGTTTACAACAAAATTAATGGAATTATTTTCAGGGTCCTGAGACACATAAGTTTTTCAGAGGGTTCTGTGGTAATAAGCATGTATTTGAAATTGTACGCCCTGCAAACTGCATCGAACTATTTTGTTCCATAACATATGTACTTCTAACATACAGTTATAAAATAGAGATCTATCTAACTATCATAACATTTGCGACTGAGGTGCGGTCATACCATGCTCATATTTTCTGTTCTCTCAAATAAGAATCATGCAGGGTTTAATCTCTTCGAGCATTCATAGGTAGCTATTCCCATTGTATGCTGTTTAGGGACAATTAGTTTTAAAATGTCGCTCAGTAGACGGCATTTCCCAGCCCGAATTAATTAACTCCACAGAACAGCCCGCTTTCAAATATACGAGTAATTATAATCAATCCAGAGACAAATTGAACATATTTGACGCAAAGTTGAACAAATACGTTGAATATTCATTTGACGCTACCTACGCGTTGTGAGTCACGGAAGAGGCTTTACTTGTCGACTGTATACATTAAAACCAACGCTCTTCCTCAACTCTCACTTATTTAAGATCGCAATCTAAACTTCATTCACGACTACTAACTCTCGGAGAATTAGCTTCATCGCGCAAACCTATGTAGTAACAATCAGTTGTACCCCTTGAGTATGATACGACCAAATCTGGTTCTGAAACAATTATCCGTTGAGTATGATACGACCAGATTTGGTTCTGCATTTTTCTCACTTCTTTGACGTTCTCATATTTATTCATAATTATCTAATTGTTTTACAAAATGATATTTCAATATTCTATATTCGAAATTTCAATGCAATCATTGTGCAGTTGTTCTTTTTATGATTGGTGTAGTAGTTTCGTAGTTATAGTACTTTAAGGTCGATGTCGTCGAAAATCCTGCGAAAGAGACAGATGCATCCATGAAAATACCCATTTACTCCAAAGGGTTAACACAGCACTATCTCAGCAAGTAGCCAAGGATTTTTGGAAGGATTCTATCCCGGAACCCCATGTTTAGGTATATTTATTTTAGCCGTTTCATAGTCAATAATATAACCCTGGTTATCGAAATAATACCACTATCGAAATAATAATATTATTCATATTAATAATAAGAAAACGCTTTATTTATGAATAAGCGAGCTTATTCTTTGCAGACCATATCGCCATCCCACTAATGAACTTTACATGGAAGCTAAAGTCCTTAATTGTAGGCAAATTTTTCTTAAAACTTCCCTCTTAAAGCTATTTTTGGACAATAATTGAATAATAGGAATAATTCAAAACCGAAAACCAACAGGACAAGTTTTAGAAAATAGCTTAATAATACCCAGAATGAAAAAAATATTTGGACAAAGACACAAGACATTACGCCGAGATTTTACAATCTGATCAATATGGAAATAAAAATTAATTTGACATTTAGGGTATTGAAAAATAAAATAAGGAAATGGTTATCGAGTCATGACAGACTAACCATACACCAAATGTTAGAAATTATTGTTTAATAAAACTTAGGTGCACAAATCATTAATATATTTTTAATATGTGATTATATTTTAACATTGAGCTAATTACCAAAAAATATTAAATTTTCTTGTCATATATTGTTTTGACAATACATTGTACTTTTTTTGATTGGGTGTTTTTATACTAAATTTTATATCACTTAACACATATTAAATATTATTGACCTTTTTTTTTCTTACTTATAACTTTATTTTTCTCTTTATTTTAGTTTAGTTGGTGATTTTATAATGGAATTGAGTTTATTTTGCTTGTTTTTTTTTGTTGAGGACCATACTTTAGGGCAATTTAGTTTTATCAGCATCTTACCAAAACTTTTACATATTTTTTTATGTTTTACAAACAAAAAAAGACTAACCCACTGGTTGATCACCCAGGGAAGGAAAGGAACTGAAAAACTAATTTGTTTTATTCCTAGCTAACTTACCATTTCTAACACATTATAATTAACCTACCATTTATTTATGACTGGCATGCTTTTTATTCTTTATATTATTATTATCACATACGTTTTAAGACTATTTGAAATTTTATTTTTTACTAAAATTTTAGTTTACTTGATTTTATTTTTCACGGGATTCTTCAACGTATTTTTTTATTTAGCATTAGGCAGTACTTGATTATACGAATCTGAGCCTACCTTAGTGCGGACGTCTCGTGCGATCCAGTTAGGTTAGGTTTAATTTATCAATAACTGTTATTATGATTTTTGTAAAATAAAGAATTTAAAAATTTAAATTTGAAAATTGAAATGTATTGTAATATTAGAGTCCTGTCCACCCTAGAACGGGCTAATCCCAGTTGGGTGACAGAAACAAATAAGCAAAAGGTTAAGGTTTTGCCATTTGGTTCCTGTAATTTTTGTAAGCAAAACAATGTTTTACAGTAATTATTTCTTAAATAAAATAAAATAAATATTGCCTACAGGCAATATTCAAGAGATAACCTATACTTATATGCAAACATTGTTTGCGGATAGATACTAACTTAACCTATTTAATTATATGGGCAATTTCAAAAATATTAAAAAATATTATACATAAAAAATATATTTAACTCTTTGCGGGCGTTTAATGTGTTACACCAAAATAAACTAAAGCCAATAAGAACGCAAGGGTTTAAAGAGTAGGGGATTCGGGAGGGAAAGTGAATTTATCTGGAAGATTTTAAATGTTCCTTGAGTTCCCTGTTTTAAAAGCATGTTTTCGATGCGGTTGTCACATTTTTCGGCAAAGCATTCCAGAGGCGGGCTCCATGCACGGTGAATCATATTACAAAACATACATAAATTATTAGTAGGCTTTTATTCAAATAAAGATAGCAAAGAAAGAAGATCTGATGTACACAACTTCAATAAAAAAAAAAACAAAATTTTAGTTTACCTTTCACGGAAAGTAGTACATATATGCAAAGCCCGGAATATTCTAACATCAAATATTATAACATGTTGCCTAAAGCGTTAAAAAAATTAAAAAAACGAATAGGGTAATCAGTTTATTGATGCCCTAAAAAAACCTATCAGAAAATGCATTTTATTCCATAAAAGAATTTGAAATTTGTTGCGGACTGAACAAAGAAACATGATCATGAAAGGGAAATTTATTTCTCCGTAATTTTAAAGTTAAATAAAGTTTAATTTTTCATTGTTTTATTGCTAATATTTTTAGTTATTCCTTTGATATTCTGTTTTTAATTCACATACTATATTTAGATTTTCACATCTAATGTAGGTTCATTGATTTTAAGGACACCTAATATTCATTTGAGTGGACACCTAACGTGTCTGAGTATGTATGTATGTATGTATGTATGTATGAATGTGTATATATTTATTTCCAAAATTTCTGGTATATAAAAGTAATAAAATTGAATTTAATTTCCTGTAACATTAATTATATATCCAATAGTAATATTAACTTTATTTAATCTCTTGTAAAATAATTTAATTTAAATAAAGTACACGTTTACATAATTTTTAGGTTAATTTATACTTAAAAAAACTACTTTTATAGGAAAAAAAAATCCGCATGATTAATTGCATATTCGATATAATAACGCCAGCTATGAACCCCTGAAAATCGTCAATCTGTGAAGACTTCGGGTCGGATACGTAATTATTTGCCTACCTTTATTATGTTGGGCAATATTACAATAATAAAAACGAAGTTCGTAGGAATGCGCACGACAGCCGTCGAAACGGCAAAAGCGCGGTATCGCGAATGTTTGATATGATCTGCGGTTAAAATTATTAGGTAATTTGTTTATTTAATTTGTTTTTTGTCTGGCACAAGCGTGGCACTCCAATAAGACTCAGGAAGTGAGCTCGCCTTATCACAGGAGTGCCTAGCAAGGAGGGCTCGGTTTGACTTTCCTTGGCACATTAGGAATACAAACTTTAACATATAATTTATGCACAATTTGGCCTGGGCACAAACAGATGTATGCCTAAATTTAGAAGCATATAGCGGTATTTTCTGGATTTTAAATTATATTTCTTTTGTGCTATTGCGTTTGAATGTTTATGTAACGAATAAAATAAAAATAAATTTTTATCTACCGTGTTATCTTATATTATTACAATTTATTATTGATTCCTTTAATTATTGACTATTTTTACAATAATTTTATTTTTCAAAGTTATTGCGTAACAAAATTTTATTCTGGGTTAACATTTACTGTTGTTTATTTTCCCATTAAATTTTAATTATATTAGTAAAATAATGTTTATGCCTACCTAATTTAACTTTTTGATACTTAACTTAACAGATTTGTACTATTATTATCATACGTGTTTTAAAAAAATATATTGTTGAATCAATATCTCTGTGCCATCATGTTGTTCAAAAAATATTATACGCCTAAAAGGCAGGTTGTGTGGCACTAAATAATTGTAAAACATAATGTTACTATACCACAATCACAATAAAATAAATTATAAGTAATTTAGTATAAGTAATTAAGTATAAGTAAACAACTAGATAGATGAAATATTAAAGAAATTTCTACTAATTATTAGTTGATTAATTAAACTAAAGAAAATTATGAAAATAACAAAATAAAGAGGCCTCCACCTGTCAACACACATTTTCCAATACACAGTTTCCTTATTTAATGACCTAAGACTTTAGTTCCTTCTTAATTGGGACATTGCAATAAGTCCCAATCATAACGGACGATAAAAATAACAATTAATTAAATTCCCCGAGGCAGGCGGTACGATACAGCAGTATCCGTTTCAGAAACGGCAGTCGAATTTATACCCAGCGCCGCTGTATTTATAGGTGAAAATCGAGAATTTATTCGCGGACGGGTTGAATTTTATGCGTCGTAATGGATGGCGTTTTTATTTGAAGTGTATAAAGGAGATTGTTCTTCTTTTTGCTTTCCCGGCCCACCGAGCGACAAGGAGGAAAAGTATTACGAACGCGCAAATTATTGTTTTCCAGATGAAGACGGAAATATCCATTTTATGCCCTTATTACGATTAGACGATTAAAACCATTTCCAGATTAAAGTATTTATAGGTGTCTGTGTGTCTGTATGTGTGTATGTGTGTGTGTTTATTCCTCCACGATAACACCCAAACGCAGAGCCGTAGAGTCTTGATCGATGCCGTATTTTTGCATTTGTTGGTAAATAATTCCATCGATGCGAACGCGATTTTGGAGCGCATTGAATTTTATGTTCCTCCCCGTCCTGTTCGATCGCATCGATTATTTTATCTCCCTGTGGTGAAAACCAACGCATCTCAAAATTCATTTCTATACAGAGCGTGTCATAGATATAATACAGACCTTTTAAGTGTGGACATATAACACTCATCAAAATCCTCTTATAAGAACTCAATAAAAAAAAACTAGAGTCTATCTAGATGATCACAAAACATTTATACATATTATATTTCATTTAGCTTAGTTCATGGACATAATTTTATCACAAGTATATCCATTTTAATACCTATATATCATACCTAAAATTAAATGTAAATATATTTATATACATATATAATATATATTTTTTTAAATCTATTTTATCTCTTCTTTTCACCTCACTTCCCATTCTGATTCCCCCCATTCTCAAGCGGAAACAATATAAAATTAAATTGCGTTTATTTTGTATACTTTATATTCGGAATCACATTAATGTACTTTTGCCACTTTTAAATAGGCTTTTATTGCATTGTATGTAGTTCTGTTTGGTTCCAGAATAAAATAAAATAAAATAAAAATAAAACGTTTGATCCGATTGAGCTGAAATTTGGTATAAGGCAACATTTGGTCATGGCAAGAGTTGAAAAGATTATGGCTGAATCTGCGCACTAGTCATATTTCAATCTCGAAATATTGGACATAGATACTTGAAATTTCGTACACAGATGCCTTGTCGGGCCGAAATCACATTGTGAAATTTTGGTTGGAATATTCCATATATAATAATATTATGCCACTACAGGATGTCACTAACCAAAAACTCACCCTGATCCTTATCCTCTTTCTTTCCTGCATAATGGCTCTTAGGTGTTAGTATACTGGTTGATTGATTTATTTATGCTTTCCTTCTTTAAAGACAGGTTGTCAAGCTTAAAAAAGTGCCAGCCGGTGTAATCGGTCTACCGCCCCGGGAGCAAATTCGCTGGGGTGGCACAATTTGTTCATTCATTATAAGTTTAAAGTTCAAAGTTTATTTATTCCAAAAAATACCGGCGAGGGTATATAACTTACAATTAATAAATACATTTTTTATAATATTCATATTTTAAACATATCATTATCTAGCAAAAATAAAATTAAATCACGTTAGAAATCTGAAAGTCAATAAACTATACAAAATCAACCATTACATTGTCTAAATATTAAAAAGAGCATTAAGAAATATCAAAAATAGAAATACCAAATCCAAAAAATAAAAAAATAAAAAAAATAATAGAAAGGCAAATCCATTGAATGATCTCGCAAATAAATAAATCAATAATAATAATGATAATCAAGGAGTTCAATTTGGAAAGAATCAAATAATAATCAGTCCATCATTTAAGTCCTCCGTCTGTTGACTTTTCATCTACTTATATGGACTGACAATTGCGGATGTGATCCCGCAGTGGCGCCCAAGAATGGCTCTCGTGCACTAGACCAGCTCGTTCTTGAGTCGGCCCAACTCACGGTTTAGCCCCCATCCGGTAGCCTCCTAGTAGAAGTTCGAATTTGATAAGGAATCCTGTTTCCCCTGCCGCTGAGTCGTGCGCAGTTGGTTAGCCAATTAACTGTGCACTCCGGCGAATAACTGGAGGAGTCTGGGAAGAATATACTGTTTCCTAATCTGTTGCCAGTCACTGGTGGTGAACGGTTTCGTGCAGCTTGGGCCACAAGATCTATTTTGTTCTCGGATGGCTCAATCACGATTCAGCTCCTATTCAGAAGCCTCCTCGAGTGGAAGGCAACCCCGGGTAAGACTTCCGTGTCTCAGGCCTCAGAGCTGGTGGACCGGTTTCTCTCGGCAGGATAGCATCCCGGCGCCACTGGACGGTTTGAGCACCGGTCGGCGAAGCCAATCGGCTGTGCATTATGACTAATTTCTGAAGGGGTCTGGAGACTATGGAAATATACTATTTCCTAAGCATCGGGGGTGGATATAAAGCTGTTGTCAACCACTCTTGAAATGACCTTGGACCACTCAATCCCGTGTGGCACAACGGGCAAAGAACGCTCAGGTCCGCGATAAATTCAAACTGAAATAACGCTGTAATACAATAGGTAGAGGTTGCGTAAGCGACTTCAGACCCGTAATCAGTCGGGAGGACCGAGGTATCCTGAAGGTTAATTCCAGACCAAGATATCCTGCCAAAACTTGTAGTTATGGAAGACGCTGCCCGCTGGGTACCTTTCTCGGTGCCTCGCCCTAAGGCGTCGATCTCTAACGGGTTGCTGTGAACTAGACAGTAGATTGCCTTGTCCCTAAGTCTTCTACGCTCATCCCATATCTGAAAGAACGATCTATATTGTTATACCAGCCTGGGGTGATAGGTTCGCCCGTTGTAGTCGACACCGCCCTACTGTTGTTAGCCACTTTTGAAACGATTAATTGACCACCTGATTCCTAGTGGTATGGCAGGCAAAGAGGTCCATGGCCGCGGCCAATTCAAACTGAATTACCGCTGAATTACATCAGGTAAAAGCCGCATAAGCGATTTTGTACCTGGAACTAAACGGATCCTGCAAAATTTGTAGTGAGGGCGCGATGCTACACGCTGTTTTAATTACTCGGTGCCAAGCGGTAAGGCGTCGGACTCTCACCGGCTAGTTGGCGTAATTTCATCTTTAAGTCTCTACATTTCATCCTAGGTAGAAGAAAGATCAAAATATTTATACCTTACTGGAATGACGGGTTCGCCCGCTGTAGATGACAGCACTCTCCTGGACCTTTTCATTGCGCACACACAAAAACGATTCCTCCTACAAAACCGCCGCAGAGTACCGTATTGGAAATGTTTAAAATGTCGTATCTGATTCGGCATTCGGCAGTTCCGTGTCTGTCCGTCAATCCGAATTGCATGTGATCGCACGGCGCGGGAATACCAATTCGGGCCTCTCGAATCGGGCAAAAAGAAGAGGCGAAATTGTAACCATCTCATGCGCAGGAAAATGGAAACGGGTCGAGCGAGCACTGTCATTCAGAGACGGGGCCGAAGGCGGACAGTGCTTTGACAGTCGTTGGTGCTTTTTGGTCGACCTCGGCCGCAATAAGTCAAACCGAAACCCATCAGAATTTACAAAACGTGTCGATGTTTATCGATCGTGCGTGTTATTGTAGAGGAAGCTGATCGGAAGATGCCGACAGCGAATACATCTGTATTTACTGTTAAAAATATGTACGAGATATATCTGGGTCAATTAAGGCCCAGTGACAGGCAAAAGGCATACCATTCATACAAATGATTACCATTCATACAAATGATTATATGGACTATTCATTATATATAGATAGGTAAATACACTTGAGAGCAATGAATCTGGGTCATATTATTATTAACCCTATGAATGCTAGCTTATTTGGCTATTAGAATGCTAGCTTATTCAACAATTAGCACTTTAATAATGAATATTGAATACTAGGAGTGATCTTATTTTTGTGTGACCAAACAGAAACAAATGCATTGAATTTGTAGCTAGATTTTCATTAAATAATTTATTTTGTATTTAGTTTTTTTAATGGCATTACTGCACGCCGCAAAATTTTATTTAGAATATTTGAGTAGTATTAAATAGTCTTTAAAATACCTATTTGAATAAGCTAGCATTCTTAGTTTCCGAGATAAGAAGGTTTATGTTGTTGACTCGGATTCATTGCTCCCGAGTGTAACTATTAGGGACCTAAGGTATAATGTAAATGAACATTTATACCCCAAAATATTCTATTTAGCGATCCATTAACGAATTTAGGTAGAAATGCCTAAATAGCTTTTCCTGTGAGAACCATATTAATGCCTATAGGGATATAAAATGAAAAATCCCTAGATTATTCGTTACATATTAAATACTAACAAATGAAATGTTGAGATATTCATACATATAACATTAGGAAGTTAGGTTTCTATAACTCTTTCATGGCATTTGTTTATACCCTTCGATATCAATTTTGAAACACTCTAAAACACGTTTTTTTATTATTTTTTGTATTTGTTGAGTGGGGTTTTTCTAAGGTTGCTAATCTATTGTGTTCGCCACCTACTATAGTTCTGCGCTAAGCCTCGTGTCATTTAGGAACCGCAGCGGGCTTTTAGCGCCAGATTGTTTGACCTCCTCAGGTTGGAGGTAATGACCACCCAAGTGGGTGTTTCTTTTACACATCAGCGGGCCACACTCGCAAAAGAGGTACTGGGGAGTTTCCTCTGCCCCTTGGCAGAACCTGCACATTTTTGTGTCTCGGAGCTTGAGATTGAACATGTGTTTGTTCAGGCCACAATGCCCCTTGAGCGCCCTCACCAGTATACGTAGATTGTTCCTATTTAGCGATAAGGCCTCACGGGCCGTCTTACGGTCGTAAGCCTTAATTAGCGCTTTGGATTGATTCAACCCTGGCGTATTGTTCCAGTGGTTGATGGATTGTTCTAAACATGTTTGTTTGAGCATTAGATTTGCAAGGCTTTTCGGTACGCCACAGCAAGGTTCAGGGCCGTATAACGTTCCCTTTGCTCCCGTCTTAGCAATGTCATCGGCTTTTTCATTTCCTAAAACAGGTTTACCACTTTTTCTAATGATTAAATAACCTAAATTTCATGATCCAAGTTCTAAATTGTTTTAAAAAAACTATTAATGAAACAATCGCTATAATTGGCAAAACAGGGATGAATAATCAGCAAAACATACTGCTTTTACTATTGTTGGCATGCTATAAAAGTCATTAATATAGATTACGAAATGCAATTGGTCAATAACACTACCATGATGTACAACTGACATAAGGATCTTCTCCTAAGGTCTTTTAATAAACGAAAGCTTTTTGATATTAGTGTCAATATTAATTAATCAACGCAAAATCCCATTTATTTATTATAATATGTAAAGACACATTTCAATGTAAATTGAATAATTCGCAATTTATCAGCTTTTCTAATTTCTAGTAATTGATTTAGATTTTTTGTTGTTGATTTTGTTCGATTTAAAATCAGTAAAAGTTTTTTACAAAAAAAAGAAGATCATTTATCTGTTTTTTCTCTTTTGTTGTACTAGTCTTACTTCACAGATGGACAGTCTACAATAATAAAAATTTCGTTTAATTGTATACAGAAACTACCTCACTTACACCCAGACACAAAACCAAGTAATTTTAAAAAAAAAACTACATATTATAGACACATTAACGATAGACATAATAACATTTTATTATTACTGCATCTCTTCTGTTACCAATCATATTTTTTTTTTATTTTCCTGTGAAACAACCAATGATGGCATGATTCCCGGCGTGTCCTTCCAGTTCTTCTGTTCAACCATACTCAGTTAATACAATGTTTCATTCGAATGTCCAGCCGCATGAATGACAAACAAGTTTTAATTGACTGAACATATGGCATGATGCGGGTAACCAGTTTGGCGCAAAAGCCGACCGTCTTGGTACTTTTTATCCAGGAGACACTGCTACAGCTTTGTATGTGTGGGGACGTCAGCCTATTGTTTCACAAAACGGCACCATTTTTAGGGTTGTCTAAATGGAGAATCAACTAATAGCGAAATTGGCTAGTAAATAAAGAAGCATTGAAAATATATCACTTACAGGTGGAGTAGTAAGAAGAGCCCAGCACGTATTTTTTTAGTGGTGCTGGCGGGGCCGGGGTGGAAGGGGGGGGGGGGGGGGTGGAGATAGTTACTTGACAACAACATCGACAACGATCAATTGCCAAAATTTTACGAATTACCCATTTAGTCCAGATTAAAGACCTTTTCTCATAAATAAAGCGTTTTATTATTATTATTATTATAGAACAGTGCAATAAAGGACTATACAATTAGAAGTTATGTAAAGAAACTTCAAGAGTCAATCAATCGAATACATTTCGAGTTTTTGCGTCGACAAACATACGCAGGCTGAAATTTTATACATAAAGATGACGCCGCAGTTTTCCACTCGCATCCACTCTCAAGCAATCATTTTGGTCCGAACCTACCAGCCAATAGTCCAATATCTTACACTCACCACGATTAGTTATTCACAAAGTTATTTTGTCCTCATTTCCGATCGAAAAGCAAAATTTAGCGGCTAGAGTGTTTTTGCCACAACGAATTTTTTGATCAATGAAATGAAATTTTTATCTCTGGTCAGGGTGATAGGAATTGTAATTGCGTATTTATTTTATAGTAGTCTTTATTTATATATAGGTACACCTACATTGGTGTACTTACTCCCTAACCTAACCTATCCTACATTTTCCTATATTAACTAGCTTGATTTACAGTTTACAGTGATAAATTATTACGCTAAATAAATGATTTTTACTATCTAGAAAAATGTACTTATTTCCTATGGTTAGCTTAATTTACACTAAATATAAGTACGTACACGTACTTCCTTTCATTAACCGAATACTGTAATAAATGGTTACTCTATTTAAATGATTTACACTAGATAGATGTACTCACTTCCTAAAAAATGCAGCTATTTTGAATCCGTACGAAGATACATATACCCTCATACTGGAAAAGTTAAAGAAGTGTTTTTTTTGTTGAGATTTATGTACTTCAAGCAGTACGGATATTATCCGTTTTTGTACCCGACTGCATTTATCACAGGCATCGTTGGCTATAATTTTCTTTGTCTCAGAAGAGAAATGCTGACCATGTCTTTAATCTGATTTGAGGTAAAACTGATAACCCTGGCTTACTGGCTACAGTGGACCTTTTCGTGCCTAATAATTATCTTCCTGCTCGATCGCACCATCTTTTGATCAGTCGTACTCGCGCACTAATCTTACGAGGTCTAACTTGTTGGTCCGTGCTTTGTGACGCTTAAATGCTATGAGATCGATGGCACCAGATTTTCATATTTCTACCGCCAACTGTTTAAATTACTGGAAAATAATTATTTATTATTTTATGATAGCTAGTATTTTACACGACATTCTATTTGTATAGTTACTAATTGATATATTTATTAATTTTACTTTTCAATGTATTGGTTTTCTATAGTGTTGATTAATAATAAGTGAATACATAAATAAATAAATAACCTAGCCGAACCTACTTTAACTAGCTTGATTCATACTAATTATTTGCACTTACTTCTACGTAGTTATGCTACGAGCGCGACGAGTACGATCGTCAATATTTTTCAAATCCCTCGCTTTTTCCCCTCGCAAAAAGCGAGTGCGATGTGTGCAGATTTTCTCCGTCCATCCGCGCTGGAGCAACTGCGGTCAGTCGGTCACCGTTCGCATTCGGCTGTTATTCCTGATAGTTAATTTATCTTGAGTCAAGTATGCGTTTGGTTGACTTTTGCCGCCGCGCTGTCTGCAGCCACTCAGTGCGACGTTGTATTTAATTGGAGGAGACGACGAGTGCAAATAATCAATTACACTTTGCGTCGGCGCGGTCGCCGGATTCTAAATTACTTATTATTACAGTATTCGAAATCGGACCAGTAGCTCCAGTTCCAGGGACAGTGACTCAGAACTTCAGCGCTAGTCATTGGGTACATGTAATCGGACAGACCCAGTGAGTTTGCTGTCTCCTTTTGACACTGGCGTTTGTGACTGTGGTGACAAATAGAGTTATCAACTACAACGGGCGAACCCGTCACGATTGGTCGTTCTATCTCCCGTGAAGTGAAAGCAGAAGACTTGGACAAAACAGTTCACCGTCAAGCTCCGCCACATGCTCGTAAGAGGCCAACGCCTTATCCGCGAGATAACCAGGTATGGTATCCAGCAGGCTTACACTCACGCCCTTCCTTCCAATTGCGACCAGATTACGCCAGACTCTCGACTGGTTACGAGTTCGAGGTTATCTCCCTTACGAAGAGGTGAAACTGTATAAACCAAATCTATCGCGGACCACGGCGTCATTTGCCCGGCTCTTCACGTAGGATCGGGTAGCCGATGGTCGTTTCAAGAAACAGGTTCTACAAACCCGCTCTATAGGAAACAGCACTGCTTCCAGACTCCCCCGACTGTTAGTCAAAATGCACAATCGATTGGCTCACGCCGCACGGTGCGCAGACCGTCCAGGAGCGCCAGAAGGTTGACTCCTAGGAGAAACTAGCCCTTAGGACAGAGTCCTGCCCGGGCTAGCATTTCATGCGTGGAGGCCGCCGGATGGGTGTTGACCCGTGAGTGTGATCAACCCTAAGCAAATTGGGTCTTCGTGGCCACCTCAGCAAGGGCCCATTAGCTCCCTCTGGTGACAGGTAGCGAACGATGACAGGTAGCGAACGGTTTCGTGCAGCTTAGGCCATTATGGGCATGCTGTTAATACTGGATCTTAATCCACTGTGTTTTCAGGTCGGCCCATTCAGCTCCTATTCAGTAGCGTCCTTCTCCTCCAGTAGTCTTCAGTAAACTCTCGCGTATCCGGCCTCACGGTGCTGGTGGATCGGCTTCCCCTGGGAGAATGCCTCCCTGCGCTATTGGACGGTTTGCGCACCATGCGGTGACAGCCTATCGTTATGTGCACTCTAACTAATTACTGCAGGAGTCGGGAGACTATGGAAATATACTGTTTCCTAAGCAGCGGGGGTGGATGATGACCTGTCGTTAACTATTCTTGAAATGACCAATTGACAACCTGATCCTAAATTCAGATCCGGGCAAAAGATGCCAATGGTCCGCGGTAGATTCAAACCTAATCACTGCTGAATATACAGTAGGTGGAGGTCGCGTAAGCGACTTTGTATCCGTAACCAGTCGGGTGGTTGGAGGTATCCTGATGGTTAATTCCAGACGGATATATCCTTCCAAAACTGGTAGTCAGGGGGCTAGCCTACCCGCTGGGTAACCTTTTCCGGTGCCTCTGACGGGCATGATGGATTAGCTGGACGGTAGGTTTATATCGTCTCTATGTCTCCTACGCTCACCTAATAGGAGATAGAACGATCAATATGGTTAAAACTTCCTGAGGTGACGGGTTCGCCCGTTGTAGTTGACAACTATAAGTGTGGTAACATTGTATTCAGTACAAAAACTGCAGTAGCGAATGCCCGAACGCGTCCAGACTTGAGCGGCGTGATGACGATGACGCTGATAGAGTAACGCCGCACGGTGCGCAAACCGCCCAGGAGCACCCAAAGGACCACCCCCAGAGGAACCGATCCATCGTGTCGTTATCGGGGTGGACCTTCTTCGAGGAGGCTACTGAATAGGGTATGAAATGTGAGTTGACCACAAATAACGAGCAGGTGCCAATGGCCCAACTGAACGAGATCATTAGCTCCCAAGGATGCGACAACAGCACCTATTAATTAGCAACTTTTCTGGTAACGTGCGTGCAGAAGATGTCCGCTCCTGTGAATTGTCAGTGCTATACTGAAATCGATTGTCGCGGCGATGTTGATGTGCAACGATCTCTTCTATTTACAGATCAGTATATCATCGATACCCCGCATATATTATGTCTTTAATAACCTTTTCTTATAAATTGGGAAAGCACATATAGGTATGTATCTAATTACTGTCCACATTTTCGCTACATCTCCTTCATAGGTGTGGAATCTACTCTATACTTACAGTTGACAGGGATGCAAAATACACATGGTCCTTTATTAAGGTTTGTATCAGATGAGATCAAACATTTCATTTTAAATTTCCTTTTCCCTGTAAATTTTATAAAATATCTATGTAACCTAAAACGCCAGCGACCGCCCTTAAAAAAAGAAGCGTGACATTCTCAAAGCGTATAATACGCTTAGCCCCCGCGAATAAATCATGTCCAAGTTATAAATTATCTCGAAAACGACACCATAACTGATTCCCTTCGTTCGAGCGCATTAATAAAAATGTCTCAAAGTTAATTAAAAAGATGACATTGTGGCTTTGTGAATTATTCTGTTACTCTGTTACAGTGGCGTAGCATTTATAACAATGGTTTAAGAATGATTGAATGAATGACACTGCTGTCACTGTTATTGAATTCTACTTGTTACTTTTCGATATAGTTTGAGTGAGGCGCCCAGGGAAACTCCCTTTGATCAAATTCTTCTTCAGCAGTAGAATTTCACATTCAGCAGTAGAATTTCTAGTACGAAAACTGCTTTTGCAGATTATCAGGCCAATTATTTAATTTCTTTAAAATCACTGCTGATATTTATGAGCTGTGAAAAGGAAGTCTCACGCAGAAGCCAGATGGCAAGATCGGCCATGAGCAAGCTAGAAAAGCTGTGGAAGAATCGGGGTATAAGCAAGCGGACTAAGGTCAGGCTGGTTCGAACTCTGGTTTTATCGATGTTTCTCTATGCATCGGAGGCATGGACCTTAAGGCTCGGATACGCACCAAAATCGATGCACTGGAGATGTGGTGTTGGCGTAAAATGCTAGGAATCCCATGGACAGCACGCCGCACCAACAAATCTGTCCTGGAAGAACTCGGCATCCAAGTAAGGCTCACCACCGTATGCATGAGAAAGGTCCTGCAGTACTTCGGTCATGTTACCGGGAGAAACCCAGATAATCTGGAGAAAATGCTTTCTTGGGGTCAAGTGGAGGGAAGAAGAAGCAGAGGCAGATCACCGGCCAGATGAAACGACCTCATCAAAGAAGTTACAAAAGGGTCAATACAATCTGCGACCTGCCATGCAGAAGACAGGTCGAAGTGGAGGAGCCTCGTAGGCAAACTGTTGTTTAGTGGCCACGATCCTCAGTAATTTGGGAACAACGGAGAAGAAGAATTTATGAGCTTATTTATATTAATTATTTAGGACAATTCAAACAAACACTCTTCCTGGGGGCATAAATATATATGTCAATCATCTCTCGATGTTGGCTATCATCATCATATTATTGAACCTATAATATTTATTTCTATATATATTTATATATATTTTATTCTAGACTAGCCGTTGCCTGCGGCTTCGCTTCGCGTAAAGTTCGAATCGTTTTGTTACTTTAAGTAGGGTGGCGTTTATTTGCCTTTTAGACGCTACCTTTACATATATATAGTGCAAGACGTGCGATATATATAGTACCTTATATTAGATAGTGCGATATATATAGTACCTTACATATATATAGTGCAAGACGTTTCCCTCAGATGCACGCTACCTATCTCGTAGACGTAAGAGTCTTGTTCCTCGCCACCTGCACCGCCTTCCGCAGTACGCTGACTTAGGTATTTCGAGGTGCTCGCACGCCTCACTAATTTCAAGATACATCTATAACTATACCACCTAAAAACTTACAGCAAATAGCTATTTTATCTCTATTTAACATCCTTGATATATAATGGATTAATTTATATTGATAAGAATTCTTAGTATATTGCTAATGTCTTCAAAAAACACTACCTAATTATTTTTCTTATTTTTTTACACATACGTCAGTTATTGTAGCTTGAATATAAAAGTTGGATATATGCTCTTGTCAATTTTTGGATAGATCTCTTTGAGGCCGATATTTCTGTCATATATCATTTTCAGATACATATATCCAACCGTTTCTTCAGGGCACGTCGATAAAACAACTCACCAGCTCATTTCTTCGACCTAATTTACAAATATTATGATTTGTTATTGAAAACCAATATTTATCGCAATAACATATAGCCTATCGCAATAAAATATAGCACTCGTCGATAATGGAGCTTTCAATTTTATTATTTATTTATTTATTTATTTATTTTATTTATCCCTAGTATTACATGATTAAATTTCCTATAGTAATTTTACATCATTTAGTCGTACATACAAAATGTGAACCCTGGAAATTTACTAAAGGTGCGGCTTCGGCGGGATTTTATCACCTCACTAGGCAGAGCCTGTATTGAGATGATATTTAGTACTGCGTTCATCTGCCGGGTGTATAGGTAATTTATTTAATCTTGAGAGATCCTACAAGTGTATATTGTATAACTATTATAGTATATAGGTATATATATTAAACAAAAATATTTATTAAATTAAATGAGATATAATATATATGGGAGATATATGAATACAACTGTATTCATTATCTCATTAGCCTCATAACTATGAGGCTAATGAGATAATGATTAGTGAAAGATTTTTTAAAATCGGATGAGTAGTTTCTCAAATTACATAGGGTAATCTCCGAAACTGTATGTAGGGGACATGTATGTCCCCTTACACTTACAAATATTACTTCTTTATAATATTAGTATAGATAAGATTAGCCTTTGATAGCTAGCCTATAGATAGTCTAGATTGAGTCTTGAATATGGTTAAGAAAGATATATAACAAGTAAATTCATTTCGACTGTTAGACTAAAGACATAAGTAAGTCATTGCTAATAATAAATTTAAATAATCTTTCTTAATAAAAATGTCATCCTAACCACTGCATTGGAAGGTTGCATATTGATATAAAACAAGCATGATATTAGTTTACTGTATAAAAAATACCTACATTGTAATTTACAATTGAACGAAAGCTGTTTTAATTGATGTTACAAATTGAGGACCGTTTTCTCAAAGTTTTAAACATGAGTTTCTAATAGTTTCAAGAGACAACAGTGAAAAGAAAATTCAATAAAACGATAAAAAACCTTATTTTAAGATGCCGCAAAATGTGACTTTTTTTAAAGTGATCCATATGTAATTTATGGCATTTGATTCTGTGTCTGTGTGATTTATGGCATTAACGAAGATGTTAATACACAGACATATTAGGAGACAATAATGAAGAGACCCTACAAAGAAACCCAAGCTATATACCTTGTATAAGAGTCGAGGAACATGTTATTATATTCATTGTTAAAGTTGGAATTACCATGGAATATTTTTTCAAAACGATACACTGCAAAAGTATCGTTTTGATAAAATTTCGCTGTTTTATAACTTAGATGTTATAAAACATTTAAATTTACTCGTATAAGTACCAGTATGCGTTAGATTTATTGATAGTTGACTTAAGATTATAAAACTACTGTTTAATTTAAATGTAATTCTTAAGGAACGTTTTATAAATAAAAATGTTTATCATGCAAAAAAAAATATTACCGATGTATCATCTAGAGAAAACGGTCCTCAATTAAAACATGTGTAGGGGTCTCCTTATTTCATTAATATTTCTTTAAATCATTTTGAGAGCTCAAATAATAACCCCCCCCCCCCTCCCCTCCCACGTCCCGTAATAGAGAAGAAAACGCTTTCTACGCCACTGTTAAGTCATACCGTGATATAACGGATCGTTTTGCCGCACTTCTTATTCTTTCGATGGGTGAATTATTTGACGCTGGTCTCGTTAGCACTCGGCAATTTCTTCCAGTCAAACCACCTTAGTAACTGATTCCATAATAACGGTTAAGCGGATAATAGCGGGAAGACTGTGACATGCGGAATCGGGGTTGGCGAGCAGAATTTTGATGAAAGGTACATAATCTAGTAACCGCGCTATTCAGTAATGAACGAAGAGGTACTCGATACGTGGTACCGAAGTGACAAAAGTTACAATTTTGAGCGCACTCTAGCGGCGGTTTGGAACATTGTAGAAATGAAGTCGATATTTGTAAATTGTATGAAATATTGTCTACTTTAGTTTTGTATAAAATTTATTATTAAAAAAATACTAAAAAATAACCGAAAAACTGATATAGGTGCAAAAAAAATCCTGAAGTTATCTAAAAAAATCCTGAATTTAGCTCACCTCTGGCGAGGTGGCAAAATCTAAAATCGGATTCAGCGACCAAAAATACATATAAAACTATTGAGAAAAAAAATCCGCATTTTTTTTGTTGAGAAAAACCCCATATGCTTGGACTAAGGGGCTCCCTAGACGATCAAGCATGCTTGAAAAGCATCGCGTCGTGGGCTGGGAGGGGATCGTTAACCCCAGGAAAATGCAAATATTTTTTAGAAATATTTACCTAGGTATGTATAATGCCTAATTTTGTAGTTTATCCAGGGACCAGGTAGTTACGTCATTCATCAATCAATTACGTCTAATTAATGTTAATCCCTGGTGTAAACTCCAAAATTAGGCATTTATGGTAAATATTTTTAAAAATTATTTGCATTTTTTCTGCGGTTTACGATCCCCTCCCAGCCCGCGACGCGATGCTTGTCAAGCATGCTTGATCGTCTAGGGAGCCCCTTACATGGAAAGATATGAAACGAGTATTGTAACAATTAATATTGCATTGTATTTAATCGGCAAATAAGTAATACAGCATTGATTATATAGCGTATTAAATTGCTCAATGTAGTACCACGATTTGGCAGCTAGGATTTAACTACGAAACGCAACGTGTATATGGCTTTCATAGTGCCAAAAATGTATTAATATTCCTTTATGTCCGATATGGCTGCATTCGTGGTATAACAGTATGGTCACGCACTTTAGATGACGCTCTAAACACGCCTATACAGAATCCAATCTCGAAATAAAATTATAATATACTCGTAATAACAAACTAATATTTAAATTTACCGACAGGAGTCGGGCCCATCATAATACTATTATTACACTTCTGCGGGGTAAGCGTTGGCCGTTGGGCTCCGGACTAACGACCAGTTGTAGCAGGTTTAGGACAGCTGTTTTGACACATGTGAGCGTTCACCTTACCCATCCACTTCCCCATTCGAAGCCATAGAAAATTATATTATTTACAAAAATATGTCAATTTTTAATTAGGTATACAGGTTTCAATACCTAGTAATTACGCATATTGAGGTTCAGATAGACTACTATATGCCATTCTATATATCCATATTATTTCTATGATATAATCAGCCGATTTAAAAAATGCGGTAGATGGCACTAATTATTGAATGTTATTGTTGTTGTCATTTGTTAAAAATCTATATTTATATAAAATATATAACTTTTACAGTATTTAAAAAAAATATCTTGTACAATAATTTCGTTTTTATATTTTGTTATGTTTGTAGTCCAGTGCTGATTATTTTTGAAAAACCTTTTGATTAATATTTTTTTTAAAACATTGACTATTACTCTATTTTTTTTTTTAATTTGTGTCTGTTATTTTATTATTGAACCAGATGTACTTTTATATAAAAGTATATGTACATGTAATGAAGATAATAGTAAATTTACGACAATGCAAAATGACGCATTCCACAGTATGTAATTTATGGAATTAATAAATTATACCTACGACTATGACTAAATATTGGGTTTTAATAATCAATCAGTCCTTTATAAAAAAAGTATTCATTATCAATGTGATACCCAAATAAATTGCTATTAGTGTGCAAATTTAGTGTGTACAGTCTGGCTTATGTGTCGTCTACACTGGTTGTATGTATTATATATTTATGTCACATAAGGAGACGTTATTAGCCAATTGATAATAAATAGTGCAAATTTATTTAAGGGTTCTTATTTCCTTGTCACAAAAAACCAAACTCAGTGCATTTATTTCGTGAGTTTTTTTTAAATCATTAATCTCAAATGCTGGAAGGGGAGGGGGAGGCGCCGGTGTCTAGTTTTTGTTCCGGCTCGGAAAAATCGTAGATGAGGGGCTTAGTAAAATTGTTCTAGTACACCAAGAAGCAGAGCTTTGTGCAAGTTTATAAGATACAGATATAAGATACAGTCCTCATACAAGATATAAGATACAGTCCTCGTCATGTTAGCGAGTATTTCCTTTATGAAATACTCTACTAATACCGTCTTCCAGTGACATAGCATACGAAACGTGCGATCGCACAAAGCTGCGTGCGATGTAGTCGTACGTGTGCCAATGTATGAATGGATGCTGCTGGCGGCATTTACTGACGGGCGGGTAGCACAGTAGCCGTGGCGTCATAGCTTAACTGGTACATTGAACTGTCAGTCAGTCGTGACGAGCGTACGCGTTGACTTGGTGCGGTCTAGGGGGAGGGGGGGGGGACCAAAGAAGGGGAGGGGGGGAGGCCAAGAAAATAATTCCTGGATTCTTTCTACTTACAAGAGACCGGCTCTCTGCGAGAGAGCTGCACTTAACGGCTTTGTCGATACCTTTGATATTGGCGATAGATACCTATGTCCTATATACGATTATATAGGTATCTATCGCCAATATCATACCTATATAGTATATAGGATACCCATATAGGTTACCTATATAGATACCTATTTATGATTAGATTCATATACAATTAAATATAATAAAAAAAAACACGACTGCCGTAATAGAAGTGAACTATTTTTTATAATTGAACTGTATTTATAATTATTTTTAGTATGGTTTTGTTATGAAATATTTGTGGTTTATGTATTTATTCATATAGATACATGAATTACATATTTTCGAAATGTACTCAATCAGACCTTTCATTTGACACTAAACACGATATATTTATTGTTAATTTATTGACATTTGAGCATTTGGACATTTAGACAACTATTTACTTAATGTTTGGACGGTTAAGGTACGTTGTTGTCCACGTTGTTTCCTATAGAGCGGGGGTGGTTGCGGACCTTACGGCGACTGCTCTTGGAACGACCATCGGCTACCCGATCCTGGGTGAAGAGCCGGGCAAAGGATGCCGCGGTTCGCGATAGATTAATATACACCGTTTCACCGCTTCGTAAGGGAGAGGACCGCGCAAGCGACCTTGAACTCGTAACCAATCGACAGACCGGAGTAATCTGGTCGCAATTGGAAGTAAGGGCGTGAGTGCAAGCCCGCTGGGTAACATACCTGGTTATATCGCGGATAAGGCGTTGGCCTCTTACGGGCATGTGGCGGAGCTTGATGGTGGACTGTTTTGTCCGTCTTCTGCGCTCACTTTACGGAAACTTCCGGAGATGTTGGGTTCGCCCGTTGTAGTTGACAACTCTATTTTTTGTCCACATTATTTATTTCAATCAATAAAAATATAAATAGATCATTTTCTACATTTTAACAGACAACGTTATGTCCGATAAATAGCGTGAGTCACGTTTTCATTCAAGTAAACCTTTGATATTTATTCATATATGATATTTTTCAATTACGAGTAGTACCTATTAACTATTTAGTAAATTTGATATTCTTTGATCAATATATATATAATATACAGTTTGATTGTTGAATTACGCGAATTGTTTGTTTATATTATCAAATATTTAAAAAAATATCACAATTATTTTGATGTAAATATTAACTTGAATAAATATTGTAAAATGCCAATTAGTACTGAAATTGCATGGTAGTCCACATGTGGTGGCTACCCTCAGTAAATGTTATTGTTAGCCAAAGCCGCATACTATATCCTTATCTATATAACATCTATCTTCTCTGAAAAAATAATAACAGATGCAGTTGACGGTGCAGATGAACGTGTTGTTGTAAATGGCGTGATGATCAACAATATATGATATGCGAATTGTATGCTTTAATACACAAACAATTAAATGTTATTTTGGAAGTCAACTCGAAAAGATAGAACGCATTATTTACATGGTTGTAGGAAGTAATCTCTGGTTGTAGGAAGTAATCTCTGGATCTACAGAACCGATTTTGAAAATTCTTTTACCAATAGAAAGCCACGTTATTTGTGAGTGTCATAGGCTATATATTAATCCAAAATGAAAAGTAATGAAAACACTTTTTCGTGGTAGTCGGATTTGCAAATAAGTCGGAGAAAAAACGGTCGAACGAAAATGTTTCTAACTAACGCTGCCTTAACGATGAGAGATATATGATTAAGTTCTAGAGAAAAGTTGTATAACTTGATAATGCCTACAATAAAGTCAGTGACTTTATATGTCTAACTTTTATATTTAAGTCACAAAAAGTAGTATTTTATATTAAAAAATTATTTAAATCGTTAGGTCATGTTTATTGGTCATATTATCAACAATTATGAATTCTTATCAAAATAAGTAAATTTATCGTCTCAAATGTTTAAAATAAAAGTCTTTTCCCTTTTACTGCATAGAGATAAGACACTCACAAATAAGACACTAACAAGAAGACACTCTCAAATAACGGTAATATAATCAAATTGGCATGCAAATACATACATACATATGCAGTAAAAATATAACCCTTCTTTTGGCAGTCAGGAAATAAATCATAGCACTCAGTATTAACCGAACCACACTCATAATTTCATCAGTAAAATATTTTGCCACATCATGAGTAAAAAGTTTTGCCGCCCAACTAAGTGGGCACGGGTCAGCTAGTGTAATAAAGACAACGCGTGGATGTAGAATCAGCTTTTATTATACTGGCTTTTGATTAAACTTCAATCTGCAATAATTTCGAGATATTAGTCGCCAAAACGAAACCGAATTATGAAAATCTAAATCATACACGAAACGAAGAAAAGAAATTAAATATTATTTCATTTTATATTTAGCGACGAGAAGCGCTTTAGGTGAACTGCAGCAATTCGAAGCATCCCACTGATAATGAAAATGTTTTATTCAGAGGCGAAGAATCCGCATCGCCTTGCTGCGGGCAGAAAAACCAACCCAATGTAAAGTCAGGCCGCAATTGCAGAAACGAACGGGCTGGCTTATTTAAAATTCCTCAGGAGTAGGCATTTACTGCGGGCGGACTGACTACGACCAGTCAACGGACGAGACGTCCGCAGAGCCTGGATAACTGCTGGCGTAAACAGTGCCTCTCAAGCTTCAATAAATTACGGACGCTTTGACCCGATTATTACAGACTGTATAAAGGAAATCTTTGTAAAGAAACCTTGATATCAGTTTAGAAGATATGGACTATGACGACGACACATTTTTCTTACACACAGGCTCAGATTGAAATTGTCGTTGCTGCGGTCGAAGCCGCCATCTTCGGATATTATAACGATGGTCGTTTGTTTGTTCTTCAATTTTTTGTGACATTTTACAATGGGCGGGTTTTTATGATACGACAATTTCTTACAACCAACCCTACTCTTAAGTTTTCATATGTATGTGTGCGTGTAGCATGTGTGTAAGCGTGTGTCTTGTTGTTGCATTCGATCGACAGAATTGAAAATGCAATTAAGCTAATTTTATCCTAAAAGAAAATGGTCACCCAGCCGGGAATCGAACTCGGAAACTTACAATGTAAGATTAGGCGACCTAACCACTATGCCATCGTTGTCGACTTTTTACCCTGCGGTCCTAACGGCTCAGATACGAAACAATCTACATGTCCAGTTACGCCACTTTCCATCAGAGGCCAACCTCAAGCAGCGAGTGTAGTGGCAAGCCAAGGCGTTCTCTCTCCTACCAGATACAAAAACTTCTCCTTCTAGTAGTCTGGTAATCAGCAATTTAATAGTAGGGAATAACGAATCAGTATATATCTATGTAGTATAGTGGGATAGATCTTGAGAAAAGAGAAGAAAACTACGTTTTCAGATTCTACCGGTAATCCGCTAGATACAAAACTGCATTTTGCAGAATGCACTGTCCAGAGCTCGCCAGATGGAATTCTTTCATTCAAATCGCCTCTTTGAGGAGGCTCCTGGTACGGCGCTGAACTATGAGTTGGGCCGGCCGCAAAAAGAAACAGGTCCTGCAGTCCTTTGCTGCATGGAACCTTTGAGCTCAAAGGAACCTAAACGTTTAATCTTATATACTAAACATGCATGTGGGGTTGGATATCCTTGCTCTGAGAATTAGTAAAACAATCGATTCATAAACCTGAATTAAATTTGACAAAGTAACAGATGAGCACTGATTTCTACCTCTCTATAGATTATATTAGATTGTAGTAGTAGGATAGAACACCTGGTGGAATTATGAGACCTATCGACAATTATCAAACAACCTAAAACCAATTTCGGAAGTGGTGATGAATTACGAAATCAGATCAGGGAGTAATAGAAAATCTTTCCTTTGTTACAAATTGCTATTTTGCAAAGCTTCACCATCTCTTTGTGCTCACTTTTTGTCTTTTATTTTCCGATTCTGTCCATCTCTCGATTGTTCAGTATTCCATGTATTTCTTCGTGTTTTATTTATTTATTTTTAGTCATTTAATCTTCGGAAAACATACAACGCTCCATTAATTATAACTAATTATCATATTACTTTTTCCTGGCCGATTAAGTGTTTCCTACATTATTGTGTTACATTATTTTCTTAATGTTTTACATAGTGACTATTTAGTTTGTCCTACCGCCTAGGGGCCTAGGGCGTCTTTATCGATGCTATAAAAAGGTGTGTAGACGTTTTTCTTCTGACGCTTTTTTAATAGCATAATAAATATTGTTTATATGATTTCTCGTAAATGTCTTCAGTGCAAACATCTTTTAACACACGTCTCGTGTGGTCCATCTCCCCAATATGTTTTCGCGTTCATTATTATTTTCTTGCACTTCGTCTTAGAATAGAATAGAATAGAATAACTATATTGTGCTATAAAAACATAACCTAATGAATATTACACTGGTTTTATTAAAAATACAATTTATGCACAAATGGCGGACCTATCGCTATAGCGATATCTTACAGTCAACCATTTGGTAAAATAATTCCTAATTTTCACAGTACAGTAAACAAATAAGTAGTAAAGTTAAATTTAAAATAAACTTATACAAATATATGTCAGTAACTTATGCTAAGGTTGCCCAGGGAAGGATAAAGGAGAGGACAAGGTGAGGTATTTGGTTTCCGTATTATGTTTCCTCAACAACTTTTTAAAAGTATGCAACGAAGGTCCATGCCTGATAGAGTGAGGGAGCTGATTCCATAAACGAGCAGAATGGACTGTAAAAGAGTGCGTGTAAACATAAGGATGATGTATCGGAATGGCGAGTGTGTTATCCCGGCTTGATCGAAGTGGAAGACCGTGGCCTCCCAAAGGGTGGAAATTTTCCTTGAGATAGGAGGGTGAAATGGGGTTATTGAGTATGTTGTAGAGTAGCGACAACGTATGCAAATTTCTTCGATCGCGAATAGGAAGCCAATGAAGTTGCTCACGAAAGCAGCTAACGTGGTCGAACTTTCGCAACAGTATTAAACAGTCTTTCGCAAATTAAACGTCTTTTACAGTAGGTCGAAATGTTACAAATTTCATTTATTATTCAATGCTTTTATTTATTTATTTAAGAATTAATAACTATAAAATGTTGATTTTGCTTACAAAAATAATAGGAACCGAATGGCAAAACATTAGCCATTTGCTTTTTGGATTTTGTGACCCAACTATGCCTAGCCAGTTCTAGGGCGGACAGGACTTTAGTATTACAATAAATGAGGTAAAAGTTTTAGTAAAATGCTAATACAACTAAAGGTATGATAAAATAACACTAAAGGATGATTCATGCTACACCGGGCCGGGGCCGGGCCGGGCCCCGGCCGAGTCGTTTCCAACGTGCTCCGGCCGGGCCAGTCATTCATGCTACACCGGGCGTGACCGGGTTGTTTCCGAGTTTATTTATCCCACGGCCGTGTCCGCGATAACTAGTGTTGTGTCCATCTATTTTGGCGATAATAATATTTTTTAATTTCTATTTTCGCTTGATTGATAAGTGTGTTATTAATGCAATTTTCACAACTTGAGTTGGCAGCTACTGTAATTGCCATTGAAGACGAAGTATTGGAAACACGAACTGAATCTAATAAAAGAAGATGGAGTGTACATCCAGCCTGGAGAAAACGACAATCGGAGGGAGAATTCGCCACGCTCTACAAGGAATTAATAGATGATGAGAGCAAATTTAACGGTTATTTTAGGATGTCTAAAGAATGCTTTAGTATATTTTTTGGAAAAATAAAACGTGATTTAACCAAACAGAATTCAATATTTCTGAAGCCTATCTCTCCCATTGAACGATTAGCAGACCGGAGCCGGGAAAACAATATCCACCGCCATTTCGACGCCGTGCTCCGGTCGTGGCACGGCCGGTCACGGCCGGAGCACGGCCAAGCATGAATTGCTTCATACAAAAGTATACTATAGATATCTGACCGTGTCCCGGCCGGGGCCCGGCCCAGCCCCGGCCCGGTGTAGCATGAATCATCCTTAATGGGGTGAAATAATAACAGAAATTTGCAACATTTCAAGGCTATAAAATAACCGCCATCCAGTCTCATGCACTCGTGCGACACACGAGAAAAACCATTTTCATTTTTGAATGTAATATTTTATTGCAAAATTCTCGACACAAGTGTCTACATGTCAAGCAATCGACTACAAATGTAGAAATCAAAATCACCCCTCTGCGGGCCCCTGCACCTTCGTTTATTTATTCAAACTTACAACTAACACCTGCAATATTGCTAAAATACTTAATAATATTTATTCTAATTTTACCGCCTCTTTAGACATGTTTGTGTCGAAATAAGGCTCATAACGCACCGGCGTCCACGTCTCCAAGGCCATAGCTGCAGAGCCAGAAAAAAGAGGGTGCCAGTTTAGGCGGCCAGAGTCGTCGCTCAGTGTCAGTGGCATTCATCGATATATTACCTAGATATGCCCTCAGATACAAATAAGTTGGCTCCATACTCTTTGATCGTAACTCACGTGACAGAGAGAGCAATAAATTGAACAGTATATTCGGAGCTGGCTCCTGCGTGCGCGCACACATAGGCAGCCACATACATTCGGGCTGCGCGCAACCAGTGGCTCCCATTTTAGACGCTTGTATCGTGTGCGCGTGCTACCGGCTCCTGGAGCCAGTGGAGCCTGGCGGCCCAGCGCGTTCTCTAGTAACCATACATTCTCTCGTAACGTTCTGGCTCCGCAGCCATGGCTCCGGACGCCAGTGCGTCATGACCCTAATACTACACCGTTCTATATCTAAGTTCACAAACCCAATAATTTCACAAAATCGTATTCAATTCCTGAGATAGATTCGCACATTAAATTTAAAAAATTTACGAAAAAATGTATGTATGTATAAAATGTATAACATACTAGCTGACCAGTATTTGTCCCACGGTATCTAACAAAAAATTTCGGAATATTTTTCAGTCAGGCTTCATCATGACAAGCGTTTTCGCTTACATTACACATTTCAGTTTCACAGTACTTTGCAGTGCTTTACAGTTACAGTTCACAGTATTTTACAATTAATGCTTTTAGCTAAAAGGATATTTTTAAATTTTCACCCATTTAAAACATTGCCGATACAGATAAGCCATTTATTCACAATGATAATAAGTCGGATAACGTTATCGAAATGTTTCGTTTGTACAAACGGAAACCCTTTAGTGTAATTTTTTTACATTTAAATGTGGCAAGAAATACATATCTTTTTAACCAGTTTTCTGGTAGATTTTTTTCATGAATTTTACTGGACAACTAATGAAATCTAAAAGATTTAATACTATTTGAATGTTAATCTACTAATTGATTCAGAGACTGACACAGTCAAACGTCATTTTTAAAATCGCTATCTTAAAACCATAAAACGATTAATCATCGATTACTCATAAGATATAGAAGATTATTAAATAAAACTTTAATCACATGAAATTTAGACCGTTAGCTTCGTATTTATATAAATTTTAAATTATACCTTTTATGTCGGTTATGCGATTTGTTGCTTGGACTCTTCCGAATGCATTACATTTTAGATAAACCTATCCTTAAATCAAAGCTTTTCATGGTAGGACTAAACCAATGTATTCGTGAAGCTCTGGATATCCTGGATTACGATTATGTAGCTATATAGCCTACTTCTAGCTGAGTCGAATGTAGCTTAACAAAGGGAACGTTAGACGGCCCTGAATGTTGCTGTGGCATACCAAAAAGCCTTGCAAACCTAATGCTCAAACAAATATGTTTAGAACACTCCGTCAACCACTGGAACAACACGCCAGGTTTGAATCATTCCAAAGCGCTAATTAAGGCTTACGACCGTAAGACTGCCCGTGATGCCTTATCGCTAAATAGGAACAATCTACGCATACTGGTGAGGGCGCTCACAGGGCATTGTGGCTTGAACAAACCAACGTACAACCTCAAGCTCCGGGATACGAAAATATGCAGGTTCTGCCAAGGGGCAGAATTAACTCCCCTGCACCGCATGTGCGAGTGTGGCCCGCTGATGCGTAAATGATACACTCATATGGGGGGTCATTACCTCCAACCTGAGGAGGTAAAACAATCTGGCGCCAAAAGCTTGTTGCGGTTCTGAAATGACTCGAGGCTTAGCGCAGAACTATATATAGTAGGTGGCGAATACAATAGATTATCAATGGTGCAGTATTACAAGGCTCATAAGGACCTTAGAAAAGCCCCACAAAACAAGTTAAAGAAAAAAAACATCTGTTACGCCTTTACCACCATTTGGTGGTTTTTCTGTTGTGACAATTCGCAGCGGGCGATCTCCGTATTTATGCATTACCGGCTCTATTTCTCCCACAACTGCGGTAAAAGACTCCTGTCCTTAAAAAAGCAACCATTATACTCGTATATTAGTATGCGTACACATACAAATAAACTTTCGAGGGTTGTAGACATGCCATCGTGAGTTGAAAATATTCGGCTTTTCATGTTGTTTTTAGAAGGGTTATTTTGGTGTAAACCTCTGAAGAATTTTGTTTAGTAATGAGTAACATCTATGGAGGTTTACGTATAAATAAATAAAAAATATAAAATAACATCCCAATAATTAAAAACAGTTTTTCTTTCATATTTAGGATAAAACGATCGATTGTTTGGTAAAATTAGTTACTCAGGGCGAAGTACATATTTTATAAACGTACAATATACATGACTAACAAGATACACTATTAGGTAACAAAAAAGAAATAATAAAAAATATATATTGTTAGTATTTATATACAAAATTGACCAACAAACCCAAAGGCGCGGCGTCATTTTTTTGCTCGAATTTTGAATCACAATTGCTGTATTTCGAAGGGTTAAGGGCCGTGAGTGTATAGATACTACTAAACATTGATTATTTGATCCGAATTGTTCTAAGACTTTCGACAGATTGAAAATCTTTGCGGCTGTCATGTCGGTTCGAATGGAGAAGTTTGCTTGCCGCGGTTTTGGAGATAATTTATTGTGACATTGACGTATTAACTGCATTTCAATTTTTCTTTCTCCGTCTTAGCTTACACATTATCTCAGTGATAAGTAATTAATGCTGCGCGCGTTTCGATTCTTAATTGCAATTAGTGTGCCTCTTGCTTGGATTCCAATGTATGTGTAACCTCTAATTAATTTAATGTACCAAGGTACTCACGTAATTGTAGGATATTGCGTCGCTGGCATGGTTTCTAGGGAGGGTGATGTTAAGGGGGGTTGTAGTTCAAACGTGAGAGGCGTAAAATCTACGTATTGTGCATGTTTTAAAGTGGTCCTCGAAGTGGTGTTAATGTTTTTAAAAATGTTTATGAATCTGTTATATGACTCGATATTAAGAAACAGATTGGAGGCTACTTAGTACCACCATTCTGATATTCACGAGGAGCGTTATATCCCGATGTTAGATGAAGTGCAAATTCGTTTTCTAATGTTCCTGTATTTAAAGCAGTATGGATCCAGCAAGCCTTTCTTGACAATCCCGATAATTTTGTTTCGGGGTATAGTTAAGTGTGTCAGACGAGAGATAAACTCGATCATGCACGTTCATGTGGGTATACAGATCTGGACATACAGACGGATGATGACGATATCTTGGACTCAGAAAGTCAACAATGAAGAATTTTCAAATAGCGCAAAATCTGCATACCGGGGTCACGTGCTTAGGCACGACAGGTACGAACTCATTATGATGGGAAAAGTTTCATAAAAGAGGAAACCTGGCCGAAGACGGAAATCTTGGTTGCGGAACATTCGAGAATGGACCGGGATTACGAGTGTCGCCGAATTGTTTCGCCTAAAAAAAAGAAGTATTCAGAGCTGACTGCCAACCTTCACTAGTTGGAGAGGAACCCTAAGAAGAAGAATGCACGTTCATAGGATAATTGAAGGAAAAATTGGATATACTGTATATAATCGTCTAAATTGGTTTCTTCGCGCCGGATATATATATATATATATATATATATATATATATATATATATATATATATATATATATATATATATATATATATATATATATATATATATATATATATATATATATATATATATATATATATATATATATATATATATATATATATATATATATATATATATATATATATATATATATATATATATATATATATATATATATATATATACATATATATATAGTATATATATATATATATATATATATATATATATATATATATATATATATATATATATATATATATATATATATATATATATATATATATATATATATATACTATATATATATATATATATATATACTATATTTTTGAGATGTGGATGAAGGGTGATCGTTCGCTAGCGATAAAGGGATCCCATTAAACCTACAGTGTACCGTCGAAAGTGGTACTCATCCAAGAATACATCTCGTTTAAACAATAAGCATTTCCCAGTCCAGTCCGGGAAAACCTTCCAGCTATGTAAGTGGCTTTTATTATTTTTATTTTTTCATCAAAGTGTCATCCTTTAAACGAATTCTTTTAAAAAAAGATTTTACAAAAAACCAATCAAATATTAACAATATTATACAATTTTATCTTATTTTTTGAACTCTTGTAAATATCATATAGCCTTAAGTATAAACTTCTCGACCAGAAATTACGATTTATATCTTATTTCATGGGAACGAGCAAATGAAGTATTTTATTTTTATTTTCATTTAATAGCTGGCTGATAGCGAGCCCAGCAATCGTATATCGTCCCTTTAAAGAGTGGATATATTCGAATTTCAAATCGAATTTTCGAAATGTCATTCCGCATTTAAGAGACGATTGATTGTGATTTTTTTCATTGTTTTTGCTTAAATTTGTCTTTAATAAAGACATTTTATTTTGGTTTGCAAAAGGATACGCTTTGTTTTTGAGATGTGGATGAAGGGTGATCGTTCGCTAGCGATAAAGGGATCCCATTAAACCTACAGTGTACCGTCGAAAGTGGTACTCATCCAAGAATACATCTCGTTTAAACAATAAGCATTTCCCAGTCCAGTCCGGGAAAACCTTCCAGCTATGTAAGTGGCTTTTATTATTTTTATTTTTTCATCAAAGTGTCATCCTTTAAACGAATTCTTTTAAAAAAAGATTTTACAAAAAACCAATCAAATATTAACAATATTATACAATTTTATCTTATTTTTTGAACTCTTGTAAATATCATATAGCCTTAAGTATAAACTTCTCGACCAGAAATTACGATTTATATCTTATTTCATGGGAACGAGCAAATGAAGTATTTTATTTTTATTTTCATTTAATAGCTGGCTGATAGCGAGCCCAGCAATCGTATATCGTCCCTTTAAAGAGTGGATATATTCGAATTTCAAATCGAATTTTCGAAATGTCATTCCGCATTTAAGAGACGATTGATTGTGATTTTTTTCATTGTTTTTGCTTAAATTTGTCTTTAATAAAGACATTTTATTTTGGTTTGCAAAAGGATACGCTTTGTTTTTGAGATGTGGGGTGATCGTTCGCTAGCGATAAAGGGATCCCATTAAACCTACAGTGTACCGTCGAAAGTGGTACTCATCCAAGAATACATCTCGTTTAAACAATAAGCATTTCCCAGTCCAGTCCGGGAAAACCTTCCAGCTATGTAAGTGGCTTTTATTATTTTTATTTTTTCATCAAAGTGTCATCCTTTAAACGAATTCTTTTAAAAAAAGATTTTACAAAAAACCAATCATATATATATATATATATATATATATATATATATATATATATATATATATATATATATATATATATATATATATATATATATATATATATATATATATATATATATATATATATATATATATATATATATATATATATATATATATATATATATATATATATATATATATATATATATATATATATATATATATATATATATATATATATATATATATATATATATATATATATATATATATATATATATATATATATATATATATATATATATATATATATATATATATATATATAAATATATATATAAATATATATATATATATATATATATATACAATTGTAAATGTGTAAATTATTATTTTTTCAAATTGAAATTATGTTTATCACTAAATAAATGAAATGATAAAATAATGAAAGGGCACTTATCTGGTCTGTGGTGACCAGGAGTGACTCCACGCCTTCTTCTTCTCCTCACTCAGTGTTTGCTGGTGCTTCCTGCTGTGGCACTAGAACCCGATCAAAATGGCAGTCTTTCACAGCGGCACACAACAATGCGAGACGAGAATGAATGCTGGAAAATAATAGGCGATTAGTGTTTCTTAAATATTAATGATTGTTATAAAATGTATATCAATATTTCGGCTCAGCCGTCGTCAAGATCATCTTGACGACGACTGAGCCGAAATATTGATATACATTTTATAACAATCATTAATATTTAAGAAACACTAATCGCCTATTATTTTCCAGCATTCATTCTCGTCTCGCATTGTTGTGTGCCGCTGTGAAAGACTGCCATTTTGATCGGGTTCTAGTGCCACAGCAGGAAGCACCAGCAAACACTGAGTGAGGAGAAGAAGAAGGCGTGGAGTCACTCCTGGTCACCACAGACCAGATAAGTGCCCTTTCATTATTTTATCATTTCATTTATTTAGTGATAAACATAATTTCAATTTGAATAAATATATATATATACATATATATAAATATATATATATATATATATATATATATATATATATATATATATATATATATATATATATATATATATATATATATATATATATATATATATATATATATATATATATATATATATATATATATATATATATATATATATATATATATATATATATATATATATATATATATATATATATATATATATATATATATATATATATATATATATATATATATATATATATATTCTCGCTTGATCACACGCGCTAGTGGCGAGAAGAGCTCGACGCTTAAACGCGTTAATGTCGACTGCACCAGATCTAAATGCATTTCGGTGATCTGGTTAGGCTTATAAAAGTTTGTCTATGTCTGATTACATTTTTGTTTTAAATCGTACCTCGGGTATTTCGCCACCTATTCTTATATAATTTATAGCAGTGTCCTTAGTAAGGATATATAACTCTCGAATGCCACTACGACAGTAGATTTTTACACCAGTAGATTTTTTTACAATATATCACTAACATTAGATCTCGTTTTCTCAAAATATTGAAGAAAACCTTCGCTATGATTCGGATGTCACCAGACTTCCTGCTGGTGCCTATTTAGACGTAGGTAATATTAGAATTGCTATTTAGCGATTGGAATATTACGCCAGGGCTTAAACGCGTACATAATTTTCCGCGATAAATTTGAACGTATGGGCTTTTAAGATAAGCCAAAGTGAGCGGCGTGATTTTAGAAAGATCTATCCCGCGGCGGCGTGCTCGTAGTCGTTTATTTAAGTGGAAGGCGTCAATTGGTGGCTTTCACCGCCGCGCGGACTTAATTTTCGCGGTGCTGGCAAGCGAGTATAAGAGATCGATCGATCGCGTCGATCGCCTCCCGATAATCCGATCGCCTGTTAATTCACGCTTAATTGGTGATGTAAATTATATTTGTAGTCGTAACGAATAACGACCCGACCGTGCCGATACGGATTATTCGTGATTTTCAAATGGTATATTATTTATTTTTATATCAGTAAGCGCACCTAATGATCCCTATTCTATTTTATTTTTCATTTTAGTGATACGATAATTTTAAGAAAGACAATCCATTACATTTCTCCAAACACAGCAAAAAATCGGTTGTGTCCCCAAAAAACTTTACCTCTAGGTATAGTTTTCAAACTAGTATAGTATTTGTGCGGGAAAAGATACGATCGTTCATTTTACTTTCCGCTCTAATGCACTGCACTGTCTCGTTCGTATAAACTACTTTCTAATATTACTTTTCGAAGAAACGGAATAAAATTCCGATTTGTAAATTATTTCCTATCTTCACAAAGCTGACATTGCGTTGAGGTGGATATGTTTGACGTTCATTGGGAATTGTAAAGTATCGTGTCATAATTTTAAACTTTCCTCGCAGTATCTCTGAGTCTTAATTTAAGCTTGGCGAGCCGCATTTTTACCAGGCGAGTGCACCACGTGCCCCCCTGATGCGCTTTTCGCTTTAAAAAGCAAACTGTGAATCTGATGCATGAATTCTGGAGCGCTTTTGTTATTTCACGGTTGTTTGCTTTCGCGTCGATCGAGTTCCCGAGCGCCATGCTACTGCTACCACTGCAACTGACAACAGCGCGGCTGAATGGCTACACCTTGAAGCCCTTGTTGATGGCAAAGCTTTCTGCGGCCAACTGTTTTAGCTTCTGACTATAAAGTTCCACCTAGCCGTCTAGACCACGATAGAGAAAGAACATTAATCGCTTCGCTCCTTGCACCTCGCGCTGTCTCGCCTAGACGTCGAATCATACACGTAAAATCTAAATAAACTTTGCAATACAAGGTGGTGCAAAAGTAATGTCATAATGTGAATGTGCCTTAAGTTTTGACAATGGCGTCAAATGTGACTGACATCTATATTGTAGACAGATAGAGAATTAGTTGTCAACTAGCCATGAAGCAATATACGCTTGGAGAACGTCAAATTATCGTTACTGCTTATTTGTCAAATTTTCAATCTTTTGTTTTAACGCAGCGTTGTTAGCCGGCTAGACCATGATAGAGAAAGAACATTAATCGCTTCGCTCCTTGCACCTCGCGCTGTCTCGCCTAGACGTCGAATTATACACGTAAAATCGAAATAAACTTTGCAATACAAGGGGGTGCAAAAGTAATGTCATAATGTGAATGTGCCTTAAGTTTTGCCAATGGCGTTAAATGTGACATCTATATTGTAGAGAGATAGAGAATTAGTTGCCAACAAGCCATGGAGCAATATACGCTTGGAGAACGTCAAATTATTGTTACTGCTTATTCGACAAAGTTTCAATCTTTTGTTTTAACGCAGCGTTGTTAGCCGGCTAGACCATGATAGAGAAAGAACATTAATCGCTTCGCTCCTTGCACCTCGCGCTGTCTCGCCTAGACGTCGAATCATACACGTAAAATCTAAATAAACTTTGCAATACAAGGTGGTGCAAAAGTAATGTCATAATGTGAATGTGCCTTAAGTTTTGCCAATGGCGTTAAATGTGACATCTATATTGTAGACAGATAGAGAATTAGTTGCGAACAAGCCATGGAGCAATATACGCTTGGAGAACGTCAAATTATTGTTACTGCTTATTCGACAAAGTTTCAATCTTTTGTTTTAACGCAGCGTTGTTAGCCGGCTAGACCATGATAGAGAAAGAACATTAATCGCTTCGCTCCTTGCACCTCGCGCTGTCTCGCCTAGACGTCGAATTATACACGTAAAATCGAAATAAACTTTGCAATACAAGGTGGTGCAAAAGTAATGTCATAATGTGAATGTGCCTTAAGTTTTGCCAATGGCGTTAAATGTGACATCTATATTGTAGACAGATAGAGAATTAGTTGCCAACAAGCCATGGAGCAATATAAGCTTGGAGAACGTCAAATTATTGTTACTGCTTATTTGAAAAATTTTCAATCTTTTGTTTTAACGCAGCGTGTTAAAAATCCTAATGAGCGACGAAGCCCATTTTCACTTAAGTGGTTGTGTTAACAAACAAAATTTGCGTGTCTGGGGCACAGATGAAATGGCTACATAAAATGCCTGAAGAGCCATTGCATCCCCTCAAAGTAAATGTTGGGTGTGGCATTTGCAGTGAAAAAGAGATTAGCCAGACTTCTTCCTTTGGGGATTTTTGGAATCTCGTGTTTACCACTTCAAACCACAAACCTTGCAAGTCTTGAAAGCTAACATTGAAGAAGAAATCGGCAATTTTGACCCAGATGTTGTGCGAGCAAAGATTCAAAATGCCGTAACACGAGCACAATAATAATTGTGCACTAACTCTGGAGGCGGCGTTTTTAGCGATATATTTTTTTCAAATCCTTTAAACTTTTCATGAAAACAGAGCCCTTTTTTCCATTTTTAACAAAATGGTAGCCAATTCACATTATGGCATTACTTTTGCGGCACTCTGTATGTCATTTGATTCCCTGCGGCGTTTTTCAGGTAGCTGTACATGATGTCGAAGAATACACGTCTCTAATTATGATATTGATAAGAGAGCATTATCGAAATAAGCAACTTTCACTGCGCTATCGTACCGGCAGCTAATTTATTCAATGTTTGTTTTTACCCCGATTGCTAGTAATAATCTCGTTAATTTGCATCGCTGTTAATAAATTGCAAATTTACGCAAATCGCCGTATAGCGCCAATTGCCGTACCTAGAAAAGTAGTTACTTTTAACGAGCCGCTGAGTGCCGTATTCGCGGAAATTCCGCGAACACGGCAGTTACGATCGTGTTAATGTAGTGATAACGCACTCGGAGCGATAAGGCTTTGATATACCTATTAATGTCCGCGTGATAGATAGAGAAGAAGACTATCTTCAGGTTGTATCAGAAGAAGTGTTTTAGGGCGCAGACAACAGGTGTGATACGCGACGAGCGGCGGGAATGCTGAACTGAATTGGTCTCAGAATTGATTTCTCTGAATCAGCAACGATTTCATAAAAACAAAAATATGAATGACTTAAACGGACGAAACATTAATAATCGCTTTTTTCTATTTTTAAGACAATTGCGTAAAAAAATAAATTTTGCGGCTTGTTTGTTTGTTTAAACATTTTATTGCACACAGAATATAGAACAACATTTTGGGCCCATTGCCAAGTGGCTATGACTTACGACCATACCGCCAGGGTTACTGTGACTAAATGTTTATGTAGGCAAATTAATATATTAAAAGTGTAATTTTTCTAAAGTAGTGGTCATAATAAATGAGTTTAATTACATATTAAATATAGTAATGAAAATAGGACAGAAATTAAGAACATATGTTAACTCCATATGGAAGGGAGCAATGGGATATAAGGACAAGCTAGGAGAAGGGGGTGGGGGAAGGGATGGTTTAAATAAATGTCTCTTAATAGATTTTTTAAGCCCGATCAGGATTTCAATCTGTCTCAGTAGCAAATGCACTACTTGGACTTGGACATGAAATTTGATGAATGCTGAACCAGTACTAGATTTTTCTGAGAGCGTAATGCAAGACCATGTGATAAAAGCGGAGAGAATAGATTATATAAATAAAATGCATGTTTGATTGAAGAACATGAAAGAGTAGAAAGAGTATGTGAAAATCCCGACATCGTCTAATGGGGAGCTACTCCATTTGCTTACGAAAGGTCGATATGTGATCGAATTTCTTCAGGGAATAAACCAATCAAATATTGGCGTGAATTGTGTTCTCTGTCATAGTATTTAATTTAGCCATTTAACATATTTAAGCAAGGTTGTTTCGCAAATTTTAATTATATGAAGATGAGACGCAAGTCTGAGTACGGTTTCCCCTTATATTCGTATATTCAGAAGATATTATCTTATCAGTAGATAATATTGATAAGAGACAATTAAAACTCAACATGGTTAAAACACTGTTTGTAAAGATAGCACATTGAAAATTAACAAAAATTAAAACAAAATAAGTAATTATTTAAACATTACAATTAATTTTATAATTATTCTATTACTATTACCATAATTAAATATTATAAATGGTGGACACTCGTAAGGACTAATATCTTACAATCAACCTATTTTCATAAATATATTGTAGCTAGTGTATGCGTGGATACAGTAAATATAGTAGGCAATTTGAGTAAACGTAGTTTAAGGAAATCCAAGCTATGAAAAGTATATATTTCCGTTTCTAATTTGTTTATTACTTCGCATGAAATTTCAGTTAAAAATAATGAATACATTTATCGAAACATATTTAGAACGACACTCTCGTAAATATACAATACTAGCTGACCCGGCGAACTTCGTACCGCCGAACAGTCAATGAATGTCGTGTTACAGATTCGCTGAACTTAATTTATGATTTTATGAAAGTAATAAAATGAATACAAAATAAATAATAGGATCACTACTTCATTAAGATAATAACACAAAAAGAAATATAAAAGTACAAAAATTAAGTATATCAATCGCGTGTCAGCAAGACATGATTAAATTAAACTATTTACATATTGTGCAGCATGGGATGCACTCGGTTTGATCCTCTTCATTGAAGCACCTTGTGATATACGACATTTTTTGTTTTTTTACTAGGCGCAAGAACAAATAAAGCGGATGATTTATCGACACGTGAACATGCCACGTACAAATGACCATGAGAAAACACGGATTTACATTTTGTATGGGAAAATGATTTTTCTTTTATTTTAATTTTACGTCAATTTTCCAATTTTGGTTTTTAATAGTTATTCTGCTATTCGGGACGGATACAAATACAACAAATCAAAAACCATGAAAATCGGTCCAACCGTTCTTGAGTCCTAGGTGTTCGAACAAACCCGACTTTTTTTTATATATATATTTTAAAAAGTGACATGAAAAAATATAAAATATGTAATGATTTCTATATAACTGGGTACTTTGGGATGCTGTGAGAATATTTTTTAAAATACGATTTCTATGAGAACATTTTAACTAAACCCTCAAATGTCTAGAGATTTTGATTGGAACATGAACATTACTATAGCAAGCCAAACCAAAAGACTTTTAATTTAACACAGCACAGCATTCAACAGAAAATTTAAGTACAAAATGGACCTTAGCGGTTCATGGAAAAATTGCAACCAGCGCATCTAGTTCCTTGATGGTCTCTGTTGATTTATAGTAACAGGATACGAATGACTTATGTTGACAATTTAATCGGAAATAACCCGCTTAAAATATATTCAATACTCAAAATCGGTTAATTAGAGCAACTAAAATCAGTCAACAGTAATCAATAATAAAAATGACGATGATCAGTATGGAAGAACTCCAGCGCCTTCATTGACAACGTTAACATCGTTATTATATTTGTATATTTTAACAATAAATTATATGGATGTCTCTTACCTTCATACATTTGAGCGTATTGTGGAAATCCTGCCGCTCTTAACCACTTGCAAGCCTCGGTAGCCTCGATTTCTGTAACCAAAACAAAAGAGAGATAAGTGACGACATTCGCTGATCGAAAGACGCAATGGAGCCCGTGATGAGTAACGAGATGAAGAACCTCCTTAATGGCGTCGAAAAAAGACAATGCCAAATTGAATTGATGAACCTTTTAGATTTTATCCTTACGAGGGTAAATTGAAAAATTTTCAAGCGTCAAGAGGAGGCCATTTATATAACGCAACTTTATGTTTGTACAGAATATGATTTTTTTTAGACAGATGGCGCATCACATATTGAAATAGGATTAACCAATTATAATTTCAAAAATATACAATTTTACAGTTTTTTTGGTTTATTTATTAGCATAGTTTTTATTACTACATTTAATTGCTTAGTTATTGTTATTATTAATATTTATTCCGTAGCCAGCGAATGGGGAGGGGGGTCGCCCTCCCAGCCAATACGCTGCTGTCGGTGCCGCTGGATCTCGTACTCCATTCACGATTCGCTTCCATTGTTGACGATTTTTGGCGACGTCTCGAGCATCGATAGCCGATAATCGATGAGCTTAGTAATTATTATTAACATAACATCAATTAGAAATACTTTTCTCTCGATAGGTAGTAGATAATGCCCTCACATCATTTCCTGCTTTATTTATATCATTGTTTCTGTAGAACCTAAGAAAATATTGAATCTACCAGAACTCAAATTTCTTCCAGAAGTATTCAACATTTATAACTCTTATCGGCGGCATTGCTGCCAAATTTTACCAAAGGCTTTATTCACGGGTTGCTTTTTGATTTGCAAACTATTATGAGATATTTGCATTAAGTGTAAACCTGGTGACGTCGACAACAGCGCATTAAGGATAGTGAATGGTTCTTGTACGGGAGGACGACTCCGCCAGAAGTTCGTGCGATCTAGCACGAATATAGGTATTCGGCACGAAGAAACGAATTTGGGTCAGTATATAACTGAATTATTCACTCTTCCAATCAATATCCTATAAACGTGTAAGATTGAGTGCATCTTTCTTTGGCAGAATAACTGGCAGTGACTTCTGAACATGAACATGAGGGTTATCGTGTCGAAGGTTTATTAATACGATCAGCTATGCGGGATTACTCGATACCGTTTCCTATTCGAACATAGTTATCGCTATAGTGATGCAATGATAATGCATCGTTAGTCTTCCACATTGCCAAGTTCAACTACTCGAGCATTCTTATACCTATAAATATGTCACGAGCAGCGACCGTTATGTCAGACACAAAAGTGTGGCCGATACGACACGAGAATCCCCGAAGTGGCCCGAAGACCTTATTGCCATTGTCGGCACGGATTCGTGACTCAGCCCGTATGCGGTTAATCTGTCATTGTTGTGGGCCATCTTGCATCGCGAGATATGTAGGTACCTGCCACCTACCTATATGTAAAAACAACGAATGTGACCTCCCGTTAAAACGGTGAAAAAAATACGAGGAGGTTGATATGCAGAAACAGAGCTTTGTAATATGTATATCTGTACCTACTACATAAATAAGGTATACATATATGAATGAAGGTTAAAAAAAAACAAATTGTCTGATATTTATAACCAAAATTCTTCGATAATTTCAGTAACTATCTCATCATAATTATTTGATAATTTGACATACCTAATTATTTGATAATTATCATATGTTTGTTTTTTGTTTGTTTTATTCTTTATTGTGTAATTTCACAATGGGCGGGTTTATTATCATACGACAATCTCTTACGACTAACCATACTATAAACTGTTTATATGTGTGTGTGTGTGTCTCCTGTAACGTGTATAAGCGTGTGTCTTGTTATTGCATTCGATCAACAGAATTGAAATGCAATTCCGTTAATTTTATTCCAACAGAAAAATGGTGACCCATCCAGGAATGTGGAGTAATAAAAAATAGTAATGGATAGTAATGAAAAAATATTTAAAAATTCAATGTTAATCGTTATTAGTCTTTTTTACTCTATCCATGGTAGAGAAAACGGATTCTTACCGCGTGTAACTGAACGATAGTTTTTCCCGACGATTCCGCAAAGTTATATTTGTCGTCTTCACGGAGACAATAGAGCGACTGTCGCGGATGTTGCGTGTCGGTACTATGCAATTATTTAAATATTGGGGCAGGTAGTTCAATTTTTACCATCGCGACCCTAGTAATAGCGCAAATCGTAGCCATGAATATTTTGGCCTGAATTTTAGAAAACAGTGTTTTTCCTCCTGCTGCGTTTAATGGAACCCCAAATATTATGTATGTAAATACAGATTAGCAAAGTAGCAATGGAATATCGGGTATCGCCAATAGTGAGCGACTTTTACAGGGAATATTTTGAGGCGCTCGCCATGGAGTCTTCCAAAATGCAAACCATACTTTAGCTTCAAAACATTGTCCTGCATTTTAAGAGGAATCTCTGCACCGTGAAAGAAATCCTAACTTATATAAAATCGATACACCCTAAGAATAGGATACAAATATGAGACGGAAAAAGATGGATCTCTGGCATTTCATCAAGTGAAATGATGATTTCACGTAAAGTAGATATTACTATTATTATTTTATTTTATTTAAATGCCTTTCAGTATACTTCCAGACCCCAGTAACCTCGCTCGTTGGAGCTATGCCGAGGATAGTTCATGTCCCCTTTGTAGCAATACCCCTTGCACAGGTAGACATATTCTAGCTAGCTGCAAGGTGGCCTTAGATCAAGGACGGTACACTTACCTGCACGACAAAGTCCTTGCTTGTTATTCGCGAAGTAATTAGCCTCTCAGTGGCTCGTGCTAACAAGGGTTTGACAGTGCCCTCCAAACCCCCAATACAGTTTGTGGGAAGGCTCTAAAGGCAAAAAGACATTTCACTACAAAACCTTTCTCAATAATCGAGAAAGCTTTAGATTGGATTCTGGAGGTCGATTCGGTCTCTAGGCAGTATAAATACCCTGAAAGTTTCGGATGCACAGCCCTCCGTCCAGATATAACTCTTTACTCTCTATCTTGGAAGATGGCCCTTATAGTGTAATTAACTGATCCATGGGAATCAAGTATCCCAAAAGACCACGAGTACAAATTAAATAAATACCATGATCTCGCAAATGCTATCACCCGAAACGGCTTCACTGTTCACCTTCACACGGTGGAAGTTGGCACTCGTTGTCTACCAGCTAAATCTTTGTTTCACCTTTTTAAAGATGTTGGTCTCTCTAGGAAAATAAACAACTCCTTCCTAGAAAAAATATCTAAAGCCGGGATTTCCGCATCTCAAATTCTATGGCTTCGAAGGGGAGTGAATGAGTGGTAAGGTGGATACTTACATGTGGCAAGACAGCTGTCCTAAACCTACCACAGCCGGTCGTTAGGTATCCACCGCTCACCCCCAGAAGTGTAAAAATAGTATTATGATGGCCTGACTTCGGTCGGTGATTTCCATGGCAGCTCCGTTTGTACTTTATTTATACGCAGAAATAATGCAAATGTCAGATGACCGCCAACCTTAACAATCACACCATAATACAGTCTAGAATATAATCATTATGGCATAAGAGGAATGATCTAAACATTAGATGAAATCAGTTGTTTTCCAGTGAATTCCTACGGTTGCTTACTTTACGAGAATTCATTATTATTATTATTGTTATATGTCTTTCTCCGTGCCTCCTACTCCAGGTCTTGACGCTTAGATTTTATTATAAATAGTTATATCATTAAGTGGGAAATATTTGTTCGGTTTAGAAGTATGATTATTATATTCGCTTATTTATTATTGTATATTGTATTTTCTTGATAAATGAAATTGCGTGTTTCGTGATTATATAAATTTTAAAGTTTCAAGGTCTAAATGTTCACAAATCAATCAATCAAAATGTCGCAAATCAACAACTTAATATTTTATTCAGATAGGTTACTCAGAACATTAGATAATTTGGATAAGATATAGATTACGAATGATAAACACATTAGAAACCACAGTGGTTCGGTTTGTCACTCGGGAATCGTGCAAAATGAAGTGGTTGATTTTATTACTCTCAATAACCTGTGGAGTGTTGGGTATGACATTTTCGATTACATATTTAGTTGTCGGCTTTTTTGTTTATCAGTGATAGCATTTACGATTTGCCCCCCCCCTTACAGAAGTGCGACTAGGATGTATCCTATTGACGATTTGAAACCTACATGGACGAAAAGATACCCTCCCCTTTGCGGCACTTAGTACGCGCGCCACTTTTGTTGGGTTGGTTGATTTTCTTGGTAGGGGTCGTAACAGTAAATCCATGTTACGTCACCTGTTACTATGTTTGACGCCATTTCGTTGATTTGGTAACCATGGAAATGCACCGTGACGCGTCCCGTTTCTTGAGCCTCAGTCAAATTGTGTGGGATACACCGCGAGTACAGCGTTCTCACAGCCAATTCTCTTATAGGATTGATTATTTTTCACATATCTATGCATAAGGATGCCTGAATATCATAGTAGATCACATGCCTGTCTAACATAGACTAGCTAAATCAGGAACAAACAGATTATTCTTACAAGGCAACGACCGCGCCGGTTTCTTTAAACGACTGCTCCAGAGAGACACGGCTAATTTGAAGCTTCGCTAAAAGGCAAAGGACGACAGCAGAAGTTTCGAGTATATATTATAGGGGCATGAATAAATAAAGTACACAAGGTCTACCTCATACATAAATACAAAACGATTCCACTACTACCTCTTAAGCGTTGCTGTGTGCGTATATCTCATGTACAGGCTTATTTGAGCGCACTAAAAACAATATCCTGCATACACAACACATATATCACATATACATATACACCACTTTGTACGGGATATTCAAGCCGGCTCAATAACCTTTCAATAGGTGACTCTAAATATAATTTAATAAAAAAAAATACGTGTGGCACTCGGGGACTGCTGCGGTAAAGCTATTGCATAGCATTTTCAACCACTTATGCAATTATAATTATTTATTTATTTTATTTTTTCTGATATCAGATAACTGCGCTCTATCGGAAAACGTTGAAATTATTCCGAATCATTTGCGGCTGCGGTACCAAATGATTCGGAATAATTTAAACGTCTTCCGATAAAGCGCCGCGCACGATCTTTTTATTCGATAAAGCAAAAAAAACGGATTATTCGAAAAAAATCGTAGATGAAAAGATAGATAATTAAATTATCTTTAAAATGGTGCATGTTTCATAATAATACGTTAGATAGTATTTGCGTAGTAGTCGTTTTTGTGTTCGGATAGACCTAATTTCACAAATTAATTACACTATGTAATATAAACAAAATCTAAAATATTCAAAGCTAAGAATATTATGAAAATGTTCTTGTTTAACATATATTTTTTTCGAATCGTAATCAGTACTCGTTTAGACGTAATTATCAGTTTAAAATAATTAATTTTCGTTAGGAAATTTCTTCATTCGGTGGCCGCGCTGGCCTAGGCCCGCGATAAAAGCTATGCAATAGCTTAAAATGTTTTTTATTTAGTCTTATTTAAAAAATCAGTTTATGGATATTAGGAGTTTATTTTGTAAGGACGATTATTCTAAATGAAAAACTGATTTAAAAGCTGGCTACACTTCCTTGATTTAGGCCTTGATTATCGAGCTAAATTTATATATGTTCAACATTCGGATATTTAGATTTTTGTCTCAGTAACAAAGGCCCCGAACAAAAAATGCTGTAGGCTATTGCTAACGAGTTCAGGTGTAAAAAAATCAAACAAAAAAATCTCATATATTCAAAAACATGTCTGTCTTTCAGATAACATGTTTAATAACAAAATAAAAAATACGTGTGGCACTCGGGGACTGCCGCGGTAAAGCTATTGCATAGCATTTTTAACAACTTATGCAATTATAATTATTTATTTATTTTATTTTTTCTGATATCAGATAACTGCGCTCTCTCGGAAAACGTTGAAATTATTCCGAATCATTTGCGGCTGCGGTAGCAAATGATTCGGAATAATTTAAACGTCTTCCAATAGAGCGCCGCGCACGAATTTTTTATTCGATAAAGCAAAAAAAAACGGATTATTCGAAAAAAAAACGTAGATAGAAAGATAGATAATTAAATGATCTTTAAAATGGTGCAGGTTTTATAATAATACGCCAGATAGTATTTACGTAGTAATCGTTTTTGTGTTCGGTTAGACCTAATTTCACAAATTAATTACACTATGTAATATAAACAAAATCTAAAATATTCGAAGCTAAGAATATTAGGAAAATGTTCTTGTTTAACATATATTTTTTTCAAATCGTAAGCAGTACTCGTTTAGACGTAATTATCAGTTTAAAATCATTAATTTTCGTTAACAAATTTCTTCATTCGGTCGCCGCGCTGGCCTACTAGGCCCGCGATAAAAGCTATGCAATAGCTTACAAAAAAAGTGTAGCTTGTGTACGAGATATTTTCCCAAAAAAAATCACAATGTGATTTCGGCCGAACGTCTCTAGTTCAATATTTTAGGCATGATTTATGTGACAAGTGTGCTGCATGGTGAACCGATTTCAACAAAAATATTTTAAACTCTTACCGTGACCAAATGATTCCTGTGTACCAAATTTCAGCTCAATCGGGTTAGGCGTTTGGGCGCTGTCGTGGAGGCATACACCCAGCCACAGACAGATTTCAACTTGGCAATGGCCTTAATCATCTCAGGGGTCTCAAAATGAGTATTGCCGTCTTCACCACGATTTTTTAGCGCGTTCACAATACTTTCCCTTCTGGGTGGTTGATAGGCGGGGAAAGTTAATTAAAATAAACTTATAATTGCAGGTAGAGAGCGAATTCTTCGCAATGATCCGGCGAAAACGCGTATGGAAGAACGAATAGTGGGTGGCTCTCCGGCAAATATCGACGATTGGAAATTCTTGTGTTCAATTCAGTTGGACTACTGGGGCGTCGGCGATTTCAGTCATGCTTGCGGAGGTAGTATAGTCAGCGTTAATGCTATACTCAGCGCAGCGCATTGCTACCAGAAGTGAGTTTTCTAAAGTAATTTATTTGTTTTATGTTATTTCTATTAAATGAGTATACGAAGAAGAACAATATACAGTTAGCCCAATCAAATAAGAACAAAATTCGGGGTTTTACAGAAATAACTGATAATGTTTAGAAACTTGGCATAGATGTTTATGAGGGTACTATTTTCGAAGCCCTCGAAAATTTGTTTGTGGAAGGTGTGTGCAAGCATACTAATATATAACGAAGGCTTATTCAATGGCAGGCTTCAATGAGAGGATTTTACCGCAGTGGAGGGGGAGATATAGCCGATAATGAAATAAATACGGATAATACGAAAAACACCGATCGGCGAGCGTGGCCATCAAGGGGTTAATCATACTAAAAGTCGCCTACTTAAGCCGCCATCTTGGTAAAATGACGCTCCGATTCAGTTTTTCGCTTGGCTATTCAGGAGCTGCCATTTATATAGTGAGACACTATTTTGGGGGAGCTCTCTTAACCCATATATGCCCAGATATATTTTGTGATTTCGTTTTCGAAACACGGAAGTTATAAGGACATTATAGGTATTTCTTAAATTACTATTAACTAATTCTAAAACACGAGTAAGTCCATAATTTACCAAAATTTACTACAAAACTATGATACTCGTACAAAGCTTTACTCAACTATAATTACTTACTTTTTTCGGGAGACAACATGATTTTTGCACGATGTGAACACAACTTGCACAGCTTACTATTTCAATCAAAACTGTCAATGCTGCTAAAACTGAGCTGCTAATAGGGGATAGTTCCGTACTCTTGCGATAGATGGCAGTTTTTTGGAATTTACTGAACTTACAAAGGATTTCAAATGCTTTTACAAAAGTATTACTTCTTGTTTCGTTTTCCAATCACTGGGCATATATGGGTTAAGGATTTGCCGATTTTATTCCAGATGAAGGCTTCGTAAAAAACTACCCCCTGTATGAGGACGAGTGGTGTTTAGGTATGATTGCAGTTTGATCGGGTCCTTGGAGGCTCAGATTCGAACTTATATCGGACCAACAATTTTTTTTTATACAGGTACAAAATAATAATTTTTCATACAGGTACATTCGAAAAAAATATGTTGAAAACCTGACAAATATTATATACCAATCTTTTAGCAAGATTTAGTTTCGTGATATAATCTAAGATGAACAATTAATTAAAAAATCAAGTATTCATATGACTACAACGACAAGGAAACACCGGACTTGACCTAAATATATTCTATTGATAATTCATGGGATATTGTTAAGGCCTATAATTTATGGAATTTTGATAGAGGCTGCAATACAAGTGTGATTACCGAATCTCACTAATCATTAAAAACTGCATAGTTATCGTGGATTACTTACCCAAACCCATCAAAAAATCTTTCAACCTAATGGATAATATCATCCGTATTATAATAATCAATAAAAAGTACATATAAATTCATGTATATTTTTTAATTGCCAATAAATATTTTTTGGAAAATGGTTACATGTGTTCAAATTAATTCGCGCACCATTGTTACAAGTACATATGTACACGATTTTAATGCCTTTGCTTCAACTGATCCAGAAACACTATCAATCGTTTTGAATGACGTCTAAGCTTAGATGGTTTTATTTACCACATTATTGTAGACACTGATCACGAATCTAATTACATTCTTTAGTATAGAAAATAAGTATAGAAATTTAAATCAAATATAAAGAACTGTATCTCAATATAAATCATTTAACGAGTAACATTTCTAAATCTGTATTTAAGTCGTCTTCTATTCGGTATATTTTTATTAATTATAATTAATAAAAAATAACAACTCAACAATACTGTAATGTTAATGAACTACAAAAGGTCAACAGAATCCTATGCCTTTCTCGCATGTTGCATAAACGATATTAACTGAAAAATAACCTATATTGTTTTTTTTAGTACCCAGGCTAATTATTGGAGAGCTCGCTGCGGAAGCAACAATGTTGAAGCCGGCGGAGAGATTTTTAGCTTTAGCAACATAACCAGTCACCCACAATATCGCGAATCTGGATTCGAAGATTATGACATAGCGATTCTGCAATTGAGTCAACCATTGGTTCTGGGTACAAATTATGCTCTCGCAATCATACCAATGTCAAACCATGTACATCTATATGGAGAACCAGCTAGAGTCGCTGGCTGGGGAACAACTACTGTAAGTAAATTCTGAGTTACAGCCAACATTATTGTTAAAATGTAAAAGTAAAAAAGTAAAACAATATATAAAATGGGATATACTGATATCGTCGTCTAATTGAAAAAGAACCTTAAAATTCTTCCATTATTATTCCTTGCCACGATTATGTATTTTCTCTTTTCTAGTCCCAAAATTATGGAGTTATTCATTATGTGATCAGATTAATGTTTAGACCATGCCACTCCAGGCAGGAATACTCCAGACCCGGTATACCGGGCCTTGAGTATTAAGCCAATACTGGAATTGCGGTGAGGAAGAGCAGAGTAATTGTTTCCCTTTCTTCAGTTTCAATAGCTATTTTGCACAGCTTACGTCTTCTAGACTACTTTATTTCAATTCATAGATTTCTGTTGTCTTTGTGTGTAGTTTTGATTTTGCCCATTCTCAGTTCCTCCCAATCCTTTTTATGTCGTAATTAGATTTTTATGCCGCAGTTATACATGTATTGCCTCTGTTGTGCTGCACTGTATATTGAAATATCGGTCTTCCATGCATTTGATTTCCTGTCGAGTCTCTCCTTTGAAAAAGTGTGGTATTCTTTATTTATTGCTTTTTATATACGCAGAATATCAGAGATTGTGCCCGATTGCGTTTCTCGGCGAACTAAAATAGGAACTTAGTTCGACCAAACGAGGCAGAGGAATACGTTAGAACGGAATATGAAATGAACTGTCGTCGATATTGCCGCACCAAAACTACCTGTCGAACTTGTAGACGCCCGAATAAGTTTGAAATCATTTCGTGCGGCGTTAGATTTATCTGCTTCATCTTCAGTGTCTAGTTTTAATCCGTAAAAGTGACAGCCGTACATTTCACATTCCGCTCTGACGTACTGCTCCGAATCGTTCACACGAACTAATTTCCGCTTTTAGTTCAAGAGATACGCAATCGATTTTATTTTTTATTTATTTATTTATTTGGTAATTTACAACTATCTACAGTAAATGGACATATACAATTATAATGTCATAGCCGAGAATCCAGTAGCAAAAAACTGATAACATGTTATGACAGAAACTGTTGCCAGTGATCCTATTTTAAGGTCGCCTAACTAGGCAATAGCCTGTTCTAAGGCGGACATTAAAATTGTTTGAAATATATTATGAACCAATATAAAAAAGAAAATATAGTAATTTAGAATAAAGAAATTCTTACAACCTGGAAAATTAAATATAATATTGATAATATAAAAATGAAATTGATAATATAAAATTGTTAACCTCAACATAATCATAAAAAAGATGACAATTAGCTAGTATTTAGATTATCATAATTGCTTAAGAATTGAGTGAGAAACCTAACCTAATTATACAAATTAAACATTATTAAAAAAATAAAATAAAAGGGGAATTAAAATACAAGAGGAGATGAAAGATTTAAAATTGTTAACCATAGCATAATTATAATAAAAAATGATGTTCAAATAAAAAATATGTAAGTTATCATAATTTGTTAATAATACAGTAATATAATCAAACCTAATTATAAAAAATAAAAATGACATTAAACGCCATTTAAAAATGACATTGACGACATTCATGATAAATTAAGCCATAATATATATTATAGTATCTATTACAAACTACAATACACTAAACCATATATACATTTTTTTTCATATTCACACCAAGCCAATCTTTTTTAATACCGTAACTAAATAACCATACAGTGCATAAAATAAACAGATTTATAAAATACACATATCGTTTCTCCATTTCTGCAGTCTGGCGGCTCCGTATCCCAGCTACTCCTGCAAACAGAGGTCTTGCTCGTGTCCGAAGAGAAGTGTGATGATGCTTATTGGTTCGCTGGTGGATGCGGTAGTACCGCGATATGCGCGGGATTAGAAGAAGGAGGAAGAGACGCCTGTCAGGGCGATAGCGGTGGCCCCCTCATCCAAGGAAGGTTCATCGTTGGAGTCGTCTCCTGGGGAATGGGCTGCGCATATGGCACCTATCCTGGTGTCTACGCGAAAGTTTCGCATGCACGCGATTGGATATTCGAGAATATGTCTTAATTTAATTAAACATGTTAACAATTTTTCTGTTTTTACTTGGGAATTTGAGGTAATTTTAAGAATTAAGAAGTCCCAGAGGTATACTGAATATGTACATAGATTTTATTTGAATGAATGAGAAAAATGATGTCGTCATAAAGCCACAGTCCGATTCTACATATTAAGAACAACAACAGTATGAAAGGCTTTCGAAAATAACGCTAGCCAATATAATATGGTTTAATATATAAAATCGAAGACTATCGCGTTTTTTTACATTATAAATAGGATAAAAACGAATTTACCGCCTTAAGTGTGTAACACCCGATGTTTCGGCGATGTTTCTCTGGAAAGCCATTGAAATAAGAAGAAACCCGAACATAAATAGAGACGACGGTTACAAACTGACTTCTACGTTGAACCCTCTTCTTAAAATGTTCCCAGTGACCATCGCCGAGCGCAAGGACGTAAAACAAGATATAGTGAGTGTTGTGTGCACGACAGATTTTCGAAATTCGCGTGCGCCGTGTATATATACATCTAATAGTAGGTAATAATATGAAAAATGAAATATATATTTACATAGGTACATATACAATTACATACACATATTCATATTTATAAATATACATACATATTTACTTATAGATATATATTTAATAATACGATATAGGTTTGGAAGATTCGCGAGTTATTTTAATATATGTGTTTTAATAATATTGCCTCTGTTTTCTGTCGACCCATAATGAAAAGTGACTTAGGTCTTTTTTACTCCGTAATTGTCCTAGATCTCAGCCCTGCAGAAACAAACACTATTAATTTTTTTGTAAAGTCGAGGAGCAATGAAAGAAAAATGTTTCTGTGCAAAACTTGTTCGCCTATTTGGGATAAGGTGCTGTTTGTTTGCTGTTACTCTTGTACCTTTATGGTGTGTTGCATATAGATGGTGATTCTCATGGTCATGATAGTAAAGTAAGATTACCTTAGCGAATATCTGACGAATGCCTAGCATTTTAGATACAATTAGATTCTTTATACAATTTCTCCGAAGGATACCACAAGGGTTTTTTATGGTCATATTCAAGTTTTGTGGTCATATAAACGTCATAGAAAAACGTACAAAACAGTTTTGATAGCAGACGGAATAGAAATATAGTAATTATAATTACCGATATTTAATCGTGCAATTGATCGTTTTACTAATCCATTGTGAGAATTAAGGAGAGATAATAACGATAAATTGTATTTAAAAAGATAACTTTAAAATTATCATCTTGATTAGGTAAATCCGGTAGATAACGCAATGGAACAGTATAAGGAATTTCGGTCATTTGACGGATAACAACATGAAGTCTGCTGGTTTGGTACTGCTGTTAGCCGCTGTAGTCATTGGTGAGCAATAATCCGTTGATTTGATAAACGAAGTAGACATAAAAGAGATGGGGCGATATTATATCCTCGTCAGGTTGTCTTATTTAACTTATTTTAAAAATCGTTGCTTATATTTTACACGTATAAAGGTATATCTGTCCAGTGGTTATTTTACTGCAAATGAAATTATGTATAACGCCCAAATCCTCTAATGCGATCCTCGCAGAAGTCGGAGAATATGTCTGGAGCAGAATATCCGGCTTGGCAGACTAAACTTCGCCAAAAATGCCAACAAAAGAATACGACTGTGGTGGCACCATTCAAGGAACTTCGCCGCTTGTTTAAATCTGATCTACTACAATGCCTAAAAACCAAGGTTTATAAGTGTATTCTACCTGTAATGACGTATAGTTCTGAAAACTGAACCCAGTTAAGGAGCTCGTCGACAGACAGACTTACGTTCACTCCATGTGAGATAGAACAGTAGGGCGGTGCCGATTACAACGGGCGAACCCGTCACTTCAGGCTGGTATAACGGTATGAAATCGTTCTTCAGCCGTGGGATGAACGTAGAAGACTTCTATAGATACAAGACAATATACTGTCTAGCTCCGCCAACAAGTCCATTAGAGGCCAACGCCTTACGGCGAGTCACCGGGAAAAGTATAAAGCGAGCAGCCTCGCCCCTTAACTACCAGTTTTGGTAGGATATCTCTGAAGTCGCTTACGCGGTCTCTAAACCTGTTGTATTACAGCGGTAATTCAATTTGAATTTATCGCAGACCTGGGCGTCCTTTGCCTGTAGTGCCACACGGGATCGAGTGGCCCAATGTCATTTCAAGAGTGGCATGACAAAATGTCAACATCCACCCCCGCTGCTTAGGAGACAGTATATTTCCATAGTCTCCAGACCTCTTCAGCAATTAGTCAGAGTGCAAAACCGATTGACGTCGCCGAACGGTGCGCAAACCGTCAGTAGCGCCGAGATGCAATCCCGCCAGGAGAAACCGGTCCACAAGCTTTGAGCCCTGAGACGCGAGAGTCTTACCCGGGGTAGCCTTCCGCACAAAAAGGCTTCTGAATAGGAGCTGAATCGTGAGTTGAGCCGATTCGAGAACAAAATGGATCTTATGGCCCAACCTGTACGAAACATTCGCTACCTGTGAGATAGAACAACCTGATGTCGTTAAAACTCCCTGGGGTGACGAGTCGACCCGTCTAGATGTGCCCGTGAAGACGGCAAATGTCGTCTAGTTCCACGCGGTGAGAATCCGATTTCCTTCAATTAAAAAACGCGATTTAATGTTGATGTTTCAGTGATTCACTGTGTACTGCTGATACACTGTCGACCAGGATATCCTGCCTAATTTAAATTATACTCTTTCGGTATTTCAGCGAAGGATTCCAAGTTCAGGAGCTTGGAAAAGTCGCCGCCGGATGGCAGGATAGTAGGCGGAAGTAATGCCGCGATCGCAGATTGGAACTTTATTTGCTCCTTACATAGAAATTATGGTACTTTTGCCTCACATGCATGCGGAGGAAGTATTGTATCGGCTGATGCTGTTGTCACCGCTGCCCATTGCTTTCAGCCGGGAGCTGCATTAGAGTAAGTATATTTCTGTTCTTGCGTCGTATTATTGGAAGATTAGCAAAAAGAAGTGGCAGCGTGAAGTGAGTAGAAGTGACGTCTAACAGACAACAACCGTCGGGGAGAAGATTAACCAACGGAGACCGCACACCTGAAGCCGCGGTGTAGTCGACATCACAAGAAAAATGCAGGAAGTAGCTGAATGAGAAGATGGTGAACCGGTTGGAGAGATAAGCCTTGGCACAGGTCTATAGTCATAGTCATAGCAAATTGTTCATATTATAAATACGACAATATTAAAAAACAAAAGAAATTCAAGCATTCAATACAATCATAAATAAATACAATTAATCAAAAACATATTGTCTCTTATAATAACTTAATTATAAATTGGTGTTCGAAAAATTGATATAAATTATAAAATGAATGTTGTATTATAAGAATTAAATTGCTTAAAAACACATTGGTAGCAAAAGCTTCCATAATAAATTTGCAAAGCTTGTTGTACATTTTTAGTTCAACAATATCGGTAAGTCTCCCAAACTTCTACAGCAAGTGGTTCACCATGCGTAGCTGGTTACGAGATCGCGTCGTATAGTCATGGTCTCCGTCATCTATGTGAAAATCTGCGAGATTGTTTTCCACATGCATCGCTACCTCCAGTATGTACATGGAAGGTGCTAACATTAATTTATTTATTTTTATTTTTTTATGTTAAACTTACAGATAGTAAATACATAATATAGTATTTTTAAAACATATTTGAACAAAAAAATTTTACTATCATATGATTAGTTTACAATGCTTGCATTACAAATTAATATAGAAATAACATGAACCAGTTGATAGTGGAAAAAAGTAATAAGACTAATAAAAATATAAGGGTAAGAAAAGTAGTAATAAGGTAAGTTGTTAATAAGGAAAATTCTAGAACGGGTTATATATATAGCAAAGAATAGAAGTATGAATAATTGAATAAAAATATTTATAATAAATAATATGATATAATAGTATAGTATAATATAATAGTCATATAATACAGTACACTAGGATGGCAGTTAGTGCAAGAAGTAGGAGATAGGCCAGGTATGATCGAATCTTTAATTAAATTAATGGAATCATAAAATACATCGAATCCATTGTCCCAAAAACGCGACACATTCTGGTAAGAGGTCTATTCGACGCGTCGTTGCTATTGCAAGCGACAACAGAAAACATGGAGGGCTTCGCTTTGCAAGGACGTATAGGAAGAGATATCACCGGTATTCCATCTCCGCTATACCACCTGGCGTAGTCTGAACAGACTGAGGATGGACGATAAGATGCCGAGCCAATATTGTTCGCTGGGGATACTCAGAGAACCCAATATACAACTGTTGAACGCTGCAACATAAAGTCCACCTCCGTTCCTGTCCGCAACTGCCAACCCCTATCACTCAACAGGATCTACAACAGGCAAACTATAAGGCCAACCAGGCCACGTATTTTTGGAGAGAGGCGTCCTAACCTGGCCCGGACACGTTAACGAACGGTGGACGGTACTATTGAGATTTTCAGATCTAGGATGAGTTGTCTGGCGGAGACGTCTTTTGGTACACCAGCAATAGTTCGCATTATCCGTTTTTGCATAAATAAGACGCAATTCCGTTCAGCAGCACTTCCCCTGAGCTCCACGCCATACGACAGTAGAGCATGCACGCACGCAAAGTAGCACATACGCAGTACATTACTATCTAATATAGCTCGCATGCGATTCGCAGAGTGCTCCGATATGAGAGTTCCACCGGAGCGCGCTGTTCACAACAAAACCTAAGATTTTGGTAGACCGGACATACCTGTTCGCCGCTATGACTATTATTAACCCACTGTTGGTTTTCCGCAAATTTAAGTGGATCAAATGCGTTTTCGTGAGTTTTAAAACAGACCTATTCACTTGAAACCATTATACTATGTCGCTCAAAATATTTCAGTTTTGCTTGATAGTGCGGTGATATTAGTATCACTGATTATCGCATTAGTATCTTCGGCATATAATAATATGTCTGCTGCTTAAATGGCTTCTGATAAGTCGAGTTAAATTATGTCGTTGATGATCTTTATGACGGTGTAACCAGGGTTTTTGCTGATGCATGTTTTTTTTTATATCAGCGGATGCTAATTTTTTTATATAAATATTAGCTGATGCTGATGCTGATTTTAATGAACTACTTAAATAGAACATATCCAACTATTAAAAGGGATAATATTATTAGGTATTTTAAATGAAAAGTCAGTTATAATATTTCTGTGACTTTTAATTACCAAAAACAATCATTACCTAACATACAAAAATAAAATACAATTGGCGGGTGATCATCTTCTGTTGAACTTGAAATTTTATTAAAGGTAAGTTATTTTTTAAAAATAATAACTGAGATGCCTTTTCAGATTGCAGTCTTATATATAATCTTATATAGGGTAGGGAAGGCTTATATATAATTCCGGCACTGTTGAATAATTGTTCGCTAGGAACACTTGCCGGTGGAGATGATAGCATGCGCATGCGGTTAGAGCTAAGCTCCGCCCTTCGAGGTCATGTCACGAGCAGAATATTAGCAAATAATAAAATCAGCATTGAATAATGCGGATGCTAATGCAGATGCTGATATTAAAACCGATGTTTATAATCCAGATGCTGATATTCGCAACAACGCTGGCTGGAACGTTGGAGATTTTTGTTATGACCGTTGGAGATCTTTGTTACAACTTGAGTTGAGTCTCGGTTCCTCCTTGTGAATCTACAGGAGCAAACATCCCAAATACCTAAATTTCAGTAAATTATATTCTTATGATATGTCCTCGTAATCGTCACGACCTCGATGTGACTTCAGGGCAAATTTCGAGGCGTCTGATGATATTATTCCCCGTTTTCTCTAGTTTCAAACAATATAAAGATTTCATCAAAACAAAATGAGATAATGAAATAGGAAATTAGTAGTAAGTTGAAACAAGTATTTTCAAGACGCAGGCTTCTAATGATTTTTTCCATTTCTTGTTTTACTTATCGATAAGAAAACACCCCTCGCCTCCCTATTGTGTCCCCCTATCGATGCTCAGTGTATATGACAACAGATATCCCCATTCAACGGAAAATCAATGAATAATTATATATTTCACGTATTATTTCAGTTGGAGCCAGCCCCAGAATTGGAGAGTCCGATGTGGTACTGAACTGCATGACTTGGATACCGTAGAATACCTGCAGCTTAGCAGTGTAATCAATCATCCCGACTACAATGATGACAATCTTGATAGTGATATCACAGTTCTGCGCCTGGCTGGCCAATTGGGACAAAACACGGGGATCATCGGACTGCCGCTGCAAAGTTCTGGAGTAGTCAGTAATTCACCAGCAATGACTGCTGGATGGGGAACTCTCGAGGTGAGAATCAAAGTTCAAAGTTCAAAGTTTATTTATTCCAAAAAAAACCCGGGGAGGGTATAGATTTTACAATTAATAAATACATTTTTTATAATATTCATATTTTAAACATATCATATATCTGGCAAAAATAAAATTAAATCACGTTAGAAATATGAAAGTCAATAAACTATACAAAATCAACCATTACATTGTCTAAATATTAAAAAGAGCATTAAGAAATATCAAAAATAGAAATACCAGATCCAAAAAAAAAGAAAAAAAGGAGTATAAATCTATAAATAAAAAAGAAGAAATAATAGAAAGGCAAATCCATTGAATGATCTCGCAAATAAATAAATCAATAATAATAATAATAATCAAGGAGTTTGATTTGGAAACAATCAAATAATAATCAGAGTAAAAATATAAAAATACAAGCAATAATTCCTAAATCATGTTACATAATCAGTAAGTAAATTGTCTATAAAATGAAGTGTCTATAAAATAGTGCATATGTTTGTATATTTTTTAATTCCTCTGGTAACCTGTTATAAAATGTTATGCTTCTGTATTGAGCTGTCCTTTGAAATTGTGATGTTGCAGGTATAGAATTATGAGTAATCCAGAATCCACGAATAATCCTTTTAGTTGCTATTAAAATGACAAAATTAAAACCCTTGGCCGACTCCTCGACACAAAATTCAAACAACATGGCAGCGGGTACAATGAAAAATAAGGTAGGTACTATAATAGTTAAAGAAACGAGAGCCATAAAGTCACGTTATTTTGTGACAAAAATACCACAAATTACAATTGCCACAAATGGCTACATGGCGCAACCTCATATCACGATTTTTGGCTGTTTTCAGTTATAAAGGCAGAATTATTAAATCTATGCTTGCGCATCTTCAATATTTCTATATATTTAAACAAAATGGCCCATGGAAATAACACTTATAGAAGACCAGTTTTTTTTAATAAAGGGGTGATAAGTACCTGGCCTACACTACTTTAAAAAAACCAGTTGTTTAAATTATATTAGATTTAAAAAAGAGGTTTCTAACAATTAAGGTTCAAAAATTCTGACTAAGGTCTAACAATTCTGAAATCGATGGAGTAAATACTTTTTTTTTGCAAGCAGTCATTAAAAAAAATATTCTATTTTTTTTTTTTGCAAAATAGATAAAACTGAACAAAGGGCAGTGATAAAGTTTCTTTATATGAAGGGTTTGAAGGGAGCAGATATTGTTTAAGAGTTGATTTATTTTGAGTGAAATTCCTCTCCTATGATACATACAGTAAAATACTGTGTGGCTGCCCCGACCCGTTTCGGACGTCCAAAAAGCGTCACGACTACGGAGATGGTCTCCAAAGTTCACAATATGGTATTTACAGGTCGTCGATTGAAATTATCCAAAATAGCTCGCAGTTTAGGCATCTCTAAAGAATGGGCACATCATATCCTGAATACCTACCTTAAGCCTACCTTAGTACAGGTGAGGCCTAGTTAGGATGGCTTTGCATTTAAAAATATGTGTAGCATTATAGATAAATAAAGAATTTTGAATTTGAATGAAGAATTGCATATGAAAAAGCAACCCTCCTGATAAAAAAATTAATTCGAATGCAAAACTCTCAACATTGCGGCAATTTGTAACACATGAAAAGCATCCAAAATCCTCCAAAAAAGAATCTGAGTGTGTGTCTCTAAAGAAAGCTAAATCTGTGAAATCGGCTAGGATCATGATGGCATCCGTCTTCTGGGATGCAAAGCGAATTGTTATGATAGATTACATTCCGAAAGGTCAAATTATTACTGGTTAGGGAAATATTTGCATATTTCCTGCGGTTTACAATCCCTTTCCAGCCCGCGACGCGATGCTGACAAGCATGCTTGATCGTCTAGAGAGCCCCTTAAGGTGGATATACATTTGAGGCGAATGACGAAGTTACGGCTGCTGTAAAGGGGTATTTTTTCAGGCCTTGATGAAAGTTATATTATACTAGCTGACCCGTGCCCACTTCGTTGGGCGGTAAAACTTTTTACTTGTGATGAAATTATGAGTGTGGTTCGGTTAGTACTGAGTGCTATGATTTATTTGCTGACCGCCAAAAGAAGTGTTATATTTTTACTGCATATGTATGTATGTATTTGCATGTCAATTTGACTATATTACCGTCTTCTTGTGAGTGTCTTATTTGTGAGTGTATTATCGCTTTAACCATTTATGCAGTAAAAGGAAAATTTTATGCAGTAAAAGTCTTTTGTTTTAAATACTTGAGACGATAAATTTACTTATTTTGATATGAATTCATAATTGTTGATAATATGACCAATAAACATGACCTAACGATTTAAATTATTTTTTAAATTTAAAATACTACTTTTTGTGACTTAAATATAAATGTTAGACATATGCTGTCGCTGACTTTTTTGTAAGCATTATCAAGCTCTACAACTTTTCTCTAGAACTTAATCATATATCTCTCATCGTTAAGGCAGCGTTAGTTAGAAACGTTTTCGTTCGACCGTTTTTTCTCCGACTTACTTTGCAAATCCGACTACCACGAAAAAGTCTTTTAATTACTTTTCATTTCGGATTAATATATAGCCTATGACACTCAAAAATAACGTGGCTTTCTATTGGTAAAAGAATTTTCAAAATCGGTTCAGTTATAGATCCACAGATTACTTCCTACAACCTCACAAACTTTACCTCTTTATAATATTAGTGTAGATAGGGCTGCTTTAGAACGTAGATACACTAAGTGCGCAGAGATTACAGTAGATTATGTGAAAAAAAACAATTTTGTCACGTCAAACTAAGTATTTCCCTTCTAGGCCAGATATTTATCATCCCGCCTCCGTCTTATATGGGTTTGTGCATTTTAACATCTTCAGCGAGTATTCATTCATCTGCAATCTCGTGCGTTTGCAACCTCGAGTTAGTACATTAAGTTTCGTATGCAACATGGATTACGCATTGCTGAAATACGAGTTCTATTTTAAATGTGGCGGTCAGATTACGTGCGTTCAAAATACGATGAGCATAATGGAATGCTGCCACCTCAAACACCGACTTTCAAAGAAGTTTATCAAAATGATAACTACAGCCTCGGGGAGCACTAACGTTGGGAGGTTGAGGTCGATTAAAGCGACGAAACGTGCGACTACCCTCTAGCACTGCTGAATCAACACTAACAATCAACCCATCGTTCGATTCGGGAACCACCTTGATCCTACTGTGTCGCGAGATATGATGTATTATATTTTATCACATTTTAAATCACACTAACCGCAAGTCGTTAATTTGGCGACTGCTCAGGATAAATGCAAAATCGTTCCTTAAAAGATAGGAAAAAATCGGTTGTGTCACCCCAATACTCTCCCGGCAATAAGTCAAGAAAGTCATATCATTCAACTTAAAAACCGAATCGCAAGCGCGCGTCGCCGTAAAATTCGTCGTTAAAAACTCATGATTTCAGCCCATCAAGGCACCTATGTACCGAATTTCAAGTCTCTGAGTCCAACATTTCGAGATTATGACCAGCGCGCCCTCTAATGGGCCGATTTTAACCACAATCTTTTCAACTCTTGCCATGATCAAATGATGCCTGCATGCCAAATTTCATCTCAATCGGATGAAGCGTTTGGGCGCTACCGTGGAGGATAATCACACACACACACGGATACACAGACGTGCGTTCACAATACTTTCCCTCTGACGGGAAAGTGAAATACAAAAAAAAACACGTAAACACGAAGGCTCTAAAAAAAGATGTAATAAGGCCCTGTTAATTTTTAGATGTTTACTACATACCTACAAAAAAAACCCCTAGTAAGGCATAGGATTACCGATGGGGGAAAGTAATATGTAAAAATAGGGCAGAATAAGGCGAAGTTTTGCTAATTTATTATTATAAAAAACAATGATTACGGTAGAGACTTTCATAATATCTTTTTGTTGCCCTTATGCATTAGGCAGAATTAGGGAAAGTTTTGTTAAACGGTAGAGACTTTTATAATACATTTTTGTTGCCCTATGCATAGGGCAGTATTAGGCCAAGTTTTATTTATTTATTTAGGTAAGTAACAGCATGAACTTATAATCAGATACATAATTTTAAAAAAAACATGTTCTTATGCCGATTATAACTTACGCCGTTCGAAATTATTTGAAAAATATTTTACAAACTAAATTATGAAACAAAAAATACAATACATCCGTAAATATTTATTAGTTGAGAGAAAACGGATCCATACCGCGCGGAAATAAACGACAGGCCTCCCGATGCCAATGTAACTTTGCCGAAAATGTAACTTTGCCGGGAGAACATCACGTCCAAGTCCACGCGGCAAGGACTCATCCCCACCAATCAAAAAATGTCAAATGACCGCAAAAGTTGTAGAGTTAACCGCAAACATATAAATCATACTTATACAAAAAAAAATCTAAATAAGTAAATGGGAATACATATATAAGTTATATTATATTTATACATACATATTACAAATCAATAATTACTGGCAGTTGTCGCTGCAGCTTCAAGGGCGGTACGTACTGCCGATTTGAAGCTAATTTTGTTTCTACTATAAATGTCAAGCCCTGTGAATTTATCATTATACGTTATATATATATATAAGTTTTGTTAATTAAATATTATAAAAAATAATGATAACGGTAGAGACTTTAATAGTAAATTTTTGTTGCCCCTATGCATAAGCCCTAATAGGGCAGAATTAGGCGAAGTTTTGTTAATACATTATTATAAATAATAATGATAATGACTGGTAGAGAATTTCATAATATATTTTAGTTACCCTTATTCATGGGAGTTATCAGTTTAGAACTTTCGGAATATTTGTTATGTAATATAAGACACTTGACAGTGATTCATTGTGAATTAACCTCCATATTTTAGATTTTACATTACGCTTCTTTTCGCAGTCTGGCGGCAGCATATTACCCAGTCAACTCCAAGAAGTGGAAGTGATGATCGTCTCTCCGTCCGCATGTAATGACGCTTACTGGATGTTTGGGGGCGTCACTGATAATATGGTCTGCGCCGGAGTACCGGAGGGTGGCAAGGATGCCTGTCAAGGTGACTCCGGGGGACCACTGGTCAACGACCGCCTCCTGACCGGCGTCGTGTCCTGGGGATACGGATGCGCTTACAGGACATATCCAGGAGTCAACGCGAGGGTTTCCCATTTCACTGACTGGATCAGGTTGGAGGCGGGAATGAACTAGAGTGATTAGTAAAGAATATTGTCTTTTTCCTTCTCTAAATGTTGTTTTATTAATAAACTGTAAATAAAGAAATAGCTTCATAATCATTTTATTATTTGGACAAATCATCCATGTCCAATATGGTTAAACCATAGATTTTTACCGAAAAAATGTGAGGGTCAGGTATAGTATTAATCTGGCAATTAAAATCCCCGGAAAACCAAAAGAAAGTTTGGCAGATTCGGGCCTGAATATTATGACAATATCAGGTACATATATATTTTTTTAATTAGTTACATTTAAAAGAAATAAAAACCATTCAATTCACAAAATGTTTTTCTCGGTATATCGTTAAGCTGCAAATTAAAAAAATAATAATATTTCTATCTATCCGTTAACGCTGCCCGATAGATTGTATATTTTGTCATTTATTCGTTATTATTATTATTTTAATTTATATTGTAAATGTTTTATGTAATGTTGATTTATTTCTGTGATTGACCGAGCAGAGCGAGGTCCTGTTTCAAGTCGACCGATTTGCTTTTCGTTCGTTTATTCGTGAAGTAATTACGACCAAACGCGTTGTTCGATTTCCTTCAAATTTGGCACGATTGTTCGTCTCAAATATATAGGCAAAATATTATTAATTTGCATCTAAAGAGACGACAGGATCTTTTGATGGGGTTAGAGGGGCAAAGGGTGCAGGTGAAAGGGAGAGGTGAGGGGCATATAGGAATGGTTAGTATCATACTATATGATATGTGCCATGTAAATTGTAAGCATAATGGCATACAACATTTTTCTAAATTGGTTAGTGACGTATTGCATCTCAAATATTGTATACGTTTAAGGGCAGGACCCGTATTGAATGGAGTAAAATAAAAATATATTTTTCATCATGATCTAAAAATATTTTTTTAATATCCTATTCGCATTCAGGCTGTTTTTATTAGTGACATCTTTGTAGTGGGTGAATCAGTATGGCGAACTAAGCATTTTTTGATAAATTTTTTTGGGGTAGACCAGATTTTTTTTATATTTTTAAATAATATAAAAAGCTGTGAGCACGATGCGCAATCTAGAGGTAGGTAAAATATTGCTAATATTGTTTGTAAGCGATATTATACCTACCGCTAGGTTAAAAAAAAACAAAAAAAAACAGTTTTCTTGTTTTTTTTTTTAATTGAAAGTTGCTAGGAAAGTGCTAGATGGATATAGGCAATCGCACATGGTGTCTTAAATAGGTTACAATTAATTACTATTGGATACAGATGATATTAGATATTATTCTATACATCTGTTATTTTGTACATGGATCTTTTGTCAAGTCCAGGGTTGTATACAGACAGATATGCTAAACATCTTTTCAGAACAACGCTTTTAAGTATAAATAAGCTACTCAGGGTAATATGAGGCCATCGGTAAATGACAATGACAGCGACATGAGGCCATCTGTATATGTGGCATTTAAATTTAGCAGCATAAATTTACAACAAACTGATCGATTTAAATAAGGTGGATATAACTACTTATGTACCTACATTGAAGACATTTTTTAATTATAATAAAAAAATATTTTCGAAAGAAAAATTATTAATAAGTTGGCTGTAAAAGACAATCTGATTTGTAATTTGTATTATTTAAATTATCTATTATAAAATATTATGTATAATTTTAGTATATTTATAATATATTATGTATGTACTTATACTTATTTTATATATAAATAAGCCTCTTATATTTTGTATATTTATATTATTATATATCAGATATATTTTGTCTGCATTTATGTGCAATATTATATCACGAAATTTTTGTAAATATTTTAGAAGTAGTTTAGTTGTAAGAAAACGTCAGTTACAGGTATTTTGGTCTTGTTGGGCATGCGTCTAGCATGATAAATGCATAAATTAATTAATGAAATCTCTTTATTGCACAATAAAATCAAGGTACAATGGCGGACTTATTGCTACATAACAATATCTTCCAGTCAACCAACATGCTGATGTGAAAAGAAGAGTAGACAAATGCATGATCGAATGGGATGTATTTAAGTTTGCTTTATCGCTTATGTAACTAATTACTATGTGTACGATTGTACTCATTAATTCACTACCCAAATGTAAACAAATATATATAATAATTAAACAAAATACTTTTAATAACTATCATTATGTGAATCATGGGAATCTATGGGAATCAAATATCCCAAAAGACCACGAGTACAAATTAAATAAATACCATGATCTCGCAAATTCCGTCACCCGGAACGGTTTCACTGTTCACCTTCACGCGGTGGAAGTAGGCGCTCGTGGCCTGCCAGCTAAATCTTTGTTTCACCTTTTTAAAGATCTTGGTCTCTCCAGGAAAATAATCAACTCCTTTCTAGAAAAATTATCTAAAACCGCGATTTCTGCATCTCAAATTCTATAGCTTCGGACGGGGAGTGAATGGGTGGTAAGGTGAACGCTCACACGTGGCAAGACAGCTGTCCTAAACCTACCACAGCCGGTCATTAGTCCGGAATCCGTTCACCTCCCAGAAGTGTAATAATTATATATGATGGGCCCGATTTTTGGTCGGTGAAATCCATGGCAGCTCCGTTTGTATTTTATTTACTAAAAAGTAGTTTGTCTTTCTGTCAAGGATTTTTTGCTAGTACATATGTTTGATACTGATAATACAATATTATGACATAATTTTTTTGCGAGATGAACTCTGTCTCTGTCAAACATTTTGCCCAGTTTCAAAATTCAGATTCGATGTAATAATTAAAGTAGTTTTTTAATCAGTACAAAAATGTGTTTGTTAGGATTAAATATTCCACCTGCCATTATCAAAATAGGAAACGCCGGATTAGTGAAACGTGATTATGATCATGGTAATTACTTGATGATAAAATTTAAATTATCTGCAATAATTAAAAAATATTATGATAAAATGTGTGGCCCTATTTCTTTAAAAACGATTACGATAACTAGAATATTTTCTGTACTTTAGTCGTATCCTGACTGAGGCCTTCCGAGTCCTGAGGGAACATGTTATGATAGAATAGAAGGCCGTAATGGCTCCTTTATTGTTGAGTTTAGTGAATACCTCATATTCTAGTGTGATATATAATGATAAATATATGTACAAAAAAGGACCAATTGCGAGTTTGCCTCGCGCGCCGAGCTTCCATAGCGCCGTAATAAAAGAGTTCATACTATAAAAAAACACATGTATACTTGAAAAGGAGATATTGTAGCCCATTGATGTTGATATTTATTATTAAACAAGTTACATAATATTAATTTTTACTCGTCACGTCTGAATATTCGTTTGTTTTTATGCTTCTGGATGTATTTTATTAAAATATTCAAATATTCAAAAGATTTATCTTGAAGTAAAACCATTACAGTGTGATTTCCTTATATTTACGCTGAAATTTGTTTTCGCTAAAGTTCGCCAACAGCAGCATCTCAATATTAACAAAAAGTTTGCGCATCGCAGCCGCGCCAGATTTCTCGGTCCCTCGCTCGCATGCTCAGATTACACGTATTCTATCTATTGAACACCAATGCACTGAAACTCAAAAGGGATAGAAATTTGAATTCGAAGTATTTCAATCCCTTTTTGGTTTCAGTGCATTGGTGTTCAATAAATGCAAACGTGTGATCTGAGCATGTGGGCGAGGGACCAAGAAATTTGGCGATGACTATACCTTCAGTCTTTACAGTATTACTGGTAGCGCTGCAAAACGCAACATTCCATCAGTTAAACCTACAGCAAGTTTCCGGAAAATCGCTCGGAAGGCGAAGGGCCCAATTGGCGAAAGATCTGAAAGTTTCGTATTGGGGTGTTCGTCAAATATTCAAAATGAACTCCTACTTAGGCCCAATAACATACAAAAAGTACAAGACTTACATACAGTGCAGAGAAAAATGCAGTTGGATAGAGTCCAGGTACTGAAGCGCTTGCACGCGAGTGAGTCTTCCCAAATATCGCATTATCGGTTGAAAAATTTTGATCGCCAAGCAGTAAGGAAACAAATGAAATGACCTTGCTTGGTAAGAAAGGAACTCAAACGATAATATCTATCAAAGAATAATTATACTAGATTAATTACTATTTTGTTATACTGTTAGTCATAATATCAGGAATCAAGACTCTATTTTCATCACCTGTCAAAATAATATGTACCTAGCAGACTGTTGAAATGATAAGTACCTAGCAGACTGTCAAAATAATATGTACCTAGCAGACGTAGGTACAATTATTATTCCAGGTGAATATTGATTTTTATCATCTCGACACAAGGAATAAAACCAAACTTCACATAAACCGACATCGACTTAGCAAAGTGTGATTCAAATTGAACTTGGTATTTTCGATTTGAACTTGGATTTTTTTAATGAAAAATCCATTCGAAGGAAATGATTTTTAATTTGAAAAATACAAAGTATGAATACCAAAAACTGCAAAACTAAGCTTTTCAAATGCAAACTTATCTTGTAGATAATAATAATACGCAAGCAACAGGACATAATCGATTATGATATTTTGGTTTTCCCGTTAATTCCGATAAGATAATACTAAATTAACCCCTCAAATGTGAGGCGTCCCTTAAGGAATGCCTTGGCAAAATGTATACAAAATGTATATAAATTTATATAAATGTAAATATAAATGTAAATGTGCGCCGCTTTATAGTAATCCGCTCTATAGTAATGCTATAGCTCTATAGTAAACCCCGCTCTATGTAAATGTAAATGTAAATGTAAATATAAATTTATATACATTTTGCCGTAGGCAACCCGAGCTAATCGCCATTCATTTGAGGGGTTAATTAAATCTATGTATGTGGTAAACTGTTAACGAATGCGTTTTTCAGTGTATAGTTTCAATATAACCAGTTCATAGATATATACAGTTTATATATTCAATATAAATTTAAACTCCTAGATTATAGAATGACTGCATAAAATTATAAACTTGATGATAAGCAAGTAAAAAGTTATCTATTTCTCAAAATATTAAAAAAAACTGTGTAATAGACTTTACTGAACTGAACAGACTTTACGATTGTCTCAACATGTCCGAGTCAGAAAACTAATACATATTTTCAAAAATATTATTTCAGTAAATATATTATACTTTTGTCTATGTCAAATCTATTTTAAATTATGGTATCATCGGTTGGAGTATCGCTGGTATAACTAATTTAGATTTAGTTATAAAAAGCACAAAAATCAGCGCCTAAGGTGATTAGCTGCAACACATTTAGATTCTCCTCTAAAGATTGTAACAAAAAACACTTTTGTGTGCCCTTTGCACGTTATTTATTTGGGTTTTTTGGGTTTTCGTGATTTTTCTTTTGGTTTTCTGTCCTAATGATATTGTTTTATTTCAAAGAATATTTTTATAACCTAAAATGCATTTAACAACTCGATGTCACGCAGTTTTTCGTATCCATTTTAAACGATTTGTAGGCTTTCTTCTAGTATGGGCTCAATGGTTCGGCCATGTTTGCCGAATGAACGATAATCGCTTGCCACGTAAACTTCTTTGGCGAGACCGTCCGACAGAATGGAGAATTCAGCGATCGGCACCGAAGAAAACCTGGCTAAATAACATCAAAGACGACCTTAAGAATCAACTATTATCGGCTAGGGATGCTAGAGACGTGGCAAAAAAATCATCAAGAATGGAAGCGAATCGTGAATGGAGTACGAGATCCAGCGGCACCGACAGCAGCGTATTGGCCGCGAGGATGACCCTCCCCCCAATCGCCGGCTACGGAACAAATAATAATATTAAATAATGGGCTCAATAAACCCTCGTTTATAAAAATCTGCAAAGTAAGCCGGACGAACACGACGTCACAGTATACCGAGTTAGAACAGTAGGCGCGCTTTTGAGCGGGATTGCGGGGATTGGGTGTGAGGGAAATCAGCAGAGGAATACGTTACAGCAAACGCCTATAGGTACCGTTACGCGTGGGTGGGGTTGTCAAATTTCTAAAATGTTTGAATACATGCGGCGTCGGCGTAGTGGCGGCCATATGACGGTCATATGCGAATATCGTGTGGCTTTTAAAACTCGTGATGTCGCTCGCGTTAAGTTAATAATGTATCCAGATATTTTTACTGATAGTAAGTATTTAAATGATTTTACTGATCAGACTTTACGATATTCTCAGCAAAGAGTAAGAAAACTAATTGACATTTTCAAAAATATTAGAGGAGCTATGGACTCAATTTCAGTAAAAATGGTGTACGTTTATATATGTTAAATCTATTGTAAATTATGGTATCATCGGTTGTAGTATCGCTGGTATAACGGCTTTAGATCCAGTTATAAAAACCACAAAAATCAGTGCATAGGGTGATAACTTCAAACTGCCTAGATTCCCCTCTGAAGATTGTAACAAAAATCACTTATAAAAATCATGATTTGCACGTTATTTGTATAAGTTTTTTAATTTTTCATGATTGTTCCTTTGGTTTTCTGCTCTAGTGATAATGTTTTATTTCGAAGAATAATTCTTCACCTATAAATCCACTTGACATTTCGATGTCATTGAGTATTTCAACAAACATAAATATGATATTTCGGTGTTAAAATAAAAAAATAAAAAACCACGAATTCATTAGTAAATTTTAAATAAACAATACACACAACAATACATTCAATTGTATTTGATTTATATGGTATTAAAATGTTTAATTATTTTCGGTCTACAAACATATATTATTTTTGATGCATGCTGGCTAGGCCAGATGCTAATAACTAGCATCTTGCGGTGTCGACTACAACGGGCGAGCCCGTCACCAGAGGACGTTTTAACGATTAGTCGTTTTGTCGCCCTGCAGTGAACGTAGAAGACTTTGGAGAGTACAATTCTTCCTGCTAATAACTAGCAGGCGACATCCGGTTAAAAGGTAGCTTGTGGGGCAGCAAGCCTGCTATAATTCCGCGCAAGAAGATTAGGAGTGGTCAAGGAATCCGCTCTAAAAGTTATTTAAAATAACAGAAAATTAAATAATGTAGAGCAGTATTCCATCATTATATAGTTAAGTGTCACGCTAGTTTTTTGTTTTAATGCGGATATTTCGAGGTTGAGGTTGGCAGCAATCGCAAATCTGGGTTTGGGTGTTGGTGCGTTATCTTTGTAAAACTAAACAATTTTAGCGAGTTTGCCTTTTCGTTTTTCACGTACTTCATTACGGAGTTTTTTATTTGTTTAACATATACGGGGGCTAACGGGCCCATGATGAGTTGACCACGATGACCCATGTGTTCAGGGTCGGTCACACTCACGGGTCAACACCCATCCGACGGCCTCCCCGCATGGGGTGCGAATCCTGGGTAGGACACTGGGTCAACCAGTCTCCCCTGGGAATCAAACCTCTGGCGCCCCTGGACGGTCTGCACACCGTGCGGCGCAAGCCAATCGATTGTGCTCTCCGACTAACAGTCGGGGGAGTCTGGGAACTGTATTGTTTCCTATAGAGCGGGGGTGGTTGCGTACCTTACGGCGACTGCTCTTGAATTGACCATTGGCCATCCGATCCCGGTTCAGAGCCGGGCAAAGGACGCCTTGGTCCGCGATAGATTCGGTGTTCTCCGTTTCACCGCTTCATAAGGGAGAGGATCGCGCAAGCGACCTCGAACTCGGAACCAATCGAGAGACCGGAGAAATCTGGTCACAATTGGAAGTGAGGGCGCGAGTATCTCGAGCCCGCCGGGTCTATTCCTGGCTAACTCGCGGTAAGGCGTTGGACTCTCACGGGTTGTGACGTAGCTGGACGTAGGATTGTACTGTCCAAAGTCTTCTACGTTCACTGCAGGGCGACAGAACGACTAATCGTTAAAACGTCCTGTGGTGACGGGCTCGCCCGTTGTAGTCGACACCGCAAGATGTTTAACATATACAGCCCCCGTTATAGTAGCTCCGAGATCAATGTATTCAATCATCACGACTCTTTGACTGTCTCAGAGCCCTCGATCTTACAGGTGGATGGAATGGCCTTGTGGAAATGGCGGTAGTTTCCTGTGGACTGTTATTTTGATTCAGGATCGTAATGGTAAAGAAAACCATATTTCGTCCGTTGTTATGAATCGAGCCAAGAAATGATCAAGATCCTGTTGTAACAAATGCAATAACTGTTGCGAAATCTTTAGTCTAGTTTCTAGTGCTAATACCCGTAAGCATTCTAGTGCTAATACCTTTTTGTCATCCCTAAGCGATCATGTAAAATACTATTCTAAAATACTACTTATCGAAATCTTGACGTCTACCGTAATAAAAGCAACATTTACATGACGACCAGTCAGAACAATTCACAACGGGCGGGTTTATTATCATACTTTTATTTATTTTATTTTTAGTTTTATATTGTTAAGGAGACATACAGCTATTACAATACATTCGGTACAAAATTATAAAATTTCATAGATGAAGCTAATTATATGGTTCCACTTAAACATTTATAATTTAAATACTAAACATATTTTTTTTACACTAACGACAATCTCCTATTACCAACCACTATGAAATGTGTATATGTATGTGTGCATGCATCATATGTGTAAGTGTGTGTCATGTTATTGCATTCGATCGACAGATATTGAATTATTTATTACCAGAGATTAAAATGATTAAAGAAAAGCTAAATCTAAAAATATATACTGCTATATGTATGGATTTTTCAGGTGTTCATGATTATTCCTTTGGTCTTCTGTCCTAATGATAATGTTTTCTCTCAAAGAACCTATAAATCTTTTTGACAGTTCGATATTAGGTATTTCAACAAATATTTATGAGTATTTCAGTGTCGCAATAAAAAACCACGAGTTAGTAATCAACAATAAAACATTAAACATAAAATTGTTTTATTTTATTTTATTTTAAATGTAGTTATTTATTTCTACAGTCAATAAAAACAAATTCTTTATGCTGCATACTGGCCAGATGACTATATCTAGCAGGCGTCATTTGGTTGAAAGATGGCGTGCAGGGCAGAGAGCCTACTATTGCGCGCAGGGAGATTCAGAGTGTTTTACAACCCTGAGTCAGCTATAAGATATATTTAAAACAATCTAAAATTAAATAATATAGTGCAGTTATCCATTATTATATAGGTATAGGGTATTTTTTATAGTCAAGATTTTGATATTGAGGTTTAAGATACAGTTTTTCGTTTCCATTTCAGCTGATTTCTAGGCACTTTAGTATGGGCTCAATAAACCCTCTTTTATAAAAATCTGCAAAACAAGTCGGACGAACACGGCGTTATGCTGCAATTGTGATTTTGTCGCCAACCTTTCACACACCCGTTCACAGCCGTTCACACCGTTCACACCATAATTTTTCTTTGCCAATTGGCCAAAAATATTAGCCAAAAACAAAAAACTTTGCCCGAAAGCATTAAAAAGCTGCATATCTAAACATATTTAATGATAATCTAAAACATTGGAGTATGTCCAATGGCAGGGTATGCAAGATATGTTTCTGAAAAAAAATATATATTTTCGTTTTTATATTATATTATATCTTTATTATAATATAATCTTTTTAAGTAGATATTGAAATGGCATAATTCCTACTTAATTATATTATTATTTGCTTTTCTTATCACAAATGTTATATTATTGTATCAGATATCTTTCATATATACGTAATAATATACTTTTGGATAATAATACATCAACTATGCAGCATCGCTCGTTACAACATCGTCCCAGAAGTGCAGCGAGGAACGATGATGAATTTCCCCTAATGTATACTCTAACTGTATTGAGTTTTCGGAAAAATCCTTTCCACTTATGTCTTTAAAAAGTATTTGTTGTCACTATAATTTATTATGTGATTTATTGAGTGTATGTATATAAATATAAATATATATATATATATATATATATATATATATATATATATATATATATATATATATATATATATATATATATATATATATATATATATATATATATATATATATATATATATATATATATATATATATATATATATATATATATATATATATATATATATATATATATATATATATATATACCTATATATATATACATATATATATATATATATATATATATATATATATATATATATATATATATATATATATATATATATATATATATATATATATATATATATATATATATATATATATATATATATATATATATATATATATATATATATATATATATATATATATATATATATATATATATTTATATATATATATATATATATATATATATATATATATATATATATATATATATATATATATATATATATATATATATATATATATATATATATATATATATATATATATATATATATAAGATGATTATAAAGTAAATAATTATAAAAGCCACTTACATCGTGACGAAGGATTCCCTTGATCGGAATCCTTCGTCACGATGTAAGTGGCTTTTATAATTATTTACTTTATAATCATCTTATTGATCAATTCTAAAAAGAATATATACACAAAACTATCAAATATATATATATATATATATATATATATATATATATATATATATATATATATATATATATATATATATATATATATATATATATATATATATATATATATATATATATATATATATATATATATATATATATATGATTTTAACTACTTGAATTTTTATTTCTCCGCCATATCAATCATTATATTCTGTATTTTATTGCCGCACTTTCATCCACATCTGTATTTTATTACCGCAATTTCAGCATTTCTAAACTTGTCCGCCGTAGCAAAACAAAAACTTCGGTTTAGTGAGGAGACACAGGTATACCTTTAATTTTCAATCTTGTATATTTAGTATGAAAAAACCTTGTAGATTGGATTTTAGGTATTTCTTTGTTTTTTTATGTAAATAAATAAATAAAATAAAATACATATTATGTACGCATATTAAAATTCAATAAATAATATTTTCCACATCCTTTAAAATATTTTAAAATTAGCCTTAGAACAGATGGTAATATAGGCTAGATTACCTAAAAAATATATAATGTTTATTATTCATTAAATATTTATGATTTTTTATGATTCGATTTAAATTAAGCCGAATGATTTTCTATCTTATCTAATCATATGTAAGCTTGTAAGAGAAGTGGATTCATTTACGTATGCATATAGCAACCAAGAAAAAGATGCAATATGTTGCCTATATTTTAAAAAAAAAACTTTGAATGTGTATTTTATTTGGATAATATTTTCTCCTAATCCTCAAGATAATATCGTTAATTACTATTCCTATTAATCGATCATTTATTTTAAAAACGAATAGGGAAAAGATAAATAAAATTCGGTGTCAATTTTTAGTATAAAAGCTGGGGAGTTTCTAAAGAAATGTATAGCTAGCTGCTAATTCTACAATATGAAGACTACTCTATTGATCGCTTCGCTGCTGATTTGTGTTGCATTCAGTAAGTGTTTTTTTTAAATTTCTGTTTTTTTTAATTTCTGATCCAATTGTAATTAAAAATAAGTTAGAGTGAGTAGATACATTTCGATTTATATTCTAAATGTTATATCACTTCTCAACGAAACCTGTTATATACAATGTACCACTTAATAACATGTAGAAACTCCTAAAAATTACAACAGGTTCTCAAAGGAAAAAATCGATTAATAAATTAAGAAAAAAATTGAACGTGGTTAACTTTTATCTATATTTTTTTATTTTTCTTAAAACTTTCACGCAACAAAGAGTCAGGGCGTTATATTATCGTTTTTTTTTACTGAATAATCCTTTTTTGATCTAATTAGGCCGGGCGGCATACTTATCCAAGCCCAGGCTGGATGGTAGGATCGTCGGCGGCAATGAGATCACGATCAACCAATGGCCTTCGATCGTGTCCATGCAGATCCTCCTCTGGGGCAGCTTAAGCCACACCTGTGGTGCTAGCCTAATCAGCGTCAACAGGCTAGTCTCTGCAGCTCATTGCTACGAAGGAAAGTAAGTAACAGAACCGATAGCCAACATATTTCTACTGATAACGATATACCTAGCATTAAACAATATTTCTCCAATTTAGGAACAAACTGGTTCTGACAATCAGTACATCAGAACCCAAATCACCGGGTTTCCCAAGATAATGTTTTATCTCAGCTTATTTTCTCTGTACCCCGAAGGGATACATGTAGCTATTATTGGGCGGTCTAAGCCCCATGGAGAGTTCTTAAATTCTTGCGAAATGCAGGCGACTATCATCGCTAGTAGCAATTCTAATTATATTTTAAAGTTACTATACCGACGAGGATGAAGTTTTCAGTTTGCATGTACAGTTCACCTTCATCTCCACCGCCTACTCTAACATAGGTTGAATCATTTTCTTCCAAAAGAATTACCAGTCTGTTCTCCCATACTAGTCTAGCTTATAGAAAATTGGTCATTTTTCGACCCCAGAGGAGAGGATTTGTCCTTAAATGTTGGGCTGCTTCAAAACATGCATATGATTAGGCAGCCTATGAGAAAGCTCATTGTCTGCTTTTCCCGAATCATGGGGCCAGCGGATTTATAATTTTGTCGACGCCTCAGATCTGAAGGTTTCCTGCTGCTGCATCACGTGTGTTTTCATTTCCTTGAAAGCTTTGCAGAAGGTTCAAATGCAGATCCGAGGAATATGTAATTTTCTTTAAACCTCTGAGTCTTAGGTCGTTGTACGATATTGTTGCGTTGGCACTGAACCAGGCGTATTCTTATTATCCAATGGAACTTGCGACTGATAACATGTTTCCATTGCGCTTTAGCCGTGGCACAGCAAGCAACTGGAGAGTCAATCAGGGATCCTCGTGGCACAATATCGCCGGCAACGTATTTCAGGTATCTCGAATCATCAACCACCCTAACTACGACTCCCGGAATATTGTCAACGACATCAGCGTCATCCGTTTGGCTTCCAACGTTAGCAGCACTGCTGGAATCATCGCTCTTACCAGACAGGGCGCAGCCTACCCCGCTGATAATACCTGGGTATCCACCGCTGGATGGGGCAGTACCTTCGTGAGTACCTTAGAGTACCTACTTAGAGTACTTGGTTGAAGCAGGTACGTGGGGCAGTACCTTCTTCAACCAAGAATTAAGCCCAATCTTAATTGTGGGACCTACTAATTCGTTTCAATTGTGCTTTAAGGAGGGCGGACCACTCTCATCGCAGCTGAAGTATGTAGACAATCGTATCTGGTCCCGGCAAAGATGCTCCGCGGCTTACTCGTCCTTAGACGTTGTAATTAGCGTCGTGGAACTCTGTGCCGGCTGGCACACTGGCGGCCGCGACGTCTGCCAAGGTGATTCCGGCGGTCCCCTCGTCGAAAACGGAGTCCTCATCGGAGTCACCTCCTGGGGTATGGGCTGTGCCCGTCCGGCCTTCCCTGGTGTCTACGCGAGGGTTTCCCAATTCGTCACCTGGATTTTAGCCCAGTAAATGCCTCTAAACTAAACGGCATTCTTTTCTTTACGCCAACATTGGATTATAAAATAATTTTAGACTACTTTACCGTGTAATAATAAAAAAAAATAAAAACGTGTTTCATTTACGTTATTCAGGCGGTTATTATATACAAGGTATATTGTTAATTAGTGCATTTAATATCTTGGTAAAATTCAAAGCAAAACCCAAGACGTAGATCGCTGAAGCAGTCATTTGGTGGAACGTAAGATCCTAGGTATACCTTACTATATAGGGATTGCTTACCTACATACTATAAATTACGTGTCATTATACTGTATTTTTATTATTATTTATATATTATATTGATGTCAATATTGTATGATTTCATATTTATTACATATTATGCATATTCTACGTACCTAGCTGAATCTATATATTTTTTCTTTATTTTATTATATCTATGTCTTTCATATTAAAACAAACTTTTACACCATACCTGAATTGGAAACAATATGACCTTTAGAAGCTGACTTACGTCAGTTTGTAAAAACAATGCATCTACATACTTAACGCGTAATACGTAATACCGCCTACAGGCCCTATTGCCCTATCAGGTCTATTTGGTTGCATAAATTTTTTAAAAAGGATATAGTAGTAAAATCTTCTCGTATTTATTTATATTTGTCTAATTGTATAATTACCTACTCATATGACATCAATTCATAATAAATTATATTATAATAAGATTACATTTTGAAGAAAAAAATTAATACGTAATCTCTTTAATTCCAAGACCATGAATTCGATTCAACATTTTCACTAAAGTGCTGCGAGCATAGCTTTTAAATTAAAAACCTTTAATTTATTTTTTTTCTTTCAAAGCTACTCATCAGGTTATAATTATTAGGTCACTAACACCAGAGTTTACTTTTTATTTTATTTCTATTCAAATAAAGTTCCAGAGGGGCGATCACCTCTGTATAAGTCATTTGGCCGTTTTGGAAAATCTTAAATTTACTATTATAACTTTAAGGGTGGAGCTTTCTGGGGGCGTTAAATGACATCAAGGAATATCTTTCTTCTGTGATATTGCGGTATGACACATTTTACTAAAACTAAAAGGTGACAATGTTAAAATTTTGAAAATTAGATATTTGAAGAAAATATTAAATAATGAACATGAAACAATGAACTTTTTTTATAATTTTCTTATGACTTTTTCTTTCTTTTCATTCTTATAACTTATTTTTTCTCTTTATTTTAGTTGTAAGTCTATTATCACACTTTATTTAATGGAAATTTATATTCTATTGAATACGGATTTTAAAATGGAATTTCCATGTTTGTTTGTTTCTGAGGACCTCATTTTAAGGCAATTCAGTTTTATGAGCATTTTACTAAAACTTTTAAATAATTTATTATAATATTAGAGCCCTATCCACCCTAGAACGGGCTTATCTCAGTTAGGTGGCAAAGTCAAATAAGCATAAGGTTAAGGTTTTGCAATTCGGTTCCAGTTATTTTTTAAGCAAAATCAATGTTTTTTAGCAATTTTATTTATTTATTTATTTATTTAGGTACATAGGATTAGGTATACAGTTCATTCATAGGTCATGTAATCTTATAATAATTATATAAATTATTTAATAATTAATATAGGGAGGTTTAACACATCTTACATGACCTTTACTGCCAATAGCACATCTAACTAGGCGATAATTTGGCCCGTCTCTAGATGTGCATATTTTTATGCAATTTTAAGAAATGAAGTGTTTTTTTTTTTAAATAAATTATTTGGACCCACCACCTGTATATATACATAAATATACCAATTTTATAAAAAATATAGCTATGTAATAAATATATACATTTATAGTTGTAATTTAATAAAATTTAATTAAGAAAAATAGATAAGTGATACTAAATTCTTAAATAAATTAATAAAATATAAATATTGACGTTAGCTATAAGTATTTAGTTAAAATAAGATTTAAAAACATATAAATTAAATAATGGTAACACAGGGTGTGATCCGCTTTCGCACTAACCTAGCAAATTCTCAATTCAACTTGGTTATGTTTCGCAGAGGGAAATCTGTGAGTCACTTCTCAAACAGCTCAATTTCCAACATTTTGTAAAGAAATATGTCAAGCTTCGTATGACCATGGCAGAAGCCAGGGTATGACAATAAGAGGATGTTAATTAGTACAACATTTTATACTGGGAGACGGACGCCAATACAACTAGAAAGAAAGACGAAATCTCGCCGCCGAAGCCGGCCCGACGATTATTTCCAGAATACATCAAATACTAAAGAAAAAGCAGTGTTTCTAAAGATTTGAATAAGGTATTAATTTCCAAATTCTAATAAAAAGAAAAACCGACTCCATTTCTTTTATAAGTGCAACAGCCATGTCATGGTGATACTTAGAACGGGCTATCATAATTGAATGTGTATTCAAAATTGTATGTATGTGCTGTTGACCGTTGAGGAGTTCCCTCGTTGGAAGCCAACCCTGGGTGCCGCAGTCCTTGGTGAAACTTAGAACGGGTTGTCGTAATTGAATACATATACAAAATTTTGTGTTTGTGCTGCTGACCGTTGAGGAGTTCCCTCGTCGGGAGCCAACCCTGGGTGCAGCAGCCATGTCATGATAAAACTTAGAACGTGCTATCATAACTGAATGAGTATACAAAATTTGGGGTCTGTGCTGTTGACCTTTGAGGAGTTACCTCGTCGAGAGTAAACTCAGGGTGTGGAGTCAGGTCATGCTTATCATAAAAATAAATGAATTGTCATCGGAATTGATCCAACATGTAAATTTTCAATTTCAAATGATAACATTTGAGGAGTTCTCTCAATTCCTCACGGATCCATCATCAGAACAGGATTTTGACAAAAATGGGACCAATCTGTAAGTATATTCATTCGAATAAAAAAGAATTTTCCAAATCGGTTCATAAATGGCAGAGTTCTAAGGTAACAAACATTAAAAAAAATACAACCGAATTGATAACCTCCTCCTTTTTCGTCGGTTAAAAAGAAGATTTATTAATTATTTTTAGTAGTTGCAGGCAATAATAGATAGGCAAGTACGGTATTATGTGTTACTTACAAATAGTTGTAATTAAAGTTTTATGTCTACGATAAAAAAAAAACAAATATAATATATATATATATATATATATATATATATATATATATATATATATATATATATATATATATATATATATATATATATATATATATATATATATATATATATATATATATATATATATATATATATATATATATATATATATATATATATATATATATATATATATATATATATATATATTTATTTAATTGTAAGGTTAGTGAAGGTTGTACCTTTGCCGGACGTTTCGGAGCCGAAAAAAGAAATGGTAAACTTGTGTACCACCTACTTTCCCGGAGTTGAAAAGTTAAGGCCAATTTTGAAGGACTTGTTTCCGATCCTTTCATCGAGCCCGTTGACGAAAAGTCTCTTTTCCGGCCCTCCCTCAGTGTCATATCGTCGACCACCTAACCTACGCAACATTTTGTCTAAGACAGGGACTCCATCTCCCGTGACGCAATCATCGCTACCACCAGGATCATTTCCCTGCAATCGCAGTCGCTGCAAAACATGCCCGATCCACCTCCAGGCAGAAGAGTTCACGAGCCCCAACACCTCCGAAAATTATTCGATCAAATCGCATGCAGATTGCAATTCGCAAAATTGCATTTACTATCTTCAATGTAAGTTTTGTGAGGCGTTTTACGTTGGGGAAACCACCAACGCCCTCAGATTGAGGATGAATAATCACAGATCCTCAGTGAGAAACGATCTGTCTAATCTTCCGATTCCACTCCACGCTCGGTCGCATGGAAAACTCTTTAACGATTGTTTTACGGTTAAGGTGGTAAAGGCCTTCCCAGAGAACACGCCTGAAATTAAGCTCAAAACATGGGAACTGGGACATATTTGGGTACTTGGAGCTTGCCATGGCAAAGGCCTGAATATTCAACATTAATGATACAGACACATTCCATCCTATAGTATACACCTTTTTAATATATACATATATATCTATTTGTTTTTATACTCTCACAAACACACCCTCACAAACATACACACTCACACAAATAAACACACCCTCACTCACCCTCACACACACACACACACACACACGCACACACACACACACACACACACACACACACACACACACACACACAGTGTAGATACAAATTACACTACATATTAATTCTTCCACCTATATATTCTCATACACTCTACATATTCTCATACACTCTACATATCATTATTTATTTCCACATTACCAAATTCTAAATCCAATATCTTATTTTAAAATGTATTTTCCCGCCCACTACACCCCTCTCCCAGCACCACAGAGGAATGCGGGTAGTTGCAGGTGACAGCTTCCACTGCAGTATTCTTCTTGCCGCTGAAGAAGGAGCCACGGGCTCCGAAACGTCCGGCAAAGGTACAACCTTCACTAACCTTACAATTAAATAAAAATGTTTTAAAAGTTTTCATTCAAAAATTATATATATATATATATATATATATATATATATATATATATATATATATATATATATATATATATATATATACATATATATACATATATATATATAACATGTATTATTCGTCTGTACTACCCGCCATTTTATTTTGTAGCTGCCATAGCCACCCACGCTATAAATAAGCTTTGATAAAATACCAATATTTCCTAGTAATCAGTTAATATTATTAAACAAAGATAACTGTGATTATAAGGTTTAAGGAGAAGCTAAATCTGAAGAATATATCAAATAAAATATAGTGTAGTAAGTTTTCACTTAATCTTTGTTAGGTTCTAGAAGATGAAGAGTGCTATATTGTGCTTAACGCTTCTGGCGTGTGAGTCACTGAGATTCACTGAGTGTTTTTATCGGAAAATTGTTGAATGTTTCTTAAGTAGATTGATTGACTGGAATAGGGCTATAGTATATTAATTTCGTACGTAATATCAGTGAGAATATAGAGTGACATTACGGGAGAATAGTCACCTACTTTTAAAAAAAAAACGCGCCCTTTACCAGGATTTGTGTTTTTTGTCGTAAGCCTGAGATGAGAGACACATACAAAAAAATCCTCCAGGAATATCCCCGATTAATGTTATTCAATGACGACGCAGTATTGGATACGAAATTTGCATTTCTCTTATATATATTATACTCCCTGACTATTAAATTCTATTAGTATATCTTGATTATTTGTATGTAGATATTATTGACTATCATGAGAGTAATGTTATTAAACCTATCAACTACTACGGGCGATCCCGTAACCTCGGGAAGTTTCAACGAACTTTCCGAGGTGACGGGATCGTTCTTTCTCCCGTGAGTGTGAGCGCAGAAGACCTCCGCCACCTGCCCGTCAGAGGCCAACGCCTTACGGCAAGGCACCGGGAAAGGTACACAGCGGGCAGCCTCGCCCTCTGACCACCAGTTTGAAAGGACATCTCCGTCTGGAATTAACCATCAGGATACCTCCTACCTCCTGACTGTTACGAGTTCGAGGTCGCTTGCGCGGTCCTCTCCCTTACGTAGCGGTGAAACGGTGTCTACCGAATCGATCGCGGACCACGGCATCGTTTGCCCGGAATCGGGTAGCCGATGGTCGTTTCAAGAGCATTCCAGACTCCCCCGACTGTTAGTCAGAATGCACAATCGATTGGCTTACTCCGCACGGTGCGCAAACCGTCCAGGAGCGCCAGAAGGTTGACTCCTGGGGGAACCCGCCGGATGGGTGTTAACACGTGAGTGTGACCGACCCCGAACAAATGGGTCTTCGTAGCCAACTCAACAAGGGCCCATTAGCTCCCAAAATCTACTGGACTAGGTTTGTTTGAAAAGCTTTATTGCACACACAAAAGAATACAATGTGGTGGGCCTATTGCCAAGTGGCAATATCTACCGACCATACCGCCAGGGTTATTGTGACTGAAGGTTTATGTGGGCAAATTAATTTACAAGTAATAAATGAATACACTTACAAAAAAGTCATCATAGTATAAAATATAATTCAACGATTAGTAACGTATGCCAACTCGATATTGAAGGGAGGAGTGAAATATAAGGACAAGCAAAGGAGACGGGAGGGGAGGGGGGAATTCATAAGTTGAGTAAATATCTCTTTAAAGAATTTTTAAACCCGCTCATATTTTCAAGTTGTCTTATCGGTAAAGGCACGGAATTCCAGAGACGGGCCGCTTTCACTGCGAAAGACCTAGCTAGACATGAAAGTTGATGAATGCTGAGGTATAGCCAGTAATAGATTTTTCTGAGAACGCAATGGAAGACCATGCGCTCTGTGAACGATATAGAGCAATACGCTAGAGCGGAATGTGAAACGAGCGGTTGTCACTTTATCGCATTAAAACTACCCACCAAAGATAAAGCATCCGAATCTAACAACGCACGAATTGTGTTAAAATTTATTCGGACGAGTATAAGTTCGACAGGTAGTTTTTATCGACGATCGTTCGTTTCATATTCCGCTCTGACATATTGCTCTATCCCGTTCGCTTGAATTAATTTTTAGTTTTAGTTCACAAAGAAACGCAATCGGGCCCATTAACCATATTATAAATATAAAATGCAGTTGCATTGGTTAAGATTAATCGGAATAGAAAGTCACTGTCTTGATAATGATTACAAAAAGAATAAGACGTACTTAATGCTAATACTGTATGTATCTAAAAAAATAGTTATGTATGTATCTAAAAAAAAGTAAAAATATCAAAATAAAAATTAAAGATTATTGTATTTTTTATGCTTAAGTTTTGAGATGCAAAAAATAGCTCGTTGGCGAAATAGGATGTTGGATTATTATTCGATTTGGTTTTCTAGCTTTTACTGCGAAGCTATAAATACAATTACTTTAAGCGATTTTCGCAAATGACAACTATGAAAATTTCTTTAAAGATACACTTTTCATGTTATTGAAATACAATTTTCCCATTACTTATTAAATTTTCAGATTGATTTTTAGATCCAGACTGTCATGGGTGCCGGGACATCCGATAACATAACGTAACTATCATCGACTTTTTCGGCGCTAGTAGCTCTTGGAATAAAAGAATTATTAGTAGTCCAAGATTTTGGACCATCTTAAAACAAACCGGTATATTAGATATACTCCAAATACTGTATAGAGCTAGAGATGCCAAAAAAGAATCTTTAGAACAATATCTTTAATCAGATTGTTTAGTCCAGTACAATGAGTTAGGTCTGAATGATAGACGCACTCTTACAGATATTATGACATTCTAAAAATTCTGTAATAATACTATTTCGATTGCTCAAGCATTGTCAACAGTTTAGATTCGGGTTTCAGCAAAAATAACCATCTAAAAGCCCTGTTTCGCCTGTCATCCCCGGACGCAAATTCTAGGCTTAGAGTACTCCTAATATGCTCAACTCCTGAATGTCTTCAGGATGTGCGACAAATATGTCAAGGTTTCGTGGACATTGATAAGTTCATGGACAAATCAAGCACCACCTTCAAGGCGAGAATCTGCACTTCGCCAGTAGTGCCCACTTTCATCTTTTTACTTGGTTCTCTTTTTTATTTTTATTTTTTATGACTATTAAAATCGTTGTCACCACTACTACATCTAGGATCTCTAGTTGTTAATTACATATTTTGTATATTTCTTTGGTCATTACTTGACAATAATTGAGAAAAAATATAATCTGCGAAAAAATATAATCTTTAATATGCTCTACTCTTCTGTCAGGGATATTGCTTGGTTCTTTTATTTGGTTTAATTTTATTTTTGCCAGATAAATGATATGTTTAAAATAGGAATATTATAAAAAATGTATTTATTAATTGTAAGTTCTATACCCTTACCGGGTTTTTTGGAATAAAATAAACTTTGAACTTTGAACTTTGGTATTGGTATCTACGCTTAATTTATATTGTTTATTTAAAGCTTGGTAATCGCACTATTGTTTTACTAGTTTCCTCGTTGACTTAGTAATAATTTAAAAAATGAAGGGTAGAAATCATTGGACGATAAGAAAAGATCTGTGCTACGCCTAGACATAGGCCGTAGTAAAAGACATAGAGATTGCTTAGAAGGAAATAAAGGTACTTGATTATTTTTATTGATTATTGTAATTTGTGGTTTTAGTGAGTAAATTTTAATAATGACTTTTGAGTATCGCCACTATCAAAATGTTGTATATCGACTTATCATAAAAGCAATAATCAAGAAGTTTGAACTATATACCTGGTGATCAATTGGGATATTGTAAAAACGAACGAATACATTGTAATATAAATGTACCTAGATATTAAGTTTCTACAACCTGTTAAGATTTTCAGAAATAAATAAATGAAATGAAATGAAATGATCAGTTTGCGATCGTCTTTTTGTCGAGGGACTTTTCACTCTTTTTTATCCAGTTCTTTAGCCTCGTCAGCACAGAGCTGTACGTAGCAAATATTTCGATCAGACGATATTTATTGGAACGAGTTTCGAGCGGTAGCGCCTCTTCTATTTGTACGTAAGGTATATGGTAAACATAGACAATAGGCTCGATTGCGTTTATTCGTGAACTAAAATCGGAAATTAGTCCGTGTGAACGAGACAGGGCAATACGCTAGAGAAAATGTGAAATGAACGATTGTCACATTTTCGCATTAAAACTATTCACAAAAGATAAAGAATCTGAATCTCGCCGTACGAAATGTGTTAAAATTTATTCGGACGAGTATAAGTTCGACAGGTAGTTTTTATCGACGATCGTTCGGTTCATATTCCGCTCTAACGTATCTTTAATATACACTATTATGAAAAATAATACCACCTCTCATCTTTACATCATAAGAGCTAAACCTCGTAGGAATAATTTGATAAGGTTTGATTATTCAGTATAATTATTGCCGTTTCAAATATTTGATTTTTGAGCATTTATCTTTTATTTTATCTTACTTTGGTTATTATTAGTATTTGGAGTATTTGTATTGATTATTTGTACATTCATATTATGATTATTTGTAATTTAAACATTTATTTTTATGACATATCCAACTGTATTTAAAATTTAGGATAAATAAATACGTTACTATTGACTATTGGCTATTTGGTAGATGTTTAATTTAAGTTTCAAAACTATATTTTTTTAATTTTAAAATGAACGACTTTTAAAGGTCTCAAATAAACTAACATGGTATTTGCGTAACGGGAAAGGCTTTGAAATATACAAAATAAGTATAGACAAAACGCAAAACTAAGCGTTTAAATGCAAAACTAAACGGCTGCGAAGCGAGCGTCCCTGTTTTCGACTGGATACGTTTAATTTTCGGCAATAAACGCAAAAAAACTTAAGATAAGATTTGATTATGATAACAGTGACTAATTATATACTTAATTCAAGGTAACCAAAATGTTATTTTCCAAGGGGATTAAGATCTTGTTGATAATAATAATACGTAAGCGACAGCATATAATAGATTATGATATTTTGTTTTTCCCGTTAATTCGTATAAGATAATATTAATTTAATGAAACCTATGTAAATGGTAAACTAAAAACGCCCTTGATAACAATCTAACATAAGTCTGCTAAGCAATGACGCAGTATTTTAAACGCACAGTGTGCGGCTCATATGAATGAGGTCAAAAAATAAAAAAGCTCGAAGTATTATATGTAGAAAATTTCAAGATAAAATTATACACTTGGTAAAAACTTACCTTTTTCTTAAAATATTAAGAGAAAAAATCTTCTATGTAATAAAGAGTCAAACAGTTGTAAATGTCCAGCAGATGATCGCGTTGAATTAATAAAGTATCTAAATGTTTTTACTGATCAGACTATACGATATAAAATCGAAGACTATCGCGGTTGTTTGACATTATGGCGGCTGCAACGTCACCGAAACGTCGGGTCCTATAAATTTCACGCGGTAAATTCGTTTCTATCGTATTTATAAGACTATACGACGGTCTCAACATGTCCGAGTAAGAAAACTAATACACATTTTCAAAGATATTAGAGGAGCTATGATCTCAATTTCAGCAAAAATGGTATTCGTTTGTCTATGTTGAATCCATTTTAAATTATGATGTCATCAGTTGGAGTATCGCTAGTATAAAGGCTTTGGATCCAATTCAAATAGGCACAAAAATCAGTACCTAGGATGATTAACTACAAACCGTTTAGATTCCTCTAAAGACTGTAACAAAAATCACTTTTCTATGCCGTTTGCACGTTATTTCTATGTATTTTTCAGTTTTTAGTGATGGTTGCTTTGGTTTTCTGTCCTAATGATAAAGCTTTATTTCAAAGAATAATTCCTAACCTATAAATTCAGTTCATAGCTCGATGTCATTGAGTATTTCAACAAACATATATGAGTAATTCAGGGTTGCAATTAAAAAAATAGGACCACTAATTTATGAATAAATTTAAATAATCAATAAACATAAAATAGTTAAATTGTATGTATTTTTTATGCAATAAATACATTTATTTATTTTCCCAGTAAACAAAAAAAATCTCTTTTTTCTGCATGCGGGCTAGGCCAGATGTTAATATCTTGTAGGCGACATACAGTTAAAAGATTGCGTTAGCCATCTTTCAACCGGTCGAGGCAGAGAGCCAGGTATTGCGCGCAGGGAGATTGAGTGTTTTAGGACCCTGAGTCAGGTATTTAAAATAACCTAAAATATAATTAAAATAATCTAACATTACATAATGTAGTGCATTTATACATGATTATATAGGTAAGTGTCGCGCAGGTTTTTAACATGCTTTTATTAGGTCAACCTGCATGTAACTAACTATGCAATGGAATCTAAGGTAACTAATTCAACCATCTTCCAAGGATCGTATGTAGTTTTGATGACTATACAATAATATGGTACTGTCGAACTGATCTGATGATGGAGTCGGAAGATATGAACTGGAACTTCATGATGGAACATCGTATCATAGCTGTGTTTGGACTTGTTAGAAAAGTATTGGAATGAACTTTGACCACGATTAGGTTTCAAGGTCTGATGATGTGGTTTTTACGTGCATTTATAAAAGCGTGTTTTTAGTGTTTTTTTTTTAAAACTAATAATTTATTTTTGATGCGGAGATTTCGAGGTTGAGGTTTTCCATGCGGTTTTTCGTTTCTATTTCAGCCGATTATCAGAGGCTTTAGAATGGCCCTAATAAACCCTCGTTTATGAAAATGTGCAAAATAAGCCGGACGAACACGGGGTAATGTTATCAATTGTGATTTAGGCACCACCTTTCAAACCGTTTTTGGATGCTTTCAGCGGCGTTGGTGAGTTTCTACTGGAACACCTGAAGGAAATACATTGATTTACTATATTAATTTCGTGTTTTATTTGTGAAAACCCACCGCTTGGCAACAAGGGTAGCGACTGTTTTTTTTTGCAACCATTCCCTGACAATTTGTTTTATAAGTATACTTTTTCCTAAATTAATTTCCGCGTTTCGGCTTTAAAACGCGGTGGCGCACATTTTCACCTTAAAAGGTTTTTGGTGGACGGTTCTGGAAGTATTATACATAAGCTGTACCTAAAATAGATAATGACTATGTTCTTTGTAGGCTAGGCTAGGCTATCTAAAATATGCTAGGCGTCAAATAATAATAAAAATTAACTAATAATAATAAACATTGTAGGTACAAGTTAATTAATAATCTAAAAACTGAAGTCATCTATATTATGGATGGAAAAATAACATTTAAATAAATGGTGAAGTAATCAAATTGAATAATGATAATATAATATCCTAATAAATAGGAAAATAATAAATAATAATAATAATAATGAATCGCAATAAATGGAAAAATAATACCGCAATAAATAGTTAAAGAATTAAATTGAAATATTCAGTGGATATAATTATTCATAAAATGTGCATATTACTAGTTAAAGTATTTTAAAATATGTATAATTACTTAAAAAAGAATAACAACACAATAACAGCGATTTAACGAGAAAATAATAATAATACAATTTAATTTAATTAATTATATCTACATAAGAAGGTCAAATTTTTTTTGGCTAATATGCCGACCTTCATTCAGTAGGTCGGCATATTAGCCAACCTTCTGAATTAAGGTTGGCTAAGGTTGGCAAGACTGGAGGTTTGAATTACAAACCATGTCAAGTACCTGTGACACGGTTTGTAATTCATTCACATTTTTAACATCCTTTGTTATATTTTAAAATATCCGAATGGAAAAATTCCTACCTAATTATATTGTTATTTGATTTTATAATATTCATATATAATTTATTTTCATAATAATTTTTTTTTATATAATTAAATATTATTCTATTGTATCAGATATTTAGAATGTATAGGTAATAATAAACATATGAATAGGTACATCAACTATGCAGCATCGCTCCGAAAAACATCGTCCCAGAAGTGCCGGGATGGAATGACATTAACGTTCCCCTAATTTATACTCCATTTATTACCTATTTAGCGCCTAGACTTTATAACGGCATTGTGCCTTCGACAAAATCCCTTCTACTTACGCCATTAAAAAAGTGGATAAAAATAGCAGGAACACATTTTGAGGATAACTTATTTTTCTCCCCTAACAGTATTTGTTGTCATTATACTATAAATCTTGGCTAATTCACTAGATATGATTATAAGAGTATTAATTTTAATTTCTGTATCATATTAATCTGTATTTTAATCAGCATTTCTAAACTTAGAACAAGTTTCGACTTAGTGAGATGACACAGGCATAGCTCTAATTTTCGAAATTGTATTGTTTGCATTTTTAGTTTAGAAAAACGTTGTAAATTAGATTTTAGGTATTTTTTTGTTTTTTTTTTGCGCAGATAAATAAATAAAATAAAATATAGATTTAGATAAAATAAAATCTGCTTTAAAATTGATGATGAACATAGTTCGGCAAGATTGCATAAAAAATAAAATTTATATTGTTTATTATTCATTAAATATTTTTATCTCATATCGTTTGATTTAAAATCACCCGAATGATTTTTTTAATAATTATTTCCTAATCTATATGTATGCTTGTAAGAGAAGTTGACTCCTTTTCTTATGCATATAGCAACCACAAAAAAGACACAATGTGTTGCTGGTAATTTTTCTTCGAAATAGTTTAAGTGATAATTTGTGATATTAGTGATAATTTGTCATGATTAGTCATAATCCACAACCCGAAATTATCGGTAATAACTATTCCCAATAATCAATCATTTAGTTCGATATGATAAAATATTGTTTGATATGACAAGTTTTGGTATAAAAGTAGGGGTTTGTAAAGAAGTGGATAGTTTGCTGCTTATTCTACAAGATGAAAACTGCTCTATTGATCGCTACGCTCCTGCTGTGTGGTGCATTCAGTATGTGTTTTTTTTAATTTCTCAGTTTAGTTTACTGGTCCAAATGTTAATTTTAAAATAAGTTATTGTAAGTTATATATTCTAAATGTCTATATTCTAAATATTATATCACTTCACAGCTATAACTGTTATTTAAAGAATTCTCAATAAAGACTTGAATTGAATTGAATTGAAAATACTGTATACCCCTAAATAAAATTACAACAGGTGCTCAATAGTATTACAACAGGGTCTTAAGAGGAAGTTATCGATTTTTATATACAGCAGCGTTATAATCTATAAATATTATTAAATTAAAACAAATTTCGAATGTCAGCGTAAACGATCTTTACGTAGATAAAGCTCTACGTTATTACGCTTTTAAATAATTGCCACATGTTAGGGGTGTTGATATTCTTTTTGAAACCTATCATTTTTAATGTGTTTTCATTTTAAAAGTTCCTTATTATGCATAGGAAACGGTTCACCTATTTTATCTTTTTACATATTATTTATTATTCCTACAAATTTCAGGTATCAAAGAGTTAAGTTGTTATATTAGCGATTTTTTTACTGAAATAATCCTTTTTCGATCTGATTAGGCCAGGCGGCATACTTAGCCAAGCCCAGGCTGGATGGTAGGATCGTCGGTGGCAATGTGATCACGATCAACCAATGGCCTTCGATCGTGTCCATGCAAATCACAGGATGGAGCGGCTTCAGCCACAGCTGTGGTGCTAGCATCATTAGCGCCAACAGGCTCGTCTCCGCAGCTCACTGCTACGAAGGAAGGTAAGTGACAGAACCAATTGCCAACAACGGAAGTAATAGATGCAGCAACTGTTGGACGTTACCCCATGGATAGTTTTTAAATCTACAAATTGCAAAATACAGGGTTATCATCGGTAGTAGCGATACTAATTCTATTTCAAAGTTCTGCTTTACCAACGAGGATCAAGTTTTCAGTTTGCATGGTCAATTCACCTTGGTCTTCACCTTTCGCAACTACTCCAACGTAGGCTGAAGAATCGTGTTCTGAAAGATTTACCAGTCTATTCTCCCTTCCTAGTCTGGATTATAAGAATTTCCGTTTTTGTACCTCATAGAGGATATGTCCATGAATGTCGAGCGGTTTCAAAACCTGAAGACGATTAAGCAGTGACAAAGCCCATTGGGTGCTTTTTTTAAATTCAACGGCAGAGTAGATTTAATGTATATATATATATATGGGATTTCCTTCGCTACTTTTTAAGTAGCTTTTACTAATTTTATTTTAAATAAAAACATCATCCTATAAACGGATTTCTTTACAAAACTTATCAAATATAAAAATATTATACTGTTTTCTACTATGTTTCTTTACATATTTTTAATAGTATACAATTTTATACTGGTTTACCGTATTTTGATAACATTATACAGCCTTTATTATAAACTTCTCTGCCAGAAATTGAGATTGAAGTTTCTTCTTTCATTTCATTAAGCATATGGAGTTTTTTATTTTTATTTCGATTTAATGGCTCGTTGATAACAAACTCAAAGCCGTGACATAAATGAAGGTGACATATCGAAATAATTTAAATTTCGAATGCTTGCAACATTTAAAATATGATACAATTGGCTGAGTTTGTTATCAACGAGCCATTAAATCGAAATAAAAATAAAAAAACCTCCATATGCTCAATGAAATGAAAGAAGAAACTTCAATCTTAATTTCTGGCAGAGGAGTTTATAATAAAGATTGTATAATGTTATCAAAATAGGGTAAACCTATATAAAATTGTATAATATTAAAAAATTGTAAAGAAATATTGTAGAAAACAGTATAATATTGTTATATTTGATAAGGTTTGTAAAGAAATCCGTTTATAGGATGATGTTTTTATTTAAAATAAAATTAGTAAAAGCTACTTAAGAAGTAGCGAAGGAAATCCCAGCTTGTATTGGGAAATGCTTATGTTTGAATGAGATATACTTACGGATGTGCACGACTTTCGACGGTGCAATGTAAGTTTAAAGGTCCTTTTGCAGTCGACTAACGATCACTATTCATCATATATATATATATATATATATATATATATATATATATATATATATATATATATATATATATATATATATATATATATATATATATATATATATATATATATATATATATACACTTTAGGGTTTTTGGTTAGTAAAAGGGATAGAGTTGAGTACCTTAGCCGAACGTTTCGGAGCCCGTGGCTCCTTCCTCAGCGGCGAGAAGAATACTGGCATCCGCTGCTGTCACCAACGGCTACCCGCTTTTCTTCTGTGGTACTGGGAGAATGGTGATTTGGCGGGATGATAATGTGAATTTAAATTAAAATGGTTTAATTTTGAATTTAAAAAAATACATATTTTTTAAAATTTTATTAACAAAATATATTTAAAATAGTTGTAGCGCATGTGTGTTAAAAGTGTTTGAACTACATATGTGTGGGGAGGTGAGTGTGTGTGAGTATGTGTGTTGGATTGTGTGGGTGTGTGTATGCGATGAATATGTTAATTTCGTTTTGATGTGTGTTAATAATGGAACACTCAGTGTTGGACGTTTAGTCCGCACCCCTACATTTTCACCTACATTTTATGTAGGTGAAACTACCAATAGACTCAATCTTCGCATGAATAATCATCGTTGCTCAGCCAAAGGAGGCGTATCAAATCTTCCAATCCCCACCCACGCGCGATCGCATGGCAAAAGCTTCGATGAGTGTTTCACTGTGAAAGTTATTAGGGCATTCCCGGAAAATACACCGGAAATAAAACTTAAAACGTGGGAACTTGGACATATATGGGTACTAGGAGCTTGCCAGGGGTGCGGACTAAACGTCCAACACTGAGTGTTCCATTATTAACACACATCAAAACGAAATTAACATATTCATCGCATACACACACCCACACAATCCAACACACATACTCACACACACTCACCTCCCCACACATATGTAGTTCAAACACTTTTAACACACATGCGCTACAACTATTTTAAATATATTTTGTTAATAAAATTTTAAAAAATATGTATTTTTTTAAATTCAAAATTAAACCATTTTAATTTAAATTCACATTATCATCCCGCCAAATCACCATTCTCCCAGTACCACAGAAGAAAAGCGGGTAGCCGTTGGTGACAGCAGCGGATGCCAGTATTCTTCTCGCCGCTGAGGAAGGAGCCACGGGCTCCGAAACGTTCGGCTAAGGTACTCAACTCTATCCCTTTTACTAACCAAAAACCCTAAAGTGTATAAAAATACAAAATTTTCAATAAAAAAGTCTATATATATATATATATATATATATATATATATATATATATATATATATATATATATATATATATATATATATATATATATATATTTATATATATATATATATATATATATATATATGTATATATATATATATATATATATATATATATATATATATATATATATATATATATATATATATATATATATATATATATATATATATGCCTCTGAGTCTTAGATTGTTGTACAATATAGTTGCAATGCCACTGAACCAGGTGTATTCTTATTATGCAATGGAACTTACGACTAATAACGATTTTCTATTGTGCTTTAGCCGTAACGTAGCAAGCAACTGGAGAGTCAATCAGGGATCCACATGGCACAACGTCGCCGGCAACGTACTGCAGGTATCTCAAATCGTCAACCACCCCAACTATGACTCCTGGAACATTCGCAACGATATCAGCGTCATCCGTTTGGCTTCCAACGTTGGCAGCGGTGCTGGAATCATCGCTCTTCCCGCACAGGGCGCAGCCTACCCCGCTGATGGTACCTCGGTATCCACCGCTGGATGGGGCACTACCTCCGTGAGTTTTACCTTCTCTGCAATCAAGAATTAAGCCTTAGCCTTTGCATGACCCACTAATCCGTTTCAATTGTGCTTTCAGGAGGGTGGATCCCTTTCATCTCAGCTGAAGGCTGTAGACAATCTGATCTGGTCCCAGGCAAGGTGCAATGCGGCTTACTCGAGCTACGGCGGAATTAGCAACGTCGAAATCTGTTCCGGCTGGGCCACCGGCGGCCGCGACGCCTGCCAGGGTGACTCCGGCGGTCCCCTCGTCCTCAACGGAGTCCTCGTAGGAGTCACCTCCTGGGGTTTGGGCTGTGCCCGTCCGGCCTTCCCTGGTGTCTACGCGAAGGTTTCCGAATTCACCAACTGGCTCAGATCACAGTAAACGCCTCCTAACTCACCAGCATGCTTTTCTTTTCGCCAACATTGGATTAAAAACTACTTTTAACGTGCAATAAAAAAAATTAATAATATCATGTTTTATTTATGATTGTCAAGCGATTGTTATATACAATCTGTATTGTCAATTAGTACATTTTACAATATTTTGATAAAAGTCAATGCAAAAATCAAGACTTTGATGGTTGGATGACTTGGATGGTTGAAGTAAACATTCGGTGAAAATGCAATTCCGTTAATTAGATCCTAACGGAAAATGGTAACCCAGCCGGGAATCGAACTCATGACCTTGAAATGTAAGATCAGGCGACCTTACTATTATGCCACCTTACCTAGAATGTAGGTCTTACTTATATTCTATAAACTACGTGCCAATACATTTTATTTGTAATAGTATTTATATTTCGATGTCAAAGTTGGTGCCAGTTATTAAATCATAACGGTTGAGCTTACTTGCGCATTGAATGTCATAGAGGAATATGAAGTTCTGAATGTTAAGCAATTATATGCAAAGGCACTAATGATCCATATAGACAGAAAATGTCGAATGCAGCAAATGGTCAATAATAAACATCTTCCTTTCTTTGATATTGCGGTATAACACAATTTTAACCGACATCAAAAAAGGAGGAGAACTCAGAACTCCGTCATTTATGAACCGATTTAGAAAATTGTTTTTTATTTGAAAGGATATACTTCCAGATTGGTCTCATTTTTATCGAAATCCTGTTCTGATGGTGGGATCCACGAGGAATTAAGGGAACTCCTCAAATATTATCATATGAAGTTGAAAATTTACATGTTGGTTCAGTTCCGCTGACAATACATTTTTTTATGGTAGGCATGACCTGATTATACACCCAGGGTTAGCTCCAGACGAGCTGACTCCTCAACGGCCAACAACCACGAAATTTTGTATACGCATTCAGTTATGATAGCTTGTTCTAAGTTTCACCATGACATGGCTGCTGCACCCAGGGTTGGCTTTCGGCCAAGGGCCTCATCAACGGTCAACAGCACAGACACGAAATTTTGTATTATACGCATTCAATTATGATAGCCCGTTCTATGTTCCACCATGACATGGCTGCTGCACTTGGAGTCGTTTTTTTTTTGTAATTTTTTTCTATTATACTAAAATTAAAAGGTCGTTTGTTTGTTCGTTTGTTTCTAAACTTTATTGTAAAATTTCACAATGGCGGGTTTATTACTATACGACAATCTATTACAACTAACCACTATTAAGAGAAGCTAAGTATATAAATATATTGATATATTGGGTTTTGCAGTTGTTCATGATTATTCCTTTGGTTTTCAATCCTAATAATAATGTTTTATCTCAAATAATAATCACTAACCTATAAGTCATTAGTAAATTTTCTTTAACCAATAAATCAATAAACATAAAATAGTTAATTTTTATTTGATTTTTATCTTATAAATTTATTTATTTATTTATACAGTCAATTAGAAACTATTCTTTTTTCCGGCTAGGCCGGATGCTTAATTTCTTGCAGGCGACATCCGGTTGAAAGATGGCTTTCAGGGCAGAGAGCCTGCTATTGCGCGTAGGGAGATTAAGAGTGTTTTAGAGCGGACTCAGGATCCTAAATATTAAATAATCTAAAATTATTTATTCCCACGGTATTAAAATTATCCAGGGTATTAAAATAATTCAAAAATAAATAATGTAGTTCAGTAATCCATCATTATATAGGTAAGCGTTACGCTTGTTTTTTTTAATGCGGAGATTTTTAGGTCGAGGTTTACCATGCGGTTTTTCGCTTCCGTTTCAGCCGGTTTCCAGGCATTTAAGTATGGCCTAATAAACCCTCGTTTATCAAAATCTGCAAAACAAGCCGGACAAACACGGCGTTATGCTGCTATTGTGATTTTGTTGCCAACCTTTCACACCGTTTTTTTATACTTTGGATTTTGGCGCCGTTGGCGAGTTTCTATTAAGATACCTGAAGGAAATACACGGATTTACTGCACTAATTTCGTGTTTTATTTGTCAATACCCACCGCTTGGCGTAACAGAGTAGAGTTTTTTCGTCAGTATAGTTTTTCCTAAATTTAGTTTCCACGTGCTTCAGAAAGCGGTGGCGCTCATGAAAATTCTTTTTTATTTTATTTTGGTGTTTTTCAAATTTAGGTTTTTTTTGGGGATATAAGGTAATGGATGTACGAAAGCTGTACCTAAAATAGATAATATATACATCTTGAGGTGTCGACTACAACGGGCGAGCCCGTCATCATAGGACGTTTTAACGCTTAGTCGTTCTATCGACCTGCAGTGAGCGTAGAAGACATTGGACAAAAACAATCTAACGTCTAGCTACGCCACAACCCGTAAGAGACCAACGCCTTACCGCGAGTTAGCCAGGAATAAACCCAGCGGGCTCGAGATACTCGCGCCCTTACTTCCAATTGTAACCAGATTTCTCCGGTCTCTCGATTGGTTCCGAGTTCGAGGTCGCTTGCGCGGTCCTCTCCCTTACGAAGCGGTGAAACGGAGAACACCGAATCTATCGCGGACCAAGGCGTCCTTTGCCCGGCTCTGAACCGGGATCGGATGGCCAATGGTCATTTCAAGAGCAGTCGCCGTAAGGTACGCAACCACCCCCGCTCTATAGGAAACAATACAGTTCCCAGACTCCCCCGACTGTTAGTCGGAGAGCACAATCGATTGGCTTGCGCCGCACGGTGCGCAGACCGTCCAGGAGCGCCAGAGGTTTGATTCCCAGGGGAGACTGGTTGACCCAGTGTCCTACCCAGGTTCGCACCCCGTGCGTGGAGGCCGTCGGATGGGTGTTGACCCGTGAGTGTGACCGACCCTGAACACATGGGTCATCGTGGCCAACTCATCATGGGCCCGTTAGCTCCCAGATAATATATACAGATATACATATATACATATATATGTATATCTGTATACTATTTTGATAACATTATACAATCTTTAGTATAAACTTCTCTGCCAGAAATTAAGATTGAAGTTTCTTCTTTCATTTCATTTGGAATATGGAGGTTTTTTTATTTATTTTTTATTTCGATTTAATGGCTCGTTGATAACAAACTCAGCCTAATTGTATCATATTTTAAATGTTGGAAGCATTCGAAATTTGAATTATTTCGTAATGTCACCTTTATTTATGAAACGGCTTTGCCGAAGTGATCAATATGTTTTATTTTTGATTTTTTCGCTTTAATTCGTCTCAATTGGAGGCATTTTGTGTTGCAAAAGGATTAGCTTGATTTTTGAGATATATGGATGAATAGTGATCGTTAGTCGACTGCAAAAGGACCTTTAAACTTACATTGCCACCGTCGAAAGTCGTGCACATCCGTAAGTATATCTCATTCAAATATTAGCATTTCCCGATCCAAGCTGGGATTTCCTTCGCTGCTTTTACTATTTTTATACGTCCTATGATGAAAATATCATCCTATAAACGGATTTCTTTACAAACATTATCAAATATAAAAATATATACATATATACATATATACATAAAACATACATACATACATACATACATACATCATACATACACATATACACACATACACACATACGCACGCGCGCACACACGCAGGCACGCATACAGACATACATACATACATTGTACATACATACGTATGAGAGTGATTTTTGGTTCACAGTCAATTATTGATACTTTCAAAAAGCCCATTGACTTTTAATTTACAGCCAGGATTGTTTTTTTCCATTTCGGGTTTGTCCCACATTTGCATGGTCTTCTCTTTTAATGTAGACGCCATTCTGGAAAAAAAATGTGTTTATAATATGGACCACTAGTCCATATTCGAAAAATGACGGTGGCCCATATTGCAGTAGGTACCTATATGGCTCGAGGGAAAAGTTTTTACTAAAAATATAAGAATAATGATAGGATTATATAACCTAATGGGAATAACTGTCAAATATCTTACCTTTATATCTGTAGTATACACTGTCACACAGAGTAATATTTGTTGTATTGGCAGGCTTACGAAAGAAGAAAAAAAATTACATAGTAAGTTGTAAAAAATAAAAAAATAAAAAATGGCTCTCGCCAACACAGACGTGCGTGTTGGCTCACAATGAAAGACTGATAGGGTACGGGCGGGGAGCGACACCTTTTGCACCAACCGACGTTTCGGTACAACTAACGTTATTTGAGAAATGCAGGTGGTCCATATTGCAAGACCGGTCCATATTTAGAGAACTTACTATACTTATTTAGCACCAACACTTTATTGAGATATAAATAGATAAAGACTTTAATGATACAAACTGCATTGAGTGTTTGACAAAATCCATTCCATTTATGTCATTTAAAAAGTTGATTAAAATGGTTCCTAGAAGCAGGAATCGATTTTGAAGGCATTTTTTATCGTGTTATTTTTGTCGTATTTGTCCTCACTATACTATATTTTATGACTTCTTGAATAGATATAATTATAAATGTTTTAATTTTAATTTCTGCATTTTATTTCTGTCCGCCTTAGCAAAAGCTTCGGCTTTGTGAGTGAGACACGGGCACATCTCTAATTTTCGGCTTTGTTTTGTTTGCGTTTTTAGATTTAGAAAACTATAACTTAGATTTAGATGTTTGAAATGTAAATAAATATATAAAATATAATACATAATAATATACATATTAAAATTAAATAAAAAACTTTTTTTTAATATTTATAAATTAGCCTTGCAACAGATGGTAGCATTGTTGCAGGGCTAGATTATATAAAAAAATCGTTAAATATTTTTGATTTCATATAATTTGATTTGAATTCACCCGAATGATTATTTTTTTAATTTTAATTTTATTTTTATTTATTTAGGCAAGTAACAGCATGAACTTATAATTAGTTACATATTTCTTGAAAAAAACATGTTCTTATGCCGATTTGAAAATATTTTACAAACTAAATTATGAAACAAAAAATACAATACATCCGTAAATATTTAGTTACCCGCAAACATATAAATCATACTTATACAACATAAATTCAAAATAGGTAAATAAATGGGAATACATGTATAAGTTATATTATATTTATACATACGTATTGCAAATCAATAATTACTGGCAGTTGTCGCTGCAGCTTTAAGGGCGGTACGTACTGCCGATTTGAAGCTAATTTTGTTTCTACTATAAATGTCAAGCCCTGTGAATGTATCATTATACGTACGTGGCAATCGGTTAAGTATTGAATTGCACATGTAGTTAGAATATCGTCTCGGGGGCTCGAATAACTGTATGGATCGGGTTTTACGTTGCGGCACCTTCAGAGCGATGCTCGAAACTATGTATGGGCTATCCAGCGTCCCATTGACTATGTCATGTAGCGCAGTCATATCCGCAGCAGTTCGCCGATCCTCAAGCGACAGCATATTAAAATGCTGTAGCCTATCACGGTAAGAGTCAAATGCGAGATGTTCGCGTCGGGCTATGCACCGGACGAAACGTCTTTGAATCCCCTCCAGTTGGGTTTTGTGCACTCTATATTGCGGAGACCAAATGGGAGACGCGAATTCAAGAATGCTGCGGACATCGCTGTTGTATAGTGTCAGTGCGGCCTTGGTGCCTGAGAAGGGCTTAGTCATCCTTAACACAAACCCTAGCATTCTGTACGCCCTCTCTGCTGCTTGTCGACAGTGACTATCGCCTAGAAGTTTGCTGTCAAGGTATACACCAAGGTCGCGAACGCAAGTGCTTTCTGGTATGGTATCACCAACGGCATTGATATAATAATCCCAACTGATTTTCTTTATATTTCTCGTGAATGTGATTTTGTGACACTTTGAGGCATTTATATCTATGCCATTAGTGATGCAATAAGCCGAGAGTCGATTTAAATCCGACTGCATGTTGACGCAGTTTTCAGTACTTCTAATGGATGAGTATACTTTCATGTCATCTGCGTAGAGAATGTACTCGGACCAGTGGAAACACGTACCAATATCGCCTATATATGCGTTAAAGAGAAGTGGACCGAGATGCGATCCTTGGGGTACACCGGATGGGACAGAAGTGAAGTTAGAACGATGCCCGCTCACGACAACAGCCTGACTACGATTGCGAAAGTAGGAAGCAAACCACCTTAGGAGATCTCCGTGAATGCCTAGAGACTCTAGTTTCCGGACAAGTATACAATGATTGACGCGGTTAAACGCCTTTGTAAAATCAGTGTACACCACGTCAACCTGCACTCTTTTATCCATGTACTCAGTGAATTCACCTAAGTTGGTCAGCACTGAACGTCGCTGCAGAAAACCGTGCTGTTGATTAGGGAGACTTCCTGCGATGACGGGATATACCTGATCGTATACAATCTTCTCGAAGAGCTTACTGAGCACAGGGAGAATAGAGATGGGCCTGTAGTTCTCGATAGAAGACCGAGACCTCTTCTTGTAAACAGGAACCACAAGCGCTTCCTTCCATCTTTCAGGAAAAATGCCGCTTCGGATAGACATAGAGAATAACTCCGCAATTGGATAGGATAGGGATTTCTATCAATCTATAAGTATGGTCGTAGTAAGATAGGTGGATTCTTTTTCTTATTCATATAGCAAGCAAGAAAAAGGCACACTGTGATGCCGGTAATTTCTTCGAAAAAGTTTAAATGATTATTTCTTATGTAAAATATTTTCTCGTAATCCACAAGATAATAATCATTAATTACTATTCCGAATAATCAATCATTAATTTTTAAAAAATGGATAAGCAAGAGATAAAATAAAATTCGATGATTTTTTTAGTATAAAGGTAGGAGTTTGTAAAGGAAAAGGACAGTTAGCTGCTAATTCTACAAGATGAAGACTGCTCTATTGATCGCTACGCTCCTACTGTGTGGTGCATTTAGTAAGTGTTTGAAAATTTCTCAGTTTTTTCCATTTATTTATTACTGGTCTAAATGATAATTAAAAACAAGTTAGTGTAAGTAGATACATTTCTATTTATATTTTGTTAATAAATGTTATATCACTTTTCAGCCACAGCTGTTATATACTGTTTACCACTAAATAAAATGTAGCAACTCCTAAGGATTAAAACAGGTTCTCAAAAGAAAGTTTTCGATTACTATATACATCAGTATTATAATTATATTTTTTTATAAATTAAGGCAAATTACCAATGTCAGTGTAAGCCATCTTTACGAAGTTATATTTCTACTTTATTGCCCTTAACTGTATGTAACCACATGTTATTTAGGAGCGTTGATATTTTTTTTAGAAACGTTTTATTTTAAATGTTTCTTCTTTTTAAACGTTGCTTATTATGCATAGAACACGGTTCACTTATTATTTCCTTTTCCGCAATTTTTCTCTTCATGCTACAACGAACTATGTCGTTATATTATGGATGTTTTAACTGAAATAATCAATAATCCTTTTTTTATCGAATTAGGCCAGGCGGCATACTTACGTATGCCCATGCCCAGGCTAGATGGTAGGATCGTTGGTGGCAACGTGATCACGATCAACCAATGGCCTTCGATCGTGTCCATGCAGATCACAGGATGGAGCGGCTTCAGCCATAGCTGTGGTGGTAGTCTGATCAGCACCAACCGGGTACTCTCCGCAGCTCACTGCTACGAAGGAAGGTAAGAGATCTACTGATAACATTGTGCCTAGCATTAAACGGAATTTCTCCAATTCCGGAACAAACTCTTTCTTGCAACCAGTGCGTCAGAATCAAAGTCACCGGGGATCCCAAGATAATATTTTATTTCAGCTTATTTTCATTATATCCTGAGGGGATACATGTAGCAGTTGTTGGGCGGTATAAACCCCATGGAGAGTTCATAAATCTGTAGTGATTATCATTGTTAGTAGCGATACTAATTCTATTTCAAAGTTCTACTTTACCGGCGAGGATGAAGTTTTCAGTTTGCATGTTCAGTTCACCTTCGTCTTTCGCATCTTCTCTAACTTATAAATAGGATAGAAAACGAAAGTCTACCCTAGACAACGGCGGCTGCAACGTCACCGAAACGTCGGGTCCTACAAATTTCACGCGGTAAATTCGTTTTCTATCCTATTTATAATGTCAAACAACCGCGATAGTCTTCGATTTTATATTCTCTAACTTAGGTTGAAGAATTTGGATACATAACCTGGATACGATTAAGAGTGACAAAGCTCATTGGCTGCTTTTCCCGAATCATGGGTAAAGTAGAATTTTTGATGAATCGACGCATGAGATCTGAAGATGAACTGCTGCTTTCAATCTTTGGATTTTTTTACAACAGCGGGGAATATGTTTTTTTTTAAACCTCTGAGTCTTAGATCGTTATACGATATAGTTGCAATGCCAATGAACCAGGTTACTCTTATTATGCAATGGAACTTGCAACTGATAAACAATTTTCTATTGCGCTTTAGCCGTGGCGTAGCAAGCAACTGGAGAATCAATCACGGATCCTCGTGGCACAACGTTGCCGGCACGTTATTGCAGGCATCTCAAATCATCAACCACCCCAACTACAACTCCTGGACCATTAAGAACGACATCAGCGTCATCCGTTTAACTTCCAACGTTGGCAGCAATGTTGTCATCGCTCTTCCCGCACAGGGCGCAGCCTACCCTGCTGATGGTACCTCGGTATCCACCGCTGGATGGGGCACTACCTCCGTGAGTTTTACCTTCTCTGCAATCAAGAATTAAGCCTTAGCATAATTGTATGACTCACTAATCCCTTTCAATTGTGCTTTCAGGAGGGCGGATCCCTCTCAACTCAGCTGAAGGCTGTAGACAATCAGATCTGGTCCCTGGCAAGATGCTCCGCGGCTTACTCTGGTGTCGGCACAGTTAGCAACGTCGAAATCTGTTCCGGCTGGTCTACTGGCGGCCGCGACGCCTGCCAGGGTGACTCCGGCGGTCCCCTCACCCTCAGCGGAGTCCTCGTCGGAGTCACCTCCTGGGGTTACGGCTGTGCCCGTCCCACCCACCCTGGTATCTACGCGAGGGTTTCCGAATTCACCAACTGGGTCAGATCCCAGTAAACACGTTCAAACTGACCTGCATGCTTTTCTTATCGCCGACATTGGATTGTAAAATAATTATACTACTACTTTTACCGCGCAATTAAAAAATTAAATAAAAGCATGTTTCATTTACGATTGTGAGGCGGTTGTTATATACAAGGTGTTTCGTCAATTAGTACAATTAATATCTCGAAAAAATTCAAAGCAAAAATCAAGTCTTGGATCGTTGAAGCAGACATTCGGTGGAACGTAAGATCGGTGTCCTAACTATATAGCGATTGCATTATATAACTACAGTATATAAACTACGTATCAATAAATTGTACTTTTATGTATCTAATTGAATCTAAATATTGTTGGTCTATTTTATTACGTTGATGTATTTTAAAAAAAAACATACATAATTTCAATTCCAATTTTACCTAAATTGTAAAGAATATAACTTTGAGAAGTTAATTTACGTCAGTTCGCAAAAAACGATGCATCTACTTATTGCGTAATTAGATACAGGCCACTAGGGCTTAGCTGTTTGCGTATATTGTTTAAAAGAAGATAGGCAGTGAAATCTTCTCGTATCTATTCATATTTTTACTCGTATCTTACTACTCACATCATTGTGGCAGATTAAATTAAATTGTATTAAAGATTAATTTTTCAATGAAAAATTAAATGAGTAAGTTCTTCAATTCCATAGCCCTGAATTTGATTTAACACTTTTTCCTACTATGCTGCGAGCCTAGCTTTTCTAGTTAGAAACCTTTTATATTTCCATCACATCTACTCATCAGGCCATAATTATTGGTTTTCTTATTCTTATTTTTACTTTCCCGGCCCGCCAACCAACCAGGAGGGAAAGTATTGCAAACGCACATATTTTTTGTCGAGATGAAGACGGAAATATTTATTTTAAGCTCCCTAGAAACGAATAAGACCATTTCCAGACTGAAGTCTGTCTGTGTGTCTGTGTGCATGTCCGTTTGAGTGTGTGTGTCTGTGTGGTTGTGTGAATGTATTCCTCCACGATAACGCCCAAGCGCTTAATCCGATCAAGCTAAAATTTGGTATGCCGGCATCATTTGGCCATGGCAAGAGTTTTAAAGATTGTAGTTGAAATCATTCCACCAGGTGCGCACAAGTCATATATCATCCTCGAAGTATTGGATATAGAGACTTGAAATTTGGTACACAGATGTTTTGTTGGATCGAAATCAAATTGTAAAATTTTGGTTGAAATGTCTCGTATACAAGCTACACAAATAATATTTTAATTCCGCCATACAAGTGTATATACTGATGTTGATGGGCAAAATTAAGGGTAAACGGCGTCCTGGAAGGATGAACAAGTCGTGACTATGCAGTGTCAGAGAGTGGACAGGGATCACCAGTACGGAAAAGCTCCGGATGGCGCAATACCGAAAAAATATTTCAGAGCTAACGGCCAACCTCCGGTAATGGAGAGGCACTTTGAGAAGAAGATAAAGGTGTATGGGAGAATCAAATAATTACATTTACGCCGTCGCGCGTTTGATACCGCGCGACGCACGTTCGAAATTTAAATCTTCTTTACGCTGTGTCGCTCGTTCGAAATTCGAATGTTTAGCGGCGAATATTACGGCGACGAGCGTTTGCAATTGCTGAAATTTTTAAATTGAATGAGATGACGTCCTTAGCTAATTGCAGGGAAAATCTTAGGGTGACAAAACCGACTTTTTATTTAAATTAAGGTCCCGAGGGTCGATCAGCTGGGGGTTGAAGTTATTTGTGCGATTTGCAAAATCCTTAACCCGGGTAGACTAAATGACTCAGTTATTAAATATATACCGGTAGAGCTTGCTGGAGCATTAGATGTCGTAGAGGAATATGAAAAGCTGGATGTTAAAAAAATTGGGAGCTAATTGGGCCCTGTTGCAGTTGGCCACTAAGACCCATATGTTTTGGGTCGGTCAAACTCACAGATCAACACGCATCCGGCGGCCCCCACGTATGAAGTGCGGGCCCGGGTACGACTCTGGCTTACGGGCCAGTTTCCCCTAGGAGTCAACCTTCTGGCACTCCTGGACGGTTTGCGCACCGTGCGGCATCAGCCAATCGATTGTGCATTTTGACCGACAGCCAGGGGAGTCTGGAAATAGTACTGTCTCCTATAGAGCGGAAGTAATTGTTCACGTTACGGAAACTGCTCTCGAAAATACCAATCGGCTACCCGATTCCGGGTGAAAGCCGGATAAAGGACGCCGTGGTCCGCGATAGATTCGTCAGACGCCGTATTACCGCTTCGTAAGGGCACGGATTACTCCGTACCAGTCGGCTCGCTGGTTGATTAACCTGGCTATCTCGCGGTAAGGCGTTGGCTTCTTACGGGCATGTGGCGTAAATAGGCGGTGGACTGTTTTGTCCTAAGTCTTCTCCTTAAACTTCCTGAGGTGACGTGTTCGCCCATAGTAGTCGACAACTCTAGTTGTTAAACAATTATATGCAGAGGCACTAATGATGCATATAAAAAGTAAATGTTGTTTGCAGCAAACGGTCAACAAGAGAACATCTTCCTTTCCCTGATATTGCGGCATAGATATACTAAAACTAAAAAAATACTTCTTTGAAGAAAGTATAAAATAATGACCATAAACATAAATGATGACGCTGTCTTTAATTTTTTAAAATATCGAATCTCATTTTAATAGGATTTAAAAATATATACATTCAATATTAATAACATAGGGTATATGACCCGTTTCGCGCTAACCTCGCAAATCCCAATTAAATTATGGGTATTTCGCAGAAAAAAGCTGCGAGACACTTTACCAAAAGCTTAATTTTCTAATATTTTACATTTTATAAAAAAAAAGAGACAAGTTTTTATGTCCATGGCAAAAGTATGGGTATGGCGATAAGGGGATGTTAACTAAAACGGGAGACAGAATATAAAACTAAAAACAAAGACGAAAACTTCCTGCCGAAGGCAAGTCTTGTTAGAATTTGGAAATTAAAACAATCTTCAAAGCTTTAGAAACGTTGATTGACCTTTAGATTTTATGTATTCTGGAACTTTAGTGTAAATTACTATCTCGGATCTTATTAGTCGGGCCCGACTTGGTTTGTTGGACACCTTTGTAGAGACATAGAGCTTTACACAAAGTTCCAGTATACATGAAATCCAAATATATATCAGTGTTTATAAAGCTTTGAAGATATTATTAATATCTAAACTGTAATGACTGGCAATGAATATAAAATAGAAGAAGATTTTCATTTGTTAATTTGTGTCATTTGTTGTGGCCAGGCCGCCTTTGACCAGTACATGTACTTTATTATTTATGGGTTACAACTAATTATAATCCCGTTACATTTCTATGACCAATAATGCGAAATTTCACAAAAAAAACAGACTCCATTTAAAAAAAAAAAAAAAATTAATAAATAAAAAATAAATAAATAAGTGCAGTAGCCATGTCATGGTAAAACTTGAACGGGCTATCATAATTGAATGCGTATACAAAATTTCGTGACTGCTGTTAAACGTTGAGGAGTTCCCTCGTTGGAAGCCAATTCTGGATGCCGCAGTCCTGTCTTAGTTTAACGTAAACGGGCTGTCGTAATTGAATGCATATACAAAATTTCGTGTCTGTGCTTTCTGGGTGCAGCAACCATGACATGGTAAAACTAAGAACGGGCTACCATAACTGAATGCGTATACAAAATGTTGTGTCTGTGCTGTTGATCGTTGATGAGTACCCTCGTCGGGAGCCAACCCTGTCTGTAGAATCAGGGGCCAGTGGCGCACCGAGCTGGGGAGTTTGCCCGCCTGATTCGGGTGGAGTCCTTGCGTGTCTGGCAGGCTAGATGGGATGCCGGGGGTACGGGCCGCCTCACCCATTGCTTTTTCCCGTCCGTTGCAGTGCGGATGGCAAATTCGTTTCTGCGGTTCGACCACCATACCACGCAGCTGGTTGGGGGCCACGGAGAGTTCAGAGCCAAACTATTTGACTTTGGACTTGCCGATGACCCCCGGTGCGCCTGTGGGTATGGTCGCCAAACTGCGGAACACGTAATTTGGTCTTGCCCAATTCTAGCGGCTGCACGGGAGAAATTGATGGATGCAGTGGGCGCGTGCGTTGGGCGTTCTCCGATTTGGTACCCGGATTTGGTCAGTTGTAGGAGCTGCTTCCAGTCGTTTGGCGAGTTTGTGGGGCACTGGGTGGCTTCTTGGGAAAGCATGAGGCTTCGGGATACCCCCCAGGGGGTACCCTCTTCCTTGGTGGCGTGATTCGGCGGCTACTTCCAGCCCGAAGTGCCCGTCTTTGTGTCCGTCTCTTTACCGCCCCGAGGGGCGTTTCGTTCTTTGCAGGATCCAGGGATTCCTCCCCCCCGTGGCTGCTCCGAGACCTGCCCACGGACAGTGCGCCTTCACCTTCATTGTTCTGGAGCGTCCTCTACCCCGCTTACCGGCTCCTAAATTTACGCTATTGTTGTTTTTTTCTTTTGTTCGTTAAATTTTGTAATATTTTGTAAATTTAATTTTTTTTTGTAAATACCTTTTATTTTTCGAATAAATGGGTTCTCGGGGCGGTACGGGGGGGGTGGTTTACTCTATTTCACCCCCTGCGCGTTTTACCCTTCTGGTACGCGCAGGGTTGTCGTAGCACGACATCCCGGGCAGACAAGACGACCCTCGTCGTTATAACTGACCGGGTGGTGGGCGGGGTTTGCTGCCCTCACCTATCGCCTTGAAACTCTTAACTGTAGAATCAGGGGAGCTAATGGGCCCATGATCAGGTGGCCATGATGACCCATGTGTTCAGGGTCGGTCATACTCACGGGTCAACACCCATCCGATGGCCTCCACGCATGGGGTGCGAGCCTGGGTAGGACACTGGGTCAACCAGTCTCCCCTGGGAATCAAACCTCTGGCGCTCCTGGACGGTCTGCGAACCGAGCGGCGCAAGCCAATCGATTGTGCTCTCCGACTAACAATCGGGGGAGTCTGGAAACTGTATTGTTTGCTATAGAGCGGGGGTGGTTGTCTACCTTACGGCGACTGCTCTGGAAATGACCATTGGCCATCCGACCCCGATTCAGAGTCAGGCAATGGACGCCTTGGTCCGCGACAGATCCGGTTCACACCGTTTCACCGCTTCGTAAGGGAGAGGACCGCGCAAGCGACCTCGAACTCGGAACCAATCGAGAGACCGGAGAAATCTGGTCACAATTGGAAGCATGGGCGCGAGAGTCGGCCCGCCAGGTAACTCTGGCTATCTCGCGGTAAGGCGTTGGCTTTTGCGGGTTGTGACGTAGCTGGACGTTGGATTTCTTATGTCCAAAATCTTCTATGTTCACTGCAGGGCGATAGAACGAGAAAATCGTTAAAACGTCCTGTGGTGACGGGCTCGCCCGTTGTAGTTGACACCGCAAGTTGTAGAATCAGGTCGTAAGGAAAACCCCCTCGATGGGGTGTCCGCAGGGATCGGTGCTCGGTCCCACCTTGTGGAACATCCTTTTCGACGATTTTCTGGGACTACCATACCCGACGGGATGCGCCGTCAGTGCATACGCTGACGACGCTCTCCTACTGGTAGGTGGCAGGAGTCGCGCTGAGGTCGAGAGAAGGGTAGCTGCGTCGTTGGACCTCATCCTCGGGTGGGGCCAGCGTAACAGACTGACCTTCTCACCGGCTAAAACTCAAGCGCTTCTCCTGAAGGGGCGTCTCAAGCGTAACCCGGTCATCAGATTGTGCGGACGCCCGGTATCCTTTCCGGAGTCTGTCCGGTACCTGGGGATCGCGCTAACGGCGTCTTTTTCCTTCCTTACGCACGCGAAAATTGTAGCCGAGAAATCCCGGTCCCTCTTCTTTGCTCTCCGTAGAGCGAGCCGAGCCGACTGGGGAATTCGTTTCCCGGCGGTAAGGTCGTACCACGTGTGACGTACGCTGCACGTGCGTGGACGGAGCACCACATCCCGGAGGCAATCCGAGTGGCTCTTCTGCGTGGGCAGCGCATCCCTCTCGTGGCTATGACCGGGGCGTACAGGACGACGTCCACTCTCGCGCTACCTGTCATTGCGGGCGTCCTGCCCATCGATTTGGAGATTTTAGAGCGTGCAGCGTTGGCGCGGTATCGTCGGGGAGGACCAGTGGTCTTTCATGGCCTCTCGGTTGACCCGGCGGGGTATCGAGCTGGGGAGTTTGCTCGCCTGATTCGTGCGGAATCCTTTTGTGTTTAGCAGGAGAGGTGGGACGCTGGCGGCACGGGCCGCCTCACCCACTGCTTCTTTCCGTCGGTAGAGGCGAGAATGAAAAATGCCTGTTTTCTGCGGTTTGATCACCATACCACCCAGCTGGTCGGGGGCCATGGAGAGTTCAAAGCCAAGCTGTCTGACTTTGGACTCTCCCGTGACCCCTGGTGCGTATGTGGGCATGGACTTCAAACGGCAGAACACGTCATTTGGATATGCCCAAAGCTCTCGACCGCACGGGATGAATTGGTGCATGAGGTCGGCGCATGGGTCAAGCGCCTACCGATATGGTATGCGGATCTGGTCGAGTGTGAGCGTTGTTTCGGCGCGTTCCGATGCTTCGTGGAGAAGTGGGTTTCCCTTTGGGAGGAGTTGAGGCTTCCGGGAACCCCAGTTTTGGGGTCCCCCCCGACACCAGTGGCGTGATGCGGGGGCCACTTCCAGCCCGAAGTGCTCGTCTATGTGCCGTCCCCCAAACCGCCCCCGCGGGCGCGTCCTCTGCCTGAGGACCTTGGTTAGGCCGTCCCCCACGAGACCGCGCCATGACCCATACGTCTACATACCCCTCACCAGCCACTTAGTCCCCTCGACATCCTGTCTGTGTTTGGTTGCCTGTCTTCTTTTATCTTCAATTATTATTATTTGTGTTTCTTTATAGTGTTTTTTTTTTAATTATTTTTTTTACTTCTATTTTTATTCTGTGATTGCATGCATTTCAATGTTAAAATTTTCAATTGTTAATTTCGCTTGTATGCAATTGTTCGCTTGTATGCTTGTTTTTTTTCTTAAAACTGAATAAATGGGTTCTCAGGGTGGTACGGGGGGGTGGCTACCTTTCTTTACCCCCCGCGCGTATACCCTTCTGGTACGCGCGGGGTGTCGTTGCATGACATCCCGGGCAGATAAGACGACCACCGTCGTTATAACTGCCCGGGCGGTGGGTGGGTTCTCCACCCTCACCTGCCGCCTTGAAACCACTAAACTGTAGAATCAGGTCAGGGAGCTAATGGGCCCATGATGAGGTGGCCACGATGACCCATGTGTTCAGGGTCGGTCACACTCACGGGTCAACACCCATCCGATGGCCTCCACGCATGGGGTGCGAACCTGGGTAGGACACTGGGTCAACCAGTCTCCCCTGGGAATCAAACCTCTGGCGCTCCTGGACGGTCTGCGCACCGAGCGGCGCAAGCCAATCGACTGTGCTCTCCGACTAACAGTCGGGGGAGTCTGGGAACTGTATTGTTTCCTATAGAGCGGGGGTGGTTGTCTACCTTACGGCGACTGCTCTTGAAATGACCATTGGCCATCCGATCCCGGTTCAGAGTCGGGCAAAGGACGCCTTGGTCCGCGATAGATTCGGTGCACACCGTTTCACCGCTTCGTAAGGGAGAGGACCGCGCAAGCGACCTCGAACTCGGAACCAATCGAGAGACCGGAGAAATCTGGTCACAATTGGAAATGAGGGCGCGAGTATCTCGAGCCCGCCGGGTTTATTCCTGGCTCACTCGCGGTAAGGCGTTGGACTCTCACGGGTTGTGACGTAGCTGGACGTAGGATTGTACTGTCCAAAGTCTTCTAGGTTCACTGCAGGGCGACAGAACGACTAATCGTTAAAACGTCCTGTGGTGACGGGTTCGCCCGTTGTAGTCGACACCGCAAGATGTAGAATCAGGTCATGCTTACCATCAAATATGCAATGTCATCAGAACTGAATCAATATGTAAATTTTCAACTTCATATGATAATATTTGAGGAGTTTCCTCAATTCCTCATGGATCCCATCATCAGAACAGGATTTTGATAAAAATGGGACCAACCTGGAAGTATATTCTTTCAAATAAAAAAAGAATTTTGTAAATCATTCCATAAGTGACGGAGGTCTGAGGAAACAAACTTTATATATATACAACCGAATTCATAACCTCCTCCTTTTTTTGAAGTCGGTTAAAAATTTATAATAATGGGCTCGATTGCGTTTCTCTTGAACGAAATTCGGAAATTAGTTAATGTGAACGAGACAGATCGAGCTACGGGACGCACACGCACATATATCACGGCTTCAAAGTATGAACAATGACGCCGAGACATCACGGGTTCATTCACTATTTGACGAATTGGTAGGAACGGCAGGTGTAACTGCCGGTACCTCAAAGACTCATTTAAGTTGTAGCAAAAAGAAATTTAAAAAATATGTTAAAATAAATAGACTGACTGAGAAAATTGTTAGGAAAAAAAAGAAGAAAGACTGAGAAAATTGTTAGGAAAAATAAAATTTATAAAGAAAATAGGGTGTTAAGAAAGGAAAGAATTTTATTACAAAACGATCTATTACATTGTACTAGTCAGTTAGAGAACGTAAGGAAAACTTATGAGTGTGACATACTGCAGCTCCGGTCCCAAATTGCTCACTTACATAAATCCCTATTAGAAATAACTAACAGCTACACACTCGCTCAAAAAGAGATATATGACCAGACGGCAGCCATGGATGAGTTATTGGAGCCTTGCAAAATTAATACTGAATCACTGAACAATGTCCAGCTACAGCATGGCTGTGAGCATACTCCAGTGAGTCATTCATCATCGCCTATTTGGGGGGCAGGGCAGGCTGCGTTGAAACCGGATCAACAGTGTATCCCTACTACTGCTACTACTACTACTACTACTACTACTACTACTATCAGTAATTGTAAACTGAATATAATAATGTATAGTGACGAAATTGGCCAAAATATGGGTGTTCAAGTTGGTCACTTTAGTAACCATGCCTTCATAAATAATTGTATGCCTGGCGCGACTTTCTCGGTCATTTTAAATAAAATTATAAACACAAAATTCATGAACAAAACTATTTTAATTATATTTGTCGGAAGGAGAGGAAAATTAGATAAAAAGTTACTGAATAATTATTTTTCATGTTTAAACACATTACCTAACATTGAAAAAGTAATTTTGTTTACTTTTCCTTTCAGTCAAAGCCATAGTGATGGCGAAAACAATATTAGATATAATTTAAATTCTACGTTGCACACACTAACATGTCGTCATGAACATAAATTAGTAATGTTTGATACTAATGTTTTCATTAGCAAAAACTTTATTCTGACGAAAAATAATATGTATCATTTACAATCATTTTGCACCAGACACTTAGCAGAATTGCTATGTTATTCTATTATTAATTCCATTAATACGTTGACATTTAATTTAAACTAAATTATAAGACAATAGAGCTATACTCTGGCCACCATTTGACATATGGCAATAATATTAACAAATTATGTAGTGATACAATGAAAATAAGTAAATTATGTGATAATATCAAAAATTGTATAAAACCTCGTTACCAAACAGACGACAGTAGTCTTATAAAAATTGTATTAGCTTGGTACATCAAAATATTCAAGGAATGAGTAGTAAAGATTTGGAATTGGAGCTTTTCCTAGACTGTGACAAAATTGATGTAATATGTTTAACAGAACATTGGCTTCAATATCATCAGCTTATGTTTGGTTTCAAAAATCACAAAGTTGCAAGTTCGTTCTGCAGGGGGCATGCAATACGTGGCGGTTCATTAATTATTGTTCGTAATTCTTTAAAATTCAAGGACCGCGCTGATATTGTGGGCCTCTCTGTAGAGCAGAACATTGAAATAGCTTGTGTGGAGCTGGAGCGGCTTATTGTTTTAAGCGTATACAGACCCCCAAACTCATCATTTGACCGTTTTGAGCAGGTCATGGATGAAGCACTATATAAAATTACCAATAATAAAAATAAAGATGTTATGGTTTGTGGTGATTTTAATATCAATTTATTAGAAAATACTACAACTAGTAGTAGGCTTAAATCTTTTTTTCTATGCTATAATCTTGTGAATCTTTCTAGAACCTACGAGAATTACCTCAGAATCCTCAACTTGCATTGACAACATTTTCACAAATATTGAACCAGTTCATAAATCGACACTGAATAAGATAGATTCTGACCACTTAGGCCAATTAGTTATATTGAAAGACATTAGGAACAAAAATATGATACAAAAAGAAATTAAATGTACTCCCGTCAATGATACTCGGCTTACACAGTTTAGAGATAATGTATGTTCGCGATTAGTAGAAGTTGACTATGATGAAGACCCAAACCGATATTATAACTCTTTGTTTGATGTAATACAATCAGAATGCAGTAGAATATTTAAGACTAAGACCAAAAAAATTGCAAATACTCTTACATTCAGTGATTGGGCGACGCCTGAAATATATAGAAATAGGAATAAACTTGATTTATATGCAGAGAAATCGTTTAATAAAAGTAACGAATTTGCCAAATATGTCAAAAACGTCTCAAAATGCTTTAAAAGAAATTGTGCTATTGCAAAATCAAAGTTTATTAATAATAAAATTATAAACAGTACAGATGTCGTAAAAACGACTTGGCAAATTATCAACAAAGAAACTGGAAAATTCAAAACTCGTGACCTTCAATTTGAATTGTTAATTAAAGATAAGCTCATTACCAGTCATAGAGAAGTGGCTTATGCATTTGAATCGTTTTTTGCAGATATTCCAGTTTCAACTACCAAGACGCTCAACTCGTCTTCTATAGTGGCTGAATCTTTGCTCATACAGAACGTTCATAGATGTGATGTAGACTTTAGTTTTAAGTCGATCTATTCCATAGAAATTATTAAAACTTTCAAAAATTTACATTTGAAAAAGACACTCGACCTGGATGGACTCTCTGTTAAAATTATTAGTTCTGTAATATATTCAATGGCCCCCCATTTATCAGCTCTTTTTAACAGATGTATTAAAACTGGCGTATTTCCTAATCTTATGAAACACAGTAAAATAGTACCATTATTTAAAAGCGGTAGTAAAACCGACCCTACTAACTTCAGACCTGTATCGATACTGCCGACTCTTAGTAAGCTGTTTGAAAAAATTATGTTAAACTAGCTACTCATACATTTCCACTCTTATAAATTAATAGATAAGAAACAATTTGGTTTCACACGGGGTCGTTCAACAACCGATGCAGGTGTTGAGCTTATTCATGAAATTTTTAATGCCTGGGAGGAGTCACGAGATGTATTCGGCATATTTTGTGACCTTTCCAAGGCCTTTGACTGCGTACAGCACGACACATTGGTTAGGAAACTTGAACACTACGGCATTACAGGTAGTTCATTAGCCCTTCTTAAAAACTATTTAAATGATAGGGTTCAGAAGGTTGATGTTGGCGGAGAGAGATCATCCGGCTCGTTAGTATACATGGGAGTACCACAAGGTTCAATACTTGGACCGTTTCTTTTTCTTATTTATATAAATGATTTACCTTACACAGTAAAACCAAATTGTGAGATAGTTTTATTCGCAGATGATACCTCTTTGCTATTCAAAGTAGGTAGACTACAAAATAATTATGACGATGTGAATGATTCTATCTCGAATGTTGTGGAATGGTTCACAGCAAACAATCTGCTACTAAATGAAAAGAAAACAAAATGTATAAAATTCTCACTTCCAAATGTAAAGCAGATAGGGCCAAATATTATTATAAAAAATAAGCGCCTAGAACTGGTCGATTCCACTGTATTCCTTGGTATCACTTTAGATAAAAAGCTACAATGGGGACCACACATTAAGAAATTGGCCGACAGGCTAAGTTCTGCGTCATATGCTGTAAAAAAATTCGTAATTTAACAGATATAAACACCGTGAGGCTGGTTTACTTCAGCTATTTTCACAGCTTCATGTCGTATGGCATCTTGCTGTGGGGTCATGCTGCTGACGCTGATAAAATATTTATACTACAGAAACGAGCCATTCGCGCTATTTATAAATTGGGTGCTAGACAGTCGTTACGCGGAAAATTTAAAGAAATCAATATTTTGACATTGCATCTCATTACATCTATGAAAACTTAATGTATGTGCATAAAAATAAAGAACTGTTTTTAAAAAACTCTGATAGGCATGGTGTCAATACTAGAAATAAAAATAAATTTGCTGACCATAAAAGTCGACTCTCCAAAACCACAAAATCATTCAAAGGGCAATGTATACGCTTCTACAATAAAGTCCCAGTAAACATGCAAAATTTATCTGTGATACAATTTAAGTCATTTATTAAGAAGAAGCTGTACTTAAAGGGCTACTATAAAATAAATGATTATCTAGACGACAAAGACCCTTGGAAATAAAATGGTTACCTCGATGATTAATATCACGTTATATGTCACAATAATTTGTTATAATGTCACAATATCTTAATTTTTTATCATTTATGTATGTTTGTATGCATTATTGACGTCAAGAAGTTACGATTTCGTACTATTTTGAATAAAAAACTTATGATTATGATTATCAGTACGTCAGAGCGGAATGTGAAAAGAACGGTTGTCACTTGTCCGAATTAAAACTACCCACCGTAAAGCAGCTAAATATGACACCGCATGATATGTGATCAAACTTATTCGGGCGTCTATAAATTCGACAGGTAGTTTTAGTGTGGAAAATCCACGATAACTTATTTCATATTCCGTTCTAACGTATTGCTCTGTCGGTTGGACTAAGTTCCTATTTTAGTTCAGGAAGAAACGCAATCGGGCCCAATATGCATAACATGTATTCTTTACCTGTACCTACCTACCCGCCATTTTTAATCGTTTGTATTTGTAATTCCCGTTATTTTTCTACAATCAAAATATACAATAATATAACATGTATTTCCGCCCTGTGACTAGCCGTCATTTTTAGAAAAATCTGCCATAACCACCCACGCTCTAAATAAGAATTGATAAGATAACCGTCTTACCTATTAATTAATTAATATTACTAAACATAGATAATAGAGATTAAGAGGATTAAAGATAAGCTAAATCTAAATAATATATACAAAGAAACATTGTGTTATAACTATTCAATTGATGTCAGCTTCTAGAAGATGACGAGTGCTTTAATGTTCGTAGCGCTTCTGGCGTGTGGTGCATTCAGTGAGTGATTTTAACGGAAAATTGTTGAATGTTTCAAAGATTGATTTAGTGGATTTATTGGCTATAGCATACTAATTTTGTCCGTAAAATGAGTGACAATCTGGAGTAGTAACAGTCACCTACATTTTATAAAAATATTCACGCACTCTCTCGGGATTCTTGTGCTTTACATCGTAAACCTGATATGAGAGAAATATACAAAAAAAACCCTAATGAATATCTACCAATGAATGTTAACCGAAGTAGACGCAGTATCGGACACGAAAAAAAATAAAAATTGACTGCCCAAAATGAGTGTTATGTGTTCAGGTTTTTATCTATGTATGTTTTCCGTTTCTATATTCCACCATAACTTCTAAACGCTTGAACCGATTTAGAAGTGTGTCGTATTGTTAGAATCGTTTTGTCCTCCCGGGCGTCATAGCGTACGTGCCGCTTGCTCTCATACAATACAAAAGCAGCGTATTTAATATAAATCGCCGTGTAACGATGATGATGTAAGCTGGCTAAGCTCAGCTCAGCGCAAATATGCCTCTTTCCCCTTCCCCAGCTTCAATCTACGTAGTAGGTATCATCAGCAATATTCTGCCTCCTCGCAGAATAACAGCGGAATACAACCGACTAATATCAACACCAAAATAAAAAACTTTTCCAAAAAACTTCGTTTTACTTGTTTAATTCGATGAACATAACCCCCTTTCAGAATAACCCACCTTTCAGGTCCCGAATACCCTGATTTGTGTTGTAATATTTCCTGAGAAGGGCTGTGTATTACGAAAGTAATAGAAACACATGTATTCTGGTAGTAAAAGTGATATTTAAATACTTACAGCATTTTTATTGTGTTCAATTTAGGCGAAAGGGCTTACTTGGTCAAGCCTAAGCTGGATGGGAGAATCATTGGCGGCAAAGAGATCGATATAAGGGATTGGCCTTCAATTGTGTCCATGCAGGTCAGTATATGGAGCGGATTCGTCCACAGCTGCGGCGCCAGCATTATCAATGTCAACACACTCATCTCCGCAGCCCACTGCTATGACGAACCGTAAGTCCATGTTTTTAATCTACTTCAAAAACAGGAGGACGTTATATTTTTTTAAATGTTTGTTACCTCAGAACTCCGTCATTTATGAACCCATTTGAAAAATCTTTTTTTTTATTTGAAGTTGAAAATTATAGGTACATATTATCATATGAAATTGAAAATTTACAAGTTGGTTCAGATCCGATGACAATGCATTTTTTACTGGTAAGCATGACCATGACCATCTAATCCCAGGGTTGGCTCCCGACGAGAGGACTCCTCAACGGTCAACAGCATAGACACGAAATATTGTATACGCATTCAGTTATGATAGCCCGCTCTAAGTTTCACCATGACACGGCTGCTGCGCCCAGGGTTGGCTCCCGACGAGGGGACTCCTCAACGGTCAACAGCACAGACACGAAATTTTGTATACACATTCAGTTATCATAGCCTGTTCTAAGTTTCACTATGACACGGCTGCTGCGCGCAAGGTCGGCTCCCGACGAGGGGACTCCTCAACGGTCAACAGCGCAGACACGAAATTTTGTATACGCATTCAGTTATCATAGCCCGTTCTAAGTTTCACTATGACACGGCTGCTGCACCCAGGGTTGGCTCCCAACGAGGGGACTCCTTAACGGTCAACAGCACAGACACGAAATATTGTATACACATTCAGTTATGATAGCCCGTTCTAAGTTTCGCCATGATTTAGATGCTGCACTTATAAAAAAAATGGAGAAAGTTTTTTTGTATTTTTTTTTTATTATTACACTTCTGGAAACCAACAAAATTACATGAGATCACATTCATTAAAGCACTAGAGCCCGGAGTACACTGCGAAATCTGCAAATCTTTGTGCCTCCGTTTACTTACAGTTCATTGCGCTTTCTACGGACTGGGAACCAGCATATTTGAGGATTTCTTCGATCTCACTTGGGTACAGGGCATGTATTTATAAGTATCGGCTTCTTGACTTTGGCGGTTCTCACAAGTGGAGCGATGTCTCAGCTTTATCAGGGCGAAATATGCACATTGGGGAGGTGTCGCCTACAACGGGCGAACCGTCACCCCAGGCGGTATAGTTATATGTAATCGTTCTTTCAGGCATGGGATCAGGGTACTGACTTACAGACGTGTAAAATCCACTATCTAGCTCCACCAACTGGCCGCCAGAATCCGACTCCAATCCGCGCGGCGCCGGGTATATAAACCAGCGGTTCTACGCGGTCTGGCTACCAGCTACGGCCGGATTTCTCCGGCCTCCCGACTGGTTTCAAGGCCGCTTGCGCATTCCTCTACCTTAGCGGTGATTCGATATCGACAGAATCTATCTTGGTCCACGACGTCCTTTGCCCGAATGTCCACTCGGGATCAGGTGGCCGATTGGTCGTTTCAAGAGCGGCTGATATACGATCAGATTCAAGATCAGCTGACATACGATCAGACAGACGAACAGCCACCTCCGCTCTATAAGATACAAAGTCGTTTACAGACTCCTCCGGTTATCTGTCGGAATGCACAGTCGATTGGCTAAGGCCGCACGGTGCGCAGACCGCCCAGGTGCGCCCGAAGAATGATTTCCAGGGAAAACCGGCCCGCAGGCAGGGAGTCATACTTGGGGCCTACCGGATGGGTGCTGACCCGTAAGTTGAGCCGACCCCAACGCATGGATCATAATGGCCCTACTACGCTGAGCCCATTAGCTCCCGGCAAAATATATAGGTGGATCTCAGATAGTCGTCCCATCTGATGTAGATGCTTATTCAACTCGCAGTGACATAATATAACGAGCCCTGTGAGAATGCCTAGTTGGTTGCTGCTTGGTTTTAGTAGCTTATAGGTTGTTTTCTGTGAGCGCTTTTTATATTTAGCTTATTCGCAACTTATTGTCTTGGTATACTCTGCCTGTATTGGTGGTCTCTCCTGTCGTTTCACTATTTGAGTTGCTGTGGCCTTTTATACGCCACAGGACGGTTATGGGCCTATGCTTGGTCACAGATATCCTCTTTTTAGCCAAATATCCAATAGGTCGGCTTTTATATTTTCATCAAGCCTTGTGTGACCTAGCGTAAAGTCTAGCGTACCTAGCGTAAGGTACCTAGCGTAAAGTCTTGCAGACAGAGAGGTCTTTTAGTACCTGGCCTTTCTGAATAGCTAACTTTGGGCCGCTATCCGTATATTACAGAGCCTACACGATTGGATGTTTTTGAGCCATATATGTGGCAGACCATTGCAACATTTCCATAGCGAATATTTAACACCAATTCCACGATTCTAGAACACAAGTCTCATTGGCGTTTTCATATCATATATAGTTTGCCTCTTCTGTAAATCGGAATACTACAGAAATTACCCTCAATTGCTCTGAATCGACTTAAATATGTTTTATGCGTAATCCAGTCGGGATATAGAATAATTTCTGATATAGTGTATAGTAAGATCAACCCTACTTGTTTTTCTTTATTTATTGAAAAATATACTATTATCCCTAAGCACTAAATAAGTGATCTATGATGTATTTTTATTTTAATCCTATTCTTATTTTGTATATTCGAGTATTATTGTGTCCTTTGGTATTGTGATTTTCTTTACTTTCAATGCAATATTTTTTTTGACAAATATTTACCAATAATGCCTAATTTTGTAGTTTTATACCAGGGAGTCACGTCATTCATCAATCATTTGCGTCTAATTAACGTGACTCCCTGGTATAAACTACAAAATTAGGCATTTTTGGTAAATATAAAAAAAAAATATTTGCATATTTCCTGCGGTTTACGATCTCTTTCTAGCACGCGACGCGATGCTTGACAAGCATTTTTGATCGTCTAGAGAGCCCCTTACATTTTAAATATTTGTAGTGTATACAAGGAAATGGTGGATGAGCAAATAAATCTATATTGAATTTGAAAATACAATAACAGATATAATTTATTATGTCTCATGATGTACCTATGGGTGCTAACTTTTTAAACATTTAACATTAAGTGATTTCCCTGATAACAATTTTCCCTTCATTGCTTTTTTATTCCATTGTTTATTTACATATCTTCCCAACTCTAATTGTTCATGCTTAAGTTGGAAGAAGACGTGCCGAAGTTGGAAGCTGGAATAATTTTGATTGTTGTATTCAATTTCAGTCACGACCAAGCAAATTTATGGAGAGTGAACCAGGGTTCGTCTTTCCATGCCGTCGCAGGAAACGTGTTCCAGCTGTCTAGTATCACAGATCACCCTGACTACGACTCCAGCTATGTCATCAATGACATCAGCGTGCTTCGTATATCCGGCAGTTTCCTCGGCACCAGTTATAAGGTCGTCTCTCTTCCAGTTCAGAACGCCGCTTACCCTGCCGAGGGTGAGCGGGTTTCCACCGCAGGATGGGGATTTATTTCTGTGAGTTTTCAAACTAACGATACTTAGACAAATTTAGGAACTGATGAATTAAATAGACGATATACTGCATCCTGCAGTAAAATACCAAGATGGACAGATTTATAAAGATCCCGAATTTCTTGGCCGACAACTTGAGACAATGGTTTGGAAAGTTTGCGAACTTCGCCAAAAATCAAGATAATCACTGTTTAGAAGATAATAATATAAGAAGATACATTGGAAGATGAGAACGCAATTACAGAAAAAGTTTCAAATTGCATTAATTGATGTAAAGATTCCTCAAAGTATTCGTATGTTTCAACCCAGTAGTACTTTTTATTTTCATTACCTATAGTCAAAGAAGAACTTAAACCGTGCAACAGTAGTTAATTATATATTATAAGGTAAATTATAATATTATACAATATTCCACACAAAAAAACCTTCTTTTAAAACATAAAATAGCACGCAATTCTTTTCAATCAATGGGCAAAAAATTCAGGCTAGAATGATTTGTATCAAAGTAATGAATAAAAATAAGGAATTCATCAATAAAAAAAAATGTTATTATCATAAAGAAACTAGTACGATGACCTTCCAGAATCACCGTTAGCCTGCGATTTTTACTCAGGTACTATGCGAGCTATTTTAGAAAGTTTTATTGTTTGTCCATACTATGTTTGTCCAGATTCAACAGCTTTGAGAGCATTATGCTGTGGTCGACTATATCAAACGGCTTTGATAAATCTAAGTAAATCGTGTCGATTTTGTATCTTTTAACCATGTTGCATGGTATATTATACGTAGTACATAAAATTACAGAGGTTTATTGCCACTGAGGCATAAATGTATTTTATCAAAGTTGTTTTTGCTAAGAACCGGAAATACAGAAATAGGTCTATGTATATTATTGTAAAAGAGCTTAATAGTCTTTTTGTATTTCAATAACAAAACAGTAGAAAATAAAGAATCAAAAAAACATAAAGCCCGCTCAATGCGCAGTGCTCTCTTTCGTCGTTTACGGCGCCACTGACAGTAGCGCGACTCCCCTTCATGACCAAACATCAGAGCGAGATAGCATCCCTCCAAGTACTAATATTGAGCACATCTAATTTTATCTCCTTACAATTGGATATTAGAATATTAGCTGTAATTTTGTGAATGGGAACGACATGAGCTTCTTTCCACCGCGTCGGAAAGATTCCTTCCCTCAACGACTTTGCAAAGAGAATGGATAGTGGAATAGTGTTAGTGGTATATCAAGTAATTAAATAAAAAGTCTGTTAATATTTCGGATACATTTTGAATCCCCTCTCATTCCGGAATTTAATGACTTCGGTATTTTTAACTTTGAATCATCAGTTGGATTTTATATAATCATTTTGGAATGTGTATGTTTGGTATAATATTAGACCCATTGGAAGGTTTTTGTTTTCTCATTCTCATGTGCACTCCTCTTGTGCTTTCAGGAGCGTGGACCTCTGTCGCCTCAACTGAAGACAGTGGACAATCAGATCTGGTCGAGGGAAAGGTGCCATGCAGCCTACATCAATTTCGGTGGTATCAGCGAAGTCGAGATCTGCTCTGGCTGGCACGAAGGTGGCCGCGATGCCTGCGTCCATGACTCCGGCGGACCCCTGCTCCTTAACGGCGTGCTCATCGGCGTCACATCCTGGGGAGAGGGTTGCGCGCGTCCAGCATACCCAGGAGTCTACGCCAGGGTCTCCCACTTCCGCACTTGGATCGACTCTGAGGCTTCGTAAATGACTCTAAAACCAAATCACCCCAAATTATTGTATTAGGTTTTATAACATGTTGATATAATATCGTCGCCTGACAATTATAACTCGATAACTCGAAATTAGTAGTTCTGAGATAAACGCGTTTAAATGTTTTATAAAGTTTCAACTCGTCCAACATTTTTGATTTGTGTAAACCTATATACTAACCTTAACCTAGATAACAGGAGATATCCTAAATACTAACCTTAACCTAGATAAAAGGAAATATCGTGTATTTGCGCTTAGATAGCAGACAGTGCTGCGAACTTTCAGCTAGATAAGTCTACATATCGATTTTTAGTATTATAGCTGGAGCTGATTTTCAACTTATCAACCACCGTTAACCATCCTATAGAGTTAATATTTTCAAATCTTCTAGCATACTTATCTCAAAAATACCAATTTTCGAGTTATCAAGTTATAATTTTAAGGCGACGATATGCAATAGAAATAATACGATTCTTTTATTCTACATAGCCGCTTGTTTGCCTGGCTACAAATGTAAACAAAAGTCTACGAGAATATCTTTCGCTACTAAAATTATTCTTAATTCAAAGTTTTTCTCTATTTAATATTGAACATTATGAATGTACTAATTTTTCAGTTACCTTTATATATAAAAATCTTCTGTATGTGTGTATGTCACTGAACTCCTCCTAAACGGATAAACCGATTTTGATGTTTTTTATTTCTATATTTGAGTGGGTACCTGAATGATATAGATTCACAATTGGGCCCGGTAGGTGGCGCTGCAATCGGGTTGTAGGAATTTATTCTTTTTTTTTTGGCATATTAGAACATATCACCTTAAATCCCCCCCCCCCCCCCCCTCCCCCCACCAATTATTTTTCAAAATGAAAAAACATACGCCAGACTATTTATACTAAAGATTCGTCGACCTAAACACGATACAATATATTATACGTGACCTTGGCAACCAGAGACAATATAGGTTACCATGGCAATGAGAGGCAGGAAAAATAACAGGTAAAAAGAAAGGCACATCACTGTTGAAATATTATTATTCATTCACTTCTACAAGATGACTGCCATATTGATCGCTACGCTACTGATGTGTGGCGCATTCAGTAAGTGTTTTTATTTTATTCTCATTTTAGTTACACTGATTCAAGTATTACAAGTTAGAGTAAGTAGACACATATCTGTTTATACTCTAAATATTATATCACTTCCCAGCTAAAACTGTTGTATACTAGAAAATGTAGAAACTTCTAAATATTACAAAAAAATGTCAAAAGAAGTTTTTCGATGACTTTATTTACAATAGCAATAATAAATTAATTTTAATAAGTAAAGACAAATTTAGTGAGCGATTTTTAAGTAGATAAAGTTCTACGCTATTGCTTTTTATTTGTTGCCACCTGTTATTTAGAAGTTTTAAGATTGTTGATACGTTAAAAAATGTTTCATTTTCTGCTTGTCGTCTTTTTAAAAGTTCCTCATTGAGGATGGATCTAGCTCACTATCCCCCTCCCCCCCCCCCTACTTTTTTAAATTTTATTCCTCATTCATAAAATTTTCAGGCAATAACGAGCTATCTTGTTATATAATCGATTTGATTACTGAAATATATTTTTTTTATTTATTTAGGCCAGGAGGCATACTTAGCCAAGCCCGGGATAGATAGTACGATTGGTGGCAGTGGTATCACGATCGACGAATGGCCTTCGATCGTGTCCATGCAGCTCAGCGAAGAGAGCGTCTTCAGACACATCTGTGGTGGTAGCATAATCAGCAAAAACACGGTCGCCTCAGCTGCTCGCTGCTTCGAAGGGTCGTAAGTGACAGAGCCGATTGCTAACTTATTTGTATTGATAGCATTATGCCTAGCATTAAAAGAAATTTCTCCAATTCGGACACAAACTGGTTCTGGCAATTGGTGCATCAGAATCAAAGTCACCCAAGATAATATTTTATCCCAGTTTATTTTCTCTCTATCCGGAAGTAATAGATGTAGCACTTGTTGAACAGTCTGAACCACCATGAGAGTTCTTAAATCCTTGCAAATTGCGGTCTATTATCATCAAAAGTAGCGATACTAATTTTAATTCAAAGTTCTGCTATACCGGCGAGGTTGAAGTTTTCAGTTTGCATGATCAGTTCACCTCGGTCTCTACTCTAGCTATTATAGCTACTCTTATAGCTACTCACAACGTAGGCTAAAGAGTTTTTTTCACAAATATTTACTAGCCTGCTTTGTCTTTCTACTTTGGATTATCAGAATTTGTCGTGTTTTGACCCCATAGAGTATTTGTCTATCAATATTGGGCGGTTTCAAAACCTGGATACGATTAGGCAGTAAGAATGCTCCTCAGCTGCTTTTCTCGAATCATATGACCGGTAGATTTATTGTTGTATCGACGACTAAGATCTAAGGATGATCTCCTGCTGCATCATGTAGGTTTTTATATCTTGGAAAGCTTTACAGAACCGTCAAACACAGATTTCAGGTGTTTGTAATATACTTTAAAACCTCTTAGGTCGTTGTACGATATAGTTTCAAAGCCACTTAACCAGGTGTTTTCTTATTATGGAATGGAACTTGCGACTGATAACAATATTCCATTGCGCTTTAGCCGTGGTGATGCAAGCAAATGGAGGGTCAATCAGGGATCCACATGGCAAGCCATGAACGGCAACCTAATGCAGGTAGCTCAAATCGTCAACTTCAAGCTACGACTCCTGGAACATTCGTTACGACATCATCGTCATCCGATTGGCTTCCACCGTTGTCAGCGCTGCTGTAATCATCGCTCTTCCCGCACAGGGCGCAAACTACCCCGCTGATGGTAACTGAGTCTCCACTGCTGGATGGGGCTCTACCTCCGTAAGGCTCTACCTCCGCAATAATAAAGCCATAGTCGAATTGTATGACATACTAATCCGTTTAAATTGTGCTTTCAGGGCAGTGGATCCTCATCAGATCAGCTGAGGGCTGTAGGCGCTCAAATCTGGTCTGAGGAAAGTTGCAACGCGGCTTACGCGCCCTACGGCGGAATCAGCCCCGTCGAAATTTGTGCCAGCTAGTCCACCGACAACCGCTACGCTTGCCAGGGTGACTCCGGCGATCCCCTCGTCCACGACGGAGTTCTCTTCGGAATCAACTCCTGGGGCTTGGACTGTGCCAATCCGGACTACCCTAGAACGTACACGAAGGTTTCCGATATAAATTCTGCGTAAATTCTGGCATAACTTATAATCGGCATAAGAACATATTTTTTGAAGAATACTGTATCGAATTATAAGTTCATGCTGTTACTTTACCTAAATAGGTAAAATAATAAAAAAAATATATATTCGACCTTCCATGAAGTTCTTAAAGTTCCTATAACCTCCACCAATCTTACATTCAACGCTTTCAAAAATAATAGAAAAGCCATAACGTCGTAACCATGTTGTTGATTTATATATTATAATAGTTATATTTAAAAATAGACGTTTATAAATGGGAAATCTTAAATTTAACTCCGAGAATCTCTATTATACATATTCCGTTATACGCATAAATATTTGAGCAGTATATATTTTATTTCCATTGCTAATACTCCGTCCAAGAGTGGATTAACGACTTTTGCGATCAGAGACCGTGTCCTGGCTCAGGTATCCACCAACCGAAGGAATTTCAGCCCACGATTCGTGCCCAGAACAAGATGACGTCGCCATATATTTCCAAACGTTTTTGCTATAACAGAACAGGTTTATGCTAGACATGATATAAATGCAAGTTTTTTTTTAAATCTCAAGTATTAATTTCAGGGTGTTCACGACTACACGACACACAATACGGTGTAATTCTGTTAGTGACGCTAAGAAGAAAAATGATTTTTATGGAGTTTTTTCTGAAAAACCTGTTTTTGGATATTAGGAGTTTTTTGTATAGATTATTCTACGTGTATTTTGAGTTACAAGTTTATCCAACGCCATGCGTTTTCCAACGGACCATTTCGTCTTATATAGCTTTTTGAACGAATCCATTAAGCTTACTTCGAAATTCCTGGTCTTATGAACAGATCAAAAACATTATATGCAGATGTACCCAAGTAGCAGAGAGTTAAATCGTACTTTTTAAGATGCAGGCACTACCCTGGGGCCTTTTTTATGACAGCTTCTAGTGGAATCTTCCTATTTGTTATATTATTCATCCACGGTAAATCGAAAAATACTAATATGAAAGAAAAATGACAATCGCAATTATATAAACAC